>PTEX01000034.1:3165365-3188107 GCA_003342815.1 Eudromia elegans | reverse complement strand
GCAGGCGCGGTGCAGCCGCGTAGCGCGGGGCGCGCCGCCTGTCCGCGCTCGGCGCGCTCGCGTCCCCTTGGCGCCGCGGTGCCGTCCGAGGCGCGCGGAGCAGCGCCGGAGCCCCGCGTTGTGCGCGCCGGGGGGCGAGCGGGGCCCGCCCGTGTCACTGCGGGCACCGCGCTCAGCGCGGCTCCACGCGCGGGCGCAAGGGCCATAGCGGCAGCCGTGGCCTGTGTCCGCCCGGGAATGCTGCACGTAACCCGCTCGGGGTACAGGCAGCTCCTCTTCGAGGCGCCCTTATGAGACACCCTAGAAAAAGGAAAGAGTAGCGCCAACACAGAAGAAAAGCAGGTAAACATCCGGCTTACCACAGAACTTTTACCTGTCCCGTGTTCGGTTGCTCAAAAATAGAACTGCACCTCTTGGGAGCACCGCAAGAAAATTTGTTCGAACCCCTAGTGGGTAAAGGCTGGAACAATGTGGGTGACAATGAGAGTCTGGGAAATGATCCCATCGCAAATTAGTTTTGCAGCAGGGCTCCCTTTTGCAGTGGCATAAAGGAACCTTGGTTGAGTGAAGTATATTTTAACCTGTAACATTTGTGAAGCAGAATTTACTTGTAAATCATACTTAAAATGGTTGAGAAGAGATTCATGGGTAGGTTTTAGGACTGTAATAATTTTCATCAGTCTTTGGTGGAAATATCTATCACTAATACCATTAATCCTACACATGAGAGGAAAGCTGAATAAATTTGCTTCAGTTGGTGAAACAAACTCCAC
Organism: Eudromia elegans; assembly: GCA_003342815.1. Lineage (NCBI taxonomy): Eukaryota > Metazoa > Chordata > Aves > Tinamiformes > Tinamidae > Eudromia > Eudromia elegans. Next base: position 3,187,334 of record PTEX01000034.1, on the reverse strand, counting down.
ACCTGTGAAATGCTCCTGACTGTCAGATGCTATTTTAGTACACAAAAGAATACTAACAGTACTACAAGTGGGCTTGTACATTTAAAACACGAAAGTTTGAGATATTCCAATTATCTCCTCATGATTCTTTCAGACTGTGGCTACTGAAAGTTTGCTTGTCTTCTTAAAATAACTTACTGATATCCCAGTCCCATGACCCTTATGCAGTGTTCTTTTAAAATACTGTTGTCATGTGCTGACCAGTAGCTTCCCAGCTGACATACAAAGCATTCCCCCTCATTTCACTGTCAACACTGATAATTACAGGCAGATTCCTGTTGGCATAGCAATACATATAGCCACAACTGCTATAGTGTCAATGAGTGTTCTGATAGCTAGTGGCAGAATTGAGCTCTCAGATCTCAGAGAAAGGAGCACAAAATTCTCTTGAAATATATACAACACCATATATAAAGTTTTGTTAGGAAGACTTAGCATCTTAAACCACACTTTTATTTGAATTTTGCTAAGGCCAGTCCCTAATTAACAATTAACATCAAAATACTTAAACCTGAGAGTCAAACTTCAAAACATTTTTCACTGATATTACAAGCTGGTATGTTTCAGGAGGTGGTTGCTTTTTTCAAGTATGCAACAAGATCAGCTCTCTCACTCTGCTTTTTAATGCCAGCAAATATCATTTTTGTTCCAGGAATGAATTTCTTGGGGTTTTCCAAGTACTCCATCAGTGTACTTTCAGTCCAGGTTATACCTAAAAAACAAGCACAATAAAATGCAAGACTTGCCCCATATATATCAAGATATCAAAGATCTCAAATCTTAAGTGTGGTCTAAAATGTGAGAGGAAAATGTGAGTGAACTGTACATAATTTTAATATCTAACTCATATTTCTGTATCCATGTCATACATAACTCGTACATTGTTTTTAAGTCATACAAACAAGCCCTAAAATTTTCGTGAGTAACTGTTTTGTCAAGTTGCTGAGTGAAACTGCAGCACAGCATAATGCCAGTAGAGGGTAGTGAGCAGCAAACAAAATCTAGTAGCACTCAAACAGAAATGGAAATCTGGGCATTGATACTGCACAATTCTGTAAAAGATGCACATTCTGACCTGAATGCTAAAATTTCTTTTTAGTTTAAGCACTGAATAATTTTGCTCCTGAAACTACAACTCAGATTTACCTGCAATACCATCTGCAAAATGTAGATGGTTGCAAGTGTCATTCTTCTGAGTATGTTTTCCTATTGTAGCTCTAAAGAAAAAGGCTTTTGAGAATTCCATATCCTTTCCCTCCAGCATTCTACCTCACCGCACCACCTGTGAATTTTACCTTTGTTCTTGTTAGAATCTGAATAAGAGAAGCCTGCAGCTTGTCCTGTTTTGCGGCCAAATAATCCCCAAAGATTTGGGCCTGTCTTGTGCTTTCCACCTTTTTCGACTGTGTGGCACTGAGCACATTTCTGCACAAAGATCTTCTTGCCTTTTTCAACATCACCCATTTTGATCTATGACAAAATAAAGAGAAATTTACACAATGATACAGACAAGATTACTGTTGTTGGTCATATCCTTCAACAGTTTTACAAAATATTTGTCTTGCACAGCAATAAAAATCAAGGTTCTCTAATAAAAATTTGGGACTTAATTATAAACAAAAGTTTGGATGAGACTCTGTTAAGATCTCTTACAAAATGTCTTAAATATCTTATATTTATCTGCTTATTGATGGTCTTGAATGCATTCCTTACAAATTTATCAAAGACAGAATAGAGAAAAAGCACCATGCTTTTTGCTCCATCTCTAAGAGAGGCAGAATTTGCATCAGAGCTTCAGAAACCTCTGAATTCACTTTATTGCTTTTCTTTTAACATCAATATAGCTCTAGGAAACATCTCTGAATTTTTATTTATTTACTCCCGAAGACCTATCTAGAAATAGAGAAATATCTCAGAATTTTCCTGAGGAACACAGTGCCCCTTAGAGTGGCTCAAGAGCTGTATCCCAGTCATGTATCCAGAATATTCCTTACTCCAAAACATCCTCCCATGCCTATTACAACTTGAAAGTTACCACCACAGTGCAGACAGGGAGACTCACAAGGATTAGCCCTATCCAGAAATACACCTTCAAGGAAATCCTTATAACAACGTAGCCCTGACCGCATGGAAAGAAGCCCGATGCTCCCGGGACACCGGCTGCTCCCAGCCGAGCCGGGGGCCCTCGCGCTGCCCAAACCCGGCAGGCCCGAACCGCCTCTTCGCCCTCGACGGGAGCCGGGACAGGTGTCGTCAGAGTGGCGTCCAATCACGGGCAAGCTAACTCAGCACACTCTCTTCTCATTGGTCGTCTGAGCCCCAGGGGGCGGGAGTAAGGCACGCTTGCTTTCTGGCGGGAGCAGCAGGTAGCGGCTGGGCGCTCTTAACGGTCACAACGGCCGTTCTCACGTGAGGCAGGGGGAGAGGCAAGGAGGCCTCTGGCAGCGCTGTCCTCTTTCTGGAGGCTCCTTCCCCACGCCGAAACACAGGGTTTTTATATTAAATCTCTATGTCTCGCTTATACTGCCCTACAAGATAGAGCATATCTTCAGCACTAGTTAGTGCTTTAAAGAAACACTTCTACGTATTTAAGAAAAAAAACACAAAGAAGTTGGGCTTAAAATGCCTATTTGTTCTAGAAGTTTCTCATGAAACACCCCTACTGCTACAGATGCCCAAAGTTCACGGGACATCCGTGCGGATCTCTTATGGCCGCTACAGCAGTCGCGCCGGGCGGGCTGCCTCGCTATATGGCGGCGCTCCCGCCCCCGCGGGGAGGGCGCTGATTTAAGGCAACCTCTTAAAAGCCGCCATTAGCGCTGGGGAGGGGGAGATGCTGGCGCTTAGTTGTTCTCTGGTTCCGTGCCCGGGGGGGCGTAGCGAGCGCTGCTCCCGCCCAGTCCCGGCTCCTTCCGCCGGCAGCGGCGCCCGCCGTGGGGCAGGGGCGGCGCGCGGGGCGGCCATGTTGTCGCCGAGGCGGAAGGAGCAAGGCGAGCGTTCCCCGCCGCCCTCGCCCGGGAAGAGTCAGCGGCCCCCGGCCGCGCGGGACCCCGGCGGCAGCGGCGGCTCCGCCATGGAGGAGAGCGGCGGCAGCGGCGGGTTCCGCCTGTCGGCCGAGTGCCTGGACGAGCCGCCTAACAGCCGCGTGTTCGTGGTGCTGGGCAAGGACACGGGCGAGGCGCTGCTGCGCGAGAGCTTCTCCCCCTTCGGCGACATCCAGAACATCTGGCTCCTGCGCGACAGGCGCACCAACGAGTCCCGCGGCATCGCCTTCATCAAGTTCGCCCGCAGCTCGCAGGCCTGCCGCGCCATGGAGGCCATGCACGGCCGCAGCCTGGCCCCCGACACCAAGCCCATCAAGGTACCGCCCCCGCCATGCGGCCGCCTCACGCGGTCGCCTTCGCTCTCCGGGCCCGTTTTCGGGTCAGTCCCGCGGCCGTGGTGCTGCTCGGAGTGGCCCYTCGCGGCTGCGGGTAGCTCCGGGCCGGCATGAGGCGCCTGCCCGTTATCGCAGCTGCCGCGGCCTTGGAGAGCGTGCAGAGCTTAAAACTCTCCTGTTTTTTTTCCTTTTTTGGATATTGTTTTAAAGTAATGTGTATAATGCATATATTGATTAAGATTAAGACAGAGATCTGGAATGGTCTTTGCAAGAAAGATGTTTTTTGTTTAATTTTGTAGGCAGGTTTTGTCAAAACACTTTTTTTATGTTTTGCTTTGTAGAGCCTGATAGCGACTTTTGACCTCTTGAATTGTTTTCACGTTTTCCAAATAATGAGAAGTTAGGAATAACTTTAAACAGTGGAAGAAGATCATGTGTATTTCAAAACARTAGCTGAGACTGTAAAAGTATTTTCTCACAGAATTGATCGCCAGAAGTCAAGAGATCAGGGTCTGTGTTCCTTAACTCACCTGCATGACTGTTAGGTGAATCATTCAAGAGCTCTATGAGGGTAGTTTTGCTATTTGTATAAGGTGCTTACATCAAACTTGTATTTTATTATCTTTTTAGTTGTTGTTTTGCCTGTTGTCTTCTGGAGTGCATGGTTGCAGGGGTTTTTTTTCCAATGCTGAGAAAATTCTGTTTGGGGAAGTTGCAGCCCTTCACTGAGCACAACATTGGCCAAGTGCTGTGAACTCAGGCAAGACCCTTATTAAACTGCTTGTTTGGTTGACTGATTTAGTAAACATGGCCATATTAGGACTTATGTTAGTGCATTTGTTGCTACCCCCCCCTTGCCACCTTGATGTTACCAATGGTACTGAATCAGACCTGATCTACTTCTGACTGTTATGAATTCTGGAAAACTTCTRCAGACTTCTCTTCCATTTGGAAATATGCTCAGATGCACCATACTTTAAAGAAAAGGCTTAGCTTTTGTTATAGGTGCATCTGTCATCAGGGACCACTTTTACAAATCAGGAAAACTAGATTATGTAAAAGATGAAGATTTGTTTGAGAACAAATGTTTTTTTCTTCCTTATTGATAAGTAGTTTGGCCCTGTCCAGTAATTAATATCTGTTTATATGTACATTTGTGTGTATATATTTATATATTTTTGCAGGTTTTTATTGCCCAGTCAAGAGCTTCTGGAAGCCACCGAGATGTTGAAGATGAAGAGCTTACACGAATCTTTATTATGATACCAAAAACCTATACAGAGGAAGATCTCCGGGAGAAGTTTAAGGTACCAATGTAATGTTTGCTGATTGTTATCTTAAATTGAATTTTGTTTATCAGAAGAGCTTAAAACATAATTTTTTCATTTATTGTAAATTAATATACTTTTTGATTATTCTAGATGTATGGAGAYATTGAATATTGCAGCATTATTAAGAATAAGGCCACTGGAGAAAGTAAAGGTTTGGGCTATGTGAGATACTTAAAACCATCCCAAGCTGCTCGAGCAATTGAAGAGTGCGATCGAAGTAAGGATCAGACTGAATTCTATCCCCTTTTTCAGTAAGAATATAGGATGTAAGATCATTAGTGTACCTTTTTATCTTCAACTTGGTTGGTAGGTAAATTATTGTGTAAATATCTTTTGAACCAAAAGTTAGACTAGTGCTGCAAAGGAAAAATTCAGACACTAATTTTATGATTAATATTCATTTGATATAAATATTAAACAACTTCTGGTTTATAATAATAGGCCTGCTGCATCTTGAATGTTCTGTTTGTGACCCTTGTTGGATAGGGTTGTGTGTGTGGGCTTGACAGTTAAAATTTATTTCCCTTCAGGTTTGAGAATGAAATGAGTTGAATAGCCTGAGAGAAATATCTAATTTGTTCATAAAAGCAAATCCTAGTTCAGTGCAAAACATAGCAGACATGCATTACTGAGTTGACATGGAATTTCATCAGGTTGCCTTTAGAGTATGTGAATACCGCAGTGGGCTCTGTTTAACTTTGATTGTGATTAGAAATAGTCCTGTACGGAAGATGGCACTGGTTGTGTGAGACTTCAAGAGTTACAACTTAGCAGCATTTACTATGTTTTCAGAATAGCATGTTTCTAAATGCTGTAGTGAAAACACACAGATGTAGTCATTGGGATTTAGAAGGCTGAAGTACTGTACCATGTGTGGCTGTTTCTTTCAGGCTACCGGGCCATTTTGGCTGAACCTAAAAATAAGTCATCTGAGTCCTTTGAACATGAATATTATAACAATCATATAAGGCAGGAACCAAGAGGAAATATGTTTCCATTTAGTAAGTTCTGTTTTTTATACTAAAAATTGTTTGTAGTTTTGAATATGGTTACAAAGTAACAGGATGGTTTGGGTGAAGATGAGCAGCTAAAAGAGGCTATGATCAAACTCTCAGTAATAGTTTGGATGTTTGAGTTAAAAACTAAGTTTATAATATATTTTTGACTTGATTTGCACTAGCTGGCTTTTATTGCCTGCCTTGATGAAATAAATGTGATCTGTAGTGTAAACTTGACTTAAGTTGTTGAATTAAAAGACAAATGAAATGGAAGCATGCTAGTGTGGTGACTAACATTATTTTTATTCCTGAGGTGGGCAGCCAGAGTTTTGTAGCTTTGAAAAAAATGAGAGCAGAATTCAGGAGTCAGTCTCCAGGCGTCTGTCAGTGCTATCACGRCTTCCTTTTGTCCAAGAGCAGCTGTCTGCCCTCTTCGATCTTATCCCAGGACTGGAGTACTGTGATATTCAACGAGATCCTCATACTAATAATGGTAAATAAAAGTACAGAACCAATTTTTCTTCCTTTTAGGATAAGTATTCTAAATATATTCATTAGTACTGCAAAATGCAGTACACTTGTAGGAAATTKTACATATTAGCATTTTATATATTAGCAGTTACTACTCTCACTGTATAAGCATTAAAAATTGGCTTCATTTACACCTCTCATTACAAATAGTTTAAATACCAATTTTTTTTTACATTTAGAGTGTAGAATTTCATGAAGAACAGAATCAAAACCAGGAGAAGTATTTGTTATGGTCAAATAAGCTTTAGGTTGGTTAAAAGAAGAGTGTATTTTAAATATGACTAGATGACATATAGTTCTTGTGTTCCCTAAATGATTTAAGTTTTTATTTGAAATAACTGACTCTGTGTATGAGGGATTGTTTTGGTTTCAGGCTTTGTTTTGTTACTGMTGGAAAAATTTAGAACAGCTCTCTTCTTTAGCAAGCTCAAAATGAAAATGATTCAGAGAATCAAAATCCAACTTTATGGATTCATTTTTAAATTGTTCCATTAACAGGGAAGCTAAAGTATTTTTTATGTAGTGTTGGACTGGATAAAATATTTTAACCTCTTTTGCAGTGTGTAGGTTTCCAGGGAAGAGGAAATAGTACCAACTTCTCAAGCTAATATAGCTGCTCTGTCATCAGTTCTAGTAATTTTTTTTCTTCACAAATGTTAGTGATGTTGCTATTAAATGTACCGTTTGGTAAAAAGTCGTTGAAATGTTGTAACATCCATGACCAATGTGAAGCTTGATTCTACTGCTTTATAAAAGTGTAGTTTATTCTTAGGTATGTTTATCACACTCTAAATGTATATGTTTTACTTATAGGATATGCTGTGATTCAGTATAGTAGTGCTGCATCAGCTATATATGCCAAACATAAATTGCATGGTTTTGAGTACCCTCCTGGAAATAGATTAATTGTCACTTTCCTGGAAGATGGGAGTGATAGCTCAGAGTAAGTACTAATCCATATAGAAAGTTGCAAGTCATGTGTTTGGAGAGCAAAATTAAAAAAAAAATAATATAAAGGAGGAAAAAAATCTATAAATACATGTATGAAAAGGAACAGCAATGTCACTGCAGTGCTGTTTCACTCTTATGAATAATATTTTCTGAAATACAGGATTCTATGTAATTTGGAATAAACCTTTGAAACTTCTACTACTTTAACAAGGGAAAGAAAGATAAAATGTGTTCTCAAGATGCATCCTTGTGGGATATGAACCAAAGCACAGTATGGGGGGAAAATGAGATGGACTTTAAAGTGCATACGTGATCTTAAATTRAAACAAGAATTAGTAGCCAGCAACCTTTTTGTCAACCTTTCTTTCACTCTTCAATATTTTCTGTTAGTGCATTGTCTCTACAATGTAGAAGTGCAGTTACCTTTGCCTTTATTCTGTTGAGGAATATGAAAATACCCAGAAAGTGATTTGGAAGTTAACTTTTGTGTCTCTGCTAATGTTACAACAGTCTTTGCGATATCTTTATTGAAACACYATGCTGAAAATAAAGGCTTTATTTTTATTTTTAAAAAATGCTCTGTCTATAATATTTCATTTTATAAGAAATCTAATGTTTAGAAGAAAACCTTTCTAGATAGAGAGGTCAAGTCCATTTTTCCCCTATTCCTTATTTACTTTTTATAAATAAAGCTTCTCTCTTTATGCTGTCTTATATGTTCCACAAAATATATGGAACAGTCCTGTAGACTTTGCTTTTTTTTCAGTAGTCTGGGTACAAGAGCTCTTTGTAGAGATATGTGAATATTTTATTTTTCTATTGACTTTTAACTACCATGTACTTCCAGGGCATATTTTAAGAACCCCTGTCTTTTTTCCTCTCCATGATCTATTTAAGCTTACAGATTTTTCAAAAATACTTAGATGTGCAAAGGGTATTTTCTTTTGCTGAATTTAAGGTTATAGTAACTTAGCGTTCTTATCACTTCTGCTTGCAGCCTCATTAGAAGAATGGCAACAGAGCTGGTAACAGCACACATGTCATCACTGTTGTGGAACAATAATTCCATTTCTCCACCGTGTAGACCACCTCTTGTAAGTTAATATAATGGATACCATTAATATTTTTATCTGTTTTAGATACTATTTTTTAAACCAAGTGTCTCAGGTTGGTTTGTGCAGTGTTGTTCTTTTTAAAGATGTGTGACATGGGAATTTACTCTCCAAATTAATGAACAAAGCAAAGTAATGAGTTAAGCTTAGAACTGTTGCATATTRTTAATGTCTTGTGATTGGAACAAAAGGTTAAAGAAAATCAAACTTTCTAGTCAATTAATTTATATTTACATTTTTTGTTTTAGCAGGCATTTGGGGGAGCTTCTAGCTCACAGTTACTTCAACTTCAAACAGATGCCATCCTTCCACCACACAAAAAAAAGGTTCCTCCTGACACTTCTGTGAAGGAAAGACTTTTCATACTATTTAATCCCCATCCTTTACCTGTAAGCGTATTGGAGGATGTGTTCTGGTAAGATTATTACAAATTAGCCTTTTTAGCCAATATAGAAATTTATATTAAAAAAGATTAGACAAAAATTAATAAGCTCAATTTCTAAGAACCTTCCTGATATTTAACATTTATTTTGAGTTCTTTAAAAAACTGTATAGCAAGAGTAATCAGTAGGTAAGTTAATTTTGAAATAGCCATTTAACTGATACAGAAAAGTAGTTGCAGCACTAATTACTGTTAAACCTGCTATACCCGTAAGAGTGATCTGGCAAAAATATCTAGTCTCTCTGTCTTTTGTAACTAAAAAACACTGTAGTTCCTCATCTCATTGTAATTAACATGGTATTTTCCTACCATATTTTTTTGTAAGGAAGTATTTTAAGAAAATTCAACAGTAACTTTAGGGAGTGGGCTTAGGGAGTGTTTTTCTGATATGGTTGAATCTTGAGACCCTTTAATATTTTTCACCTGACGTTATTTCAACAGTCATTTCCYGCTACCTATATACTAGTAGCAAAGATCCTTACTGTCTTTAAGGCAAATGTTTGTTTCATCTATTTACTGGTATTTTTTTTAGCATACTCTTGAATAAAAAGAGAGCATTATCCTTTTTTAGTGGCTGGTGGTACAGTAATTCTTTGGAAAGCCAGAATATTTTCAAAACACAAGGAGGAAGAGAAGAAAAGGCATGGACTTGTGTGTAATATAAAGCTGCACCTATTTGATGTACTATTTTTTTGTTTCTGACTATAAATTCCCGCTTTTATGTTTCAATAAGCTCCTTATAAAGTATCTGATATACAAGCTTTTGGCTAAGGAGCTCCCTAGAAAACTTCTGAGTGGTTGAAGTTTGTATTTTTCTGTAAAGCCTTAATACTTAGTCATTTCAGTGAGACCTTTTCATAGRTCAGAGCTGTTAAAATTCATGTTAATGAGATGCAAGTATTAGTTAGCTTTATATCCTCTTTTAATAAGAGAAATCAATGGTAGTATACATAGTTTCARTTGTAGTACACCACAGAAAATTTGGGCTACCAACCATCAGTTTGTATCTGTCCCAGCTTAGACTAAGAGGTAAAGGCATAAGAATATCCTGGGTCCTAGTAGGGTAGAGGTCAAGATTTCATGTACGTGTGCTTGATATGGGGTAGTAAGTATTGGTGCTGCAGCAAAGTCTCCRAGTAATATATTGCTAATAATTCTTATTTTTGTTTTCAGTCGTTTTGGACACCTGATAAAAGTTTACCTTGTGGCTGGAAAAAATGTAGGATATGCAAAATTTGCTGACCGAGCGAGTGCCAGTGATGCCATAACTGCATTACATGGGAAGATTGTAAATGGTGTAAGGCTTAAAGTAAGGTTGGCAGACTCTCCTACAGAAGAATCTAATAAACGTCAGAGAACTTACTAAATGGGTAAGTACCCAGTCTGAACTGTTATTTAAAGTATGAATACTCAAAATAATGAGAGTATTTCAGGTTAAACGTGAAAAACGTTACAATAAATTTGAATTGTAAAGTTGCTAGCTGGAAACAGATTTAGTTTGTGATATGTGCACATACTGTGTGTTTGTGCAACATAGGCACTATTTTTAATAAAAAATCTTTATTTTTGTAATGTTTGAGCAAATATGAGCAATTTAGTATCAATTGATATCAATTTGAATGTTCATAGTATTCACTTTATGTATATAAACATATCCCATAATATTGAAGAGAGTATGGGAAAAATAAACAATATGATTGACTTCAGCTTGTGTGTGTCTTATCTTTAAGTAGAAACACATACATCCTCATTATGATGTTGGATAAGAGTTTATCCCTGCAAAGGACAGGGGAAAAAAAAAAAAGGCAAATTAGATGTGGAAAGGACAGGGAAGGTTACCAGGTGAGAATTGAAGTSTTTAAAGATTTGGGTTATCTGTGTAATTGGGATGTGTGATGGTAAAGAGAATATTGCAGAGCTTGTGGTGAGGTTAGCATTCGTTTCAGATACTTCACAGTATATCTGAATATAAAAAGTCATACTTGYTTTTATGAATTAATTAGCTAATATTTTTTGGCCTCTGGTAGMTAGCCTGTTGGCAATGTCACTTTGTTGACTTTAAGTTATGAGGCAGATCACAAAGAGGAGAATTTAGAGACAGTTGAGCCAAAATTTGGCTGTTTTAAGACTTTGGTTTCATTAAAAGTATAACAAATTTATCTACTATTAACGTTTTATGTTAGGACCATTATCAAAAGAAATTTTGATTAAATTGACCTTTGATTTAACCCTTTGATTAAAGGTTAAATACTTTTTAAATATATGTATATACAAAAGAATTCTAAAATATTACCATGGCTTCCAAGTAATTTTAGTAGCCACATCATAGGGAAAATGCAGTCTTGTTTTCCTTAATTARAAGCCATCACATGAAATCCTGGCTCTACTTGTATCAGTTTTTTTACATCTGATGTTGTTTTGCTCCTTGTATCTTTTCTGGTGTAGCATCCATAGATGCTTTCCTTGATCTGTGAGTTACAAAGGCCAAAACAGATGTCACCTGCATGTGTTTTTTTGACTTCTATGTTGTAGTATCAGTGTAGAATAGCTTAATCTTCCTTCAAACTAAAGCTTTAAATTGTTCATGTRAAAATGGATGGAATTCCCTACATTTAAAATAGTTTTCAAATTCTAAATGGCACAAATACTCTCTGTAGTTAAAACTTCTCTGAATTTTCACTTAATGAAGTCAATGTCTCTTAAAAATAATAATGCTCATCTAAAGTCCTGTTGCATTGCTTGTCTCATCTCTAAAAGTCAACTGCATTTCTGTGATGAGCGTTTTTGTATAAGATAATTAAAATCTGGGAATTTAATCAAGGATTCTATTTGAAAAGAAATGCTTGGTTTAAATTGAATTATTCMGTTAAATTTGGTTACATTATTTGTTCCTTCAGATCAGTGATTTGTTTTAGAAATCTCTTAACATTTTTCTGTAAACCATATGTAATTTACAAAATTAAAAGGTATTGTATGATTATAATTTGTTATTGACATAATGCTGTCATGATGTAAGTAGTCAACTTGTGATCAGAAATAATTTCACAACAGGCTTTGTTTATCAGGAGATTTTCAATAATTGGGCATTAATATGCTAAACTAATTAGTCAATTTTTCTGGCTCTTCTAAAAGCCAATGAAGAGTTAATTATCCCAAGTATTTAGAGTAGCAAAGAAATGGTGGAAATATGGTTCAGTAATGTTTTGTCAAACATTTACTCTATAAACTTTGAACTATATCGCTTAGGGTTAAGTTCAGGCTTGAAAAGACAACTGACATACGTATTTTTTGCAGCCTTTTATGACTGCTTCATGTTCTTAATTCCATTTTGCTTGTACCTCTCTACCCTGGTTCTTGCATTGCTTTGCAGACTATTTGAAATTTCACTGAAACTATACAATATCTGTAGTATGTTTACTTAAACTAAGAGAGGAAGGAAGGAATTTGTTGTTTGCCAGAAGAATATGCTATAGAATTTTAATCTCCTAATTGCAACCTGTTAGCTTTATTAAAAGCACACATCAAACAAAGAATGTTTTCAAGCAGTCCTGTAGAAGCTCATCTTCTGCTTAATGTTATATTGCAAATGCCAAACAGCCATCCAGAGCTGTTTGGCTCTGGGTTCAGTCTGTGGGCCATAATAATCATTATTGATAGGTTGTAGCCTATAACRAATAGCCTAACTGTAGTTTTTCTCCCTGTAACTGATAACTTTTCAAAAGGTGCATGTGTAAGAGGCAAAAARTAATTCTTTAAAGTTGGCAAAAAGTATGTTCTGTCCTGAAACACTTGGTCACTGTTTTTTTCATCCTTGTCCTGCRAAATCCCGTATCATTGCTTCTGTTTGAATTCACTTTTTTTACCTAAAAATGTGTTAAAGATCTAATCTGTAGCATACATATTTATAATGGTTTTTTATATAGATACATATTTWAAAAGTAATTGTCATATTTGAAAATCTCCAAAATAAGTTAACTATATTTTTTATTAACAACATATAGGAGAAAAAAATGCTGACTTTCATACACTGCTCAGAAAGAGGTACTCATTAAAAAGAGAGAAACATTATAATGTTAAATACTATTATATATACTTTTAAAAGACTATCACTTACCTGTTGTAAGAATTATCTTTTCTAATTTGTATATGTTAAAATAAAAATAGATATATTGCTTTTTGATACTATTTTTGTGCTTGTGTTCTTTCTACAGAAACTAAATAATGACATGACCCTCAGCTAGCTGACTGACTGACTGAGAAACGTGACTAGACATGGTTCCTGTGGACAGTGACTGCTTTTTACTGTTACCTAGTTGATCTTATATATGGTATTATCTGCTTTAAAAATGAGAACATGTAGTTTTAAAATTATACAGTCATTTAACATTGTAAACTGATGGTGGTTCTAGTAGTCTAGTACTATTTTGCTGATTTAGGTGAAAAGTATTAATTCTGCTTTATATACTGTTTAGTGCAAAGGACATTTGACTGAGTCAGATGACTGAGCTACTGAAAGTTCTGCATGCCTTTCTGAACCCTTTTGATTGTAACTGGGGAGTGTGTAGAGTTCAGGGGGTTGGGCTAGAGGGCTTTTCTTTTAGGGGTTTAAGAAGCTTGTGTGAATATGCTGCTTGAATAAGAATTGATTGATTTATTATTTCAGCAGGACCATTGGTGAAGAGTAAATTAAGTTCCAATAAGTATTTGCATAGATAATGTTTAAATACTAGCTTTTCTGTGTATCTTGGAATGTTGTTTGAGTTGAAAATACCCTGATTATTAAAACATAAAACCACTGGCCTAAGAAGTGATTCCTGTGTTAGAGTACTAAATCTAGATTTGAAGCTGTATATGTGCACATGCTTTGTTTGTTTTCTGTGTGCATGCAGAACACTGAATTTCTACTCCTTGGTAAATACTAATTGTGTGTACCYTGGGGACGAGGGTGCTGTGTGATGTACCTCCCTTTCTGGTGCTTCTAGTGCAACTCCCTTGATCATCAGTGTGATTAGACCTACTGGAACATCCATAGAGCCTCTTCAAGACTGTTTCTCTCCAAAGAAATCCCAGATGTACAGGGAAATAAATGATGTGAATTCAGGTCTTACTCCCTTAGTTACCAACATGGAGGATAGTCAACTGACAGCTACCATGCACAACTTCAGTGAGGTGTTTGAGAGGCAGTTGGTATTGCAGGCAKAAAAGGGTAAAAGTGGTAGAAACTTAAATAGAATAGGATTGCAGTGTAATGTGCAGATATTAAGAAGTTGTAAAATAGTGGTTGTCTAATCCCTTATTTTGCTCGTCTCTATTCTAATATGTATCTCAGTGCAGTCCATTGAATCACACAGTTTTGTGCTCTCCCAGAGAAGAGTTATTTCATTCAGYACAAATGATGAAACTGAATCAGAGCTGCATGGTTAACAGCACCTGTAAATGCTTAATTTGTTATAATATTGGAAATCATATAGTGAATGAAACTGATTTATGATTAAACTTGGAGAATTGGATCCTATCTGTAACTCCGACCCAGAGTCTGTGTCAAGGGCTGCCATTTCTCTGGGCTTCTGGGAAGTTTTTTTTTTTCCACCATTCCTCATCACAAATTTGGAGTAGAATTTGGAATTTTCCTATATTTTCTCAAGGAAATAGTTCTGACCCAACTGCTTTGCATCCATTTACAGGTCTTTACATTGGTAGGTCAAAACTGCCTGTAGTTGGAATRAATATTAAATTTCTCTACAGGAAACTGTAGCATGCATATTCTAGTTGGCTAGTAGTTAGAAAACTGGGCATAATTGTATAGAATTTTTGTTTGTGGTTTCCTGGTAATAATAGTGTAATGTTAACTAAAACTCAGTCTGCTTCTAACTTGYGTTTTTACTGTGTTCATCAGCTATAGTTTCTGCTGACACTGAAACTAAGTAACTTTGTAGCTCTTGAAAAAGTTACATATATTAGACTAAATGATGTCCATTAGAAATGATATTAYTCATTAAGTAGCAGAAGAGAGACAAGCCTTTTTATAAATGGGAGAAAGATACTTGTGTGTGTTGCCTGAATGTTTACATTAAAGTATTTTTGGATTGTTAAATGAGAAAAGGCTGTTCGTGCAGGAGCTGTTTCTTTGGTAAGCGTTCTGTTAGTCTGTAATTATTGTTCACTGCTCTGGGGCTTGCGGCACTAGTGGAGACCTGTCTCTTCCTGTGCACAAGGCAGTGCTGGAGAACCTGAAGGTGGGGGCAGAGCCTGTGTTTTGATGTGTTACATGCGATCRGGTTTTGCTTGTGTGCTCCCTCTTCCCTGTTAACCCTCCACTTTCTGACCTCTCTGAGGGTGTCACATCTGCAGTACTGGGCACTTGCTGTGCTCTTTCAACTGCTAAATGAATAAGCAGGAGTCAAAAGGAGAAGGAATGATAGCTGTGGAAGCAGAAAACAGCATGTTTTACTGTGTGTAAGGCCTGGTTTGGGAAGATGATGTCTTCTGTTCTCTGGATACTGTTTTTCTGAACTTCTGTGTTTGCTTTTGTTAAACACTTTGTTTCAACTTTACCAAGGATTCTACTCAAATTTTCTACAAGATCTCAAATTTGAACCATATTTGTACTGATTTTTTTAAAATAAACAAGAAATTATAAATGGATGATGGAGGGCTAATGGTCCCATGTTCAATCAACCTCGCWTAGAGCTCCAGGAAAAAGTGATGTTGGAGCTTGCCAGGTGATCCACCTGGTTCCAGCAGAGGTCACTGGTCTCTCAGATGTGTGYAGCATACAACTCAAAACTAAAGCCACTTCTGAAAATCTGTAACAGATTCTAAGATAATTTAAATACAGAAAATAAAGAATTTTCACCTTTTTTGGCAGATTGATATATGTTGAGAATTCTGATTTTCAAAATTTTTAACCTACTTAAGAGAAAGGAGATTCCTAGTCAGGCTTCTGTATTACTTTTATAAACAGTTCACTTCATAGCTTTTGGTTTTGAAGTATGGGTTATTATTTTTGCATGCAGAAATAATCATTTTGAGAGTGAAAATTTACTATGAGACCTGAGAACAATGTACACAGAATGCCTTTATTTCTTGGCAAAAGTCTGAGTAGAAAATAGTAAAGAATAGAGTAAGATAATCAGTAGAAAATAGGAAGAGTACTAGAAAAAGACAAAGCAAGAGGAAAACAAGGAATTTGCTAATGTGTCTTCATTTAAGGCAATAAAATAAAAAATGGACAGTCTTAACAAGAGGTGGGGCATAGGAGTCTGAGATTGTATGAAAGTTATCAAGAGAAAAGATGAAGAGGACTAGGATGCTCTGGAAGCCAAATGTTTAAGATAACCTTAGGTGAAAGGATGCAGGGTCATTCAGACAGATGTCTTATAAATGAACCACACAAACTCTTAGGSAATTTGTTTAAACTTCCTTTATTCTTTTGTATCTTATTTATCCTTTGTTTTGGAAAATATCCACCATGGAGCTCGTTACTGACTACATTATGTCATTTTGTACACACATACTTAATGCTGTAGCACTAGATTTATTTTTAGAGCAGTATCTCATTCAAAATGAGTGCTTGAGTGCTTTCTKCTGAGTTGTTTTATGTTGTTGGGTAATTTCTTTTTGATTTCACTACTGTGTTTTGCCACTTCTGCCTAGCTGTAGCTTTCTTGGACTTAACAGAACAGCTTCTGTTACAAATTCAGATCAAGTAGCTCACCCAGCACCTCTAATTTTGTCAGGAACAAATACATCAGCAGAAGCTTGAGTTACAAATGGGATTAGGCCTTTTGGATGCTATATTGCATTTGAGCACAGAGTGCTTCCAAACATTTAACACAGTTCTGGTAGTTAAAGCTTGTAGGAGGAGGAGAGAGAAAAACAAAAACAAAAAAATAAAAAGGGAGGCTCTTTAAAGCAACCTTGGTTGGTGATATATAAATATCACAGCTTAAATAGTATTTGAGTGCTGTACAGTTCATATATTTTTGAAGATGGCGTTAATAGTCATGGACTATACATGGCACTCATTACCCATTCAAAAGTAGAATGGAAAAAGTGATATATATTATTGATACATACTAGGATGAACTAGAGCATTTCTTTCTATTTGTGTCTGAGATAATACAGAAGTTAAAGCATTACATGGAAGGTTAATTTGACAAAAGAGAATGTGAAATTGGAATAGATTAATAACATAGAAAATAAATGTGACTACCCTGCATAGCGCAGGTTACATTCTAATTTCAGTAGGATTGTCAAATTCTGATAAGTATTGTTTCTRGGCATGGAAACTGTCATTACTGAACAAGATGGAAAACATGAGTCAGAAGGAAATACTTCAGTAAATCATGCAGTTCATAATAAGGAAACGGGAGAGACAGTGCTAGTTCTAATAAAATGRGAAAAAAGCTCATTTCAGAGTAGCAACTAAAATGGTTACAAAAGTAATATTTCAACCTATCCTCTGGGCTTCCAAGGAGAGAAACCTGGGATAAGAGATCTTCGATGCTGATTACTCAAATCACTGTTTTCCTTTCGTGAAGCAAATTCTGARTGTTTAAAACAAATTTAAAGAACTGGATGTTTAGGATAAATCTTCTTCACCTCTTGCAAACAGAGGAGGTAGTATCACAGCCAGGGAAGCATCAAGTGCTCTAATAAAATGTAAGGTCTGAAGGATAGAAGTGTAAGAAAGTAAATAGAGCCTGYACTTCACCCCCACCTGCGACTAAAAGCCATAGCTGGGAGAGCTGTACTTTGGAGGATATCAGTCACTGGATAGAAAATCTGAATACTGAGCAAGACTTCTGTCCGCATTGGCTCCACCTTCTTTCAAGCTGAGGTGCAGTAGTGAAGAGGAGCAGCATTATGTTAACACACACTTGTGGGACCTTGGTAAGAGGGAAGAATTAACTGCTGACCAGAGCCTATGCTATATTTAGAGAAAGTGTTTACAAATATTGAGTGTAGGATTTAAGAAGTTATCCTGGGAGTTCTTCCAGCTGGTCATTCTTTGAATGTGGTGGCAGAGGTCTATTTTCTGAAAGTGCTTTGTGAATAACTTCTCCAGATGTCACTCAATGAAATCCAAGACAATGTTAACAGCCCACAATTATGTGGCATTGAAACTCTGCTGGAAATGCAAGTATCATACTGGAAGTATTTTCTGAAATTTGTGAACAAAATCACAAAAAAAAAAAAATAGCAAGAGCACTGAGCATTATTTTATGTATCAGAATTTTGATTGTGTTCTTTCCCGGGCGCACTAAATTTCCATCCTAATGTGGCTGCTACAAACAAAGATAGCAGGAGTGGTGGTTTTTTTTTTTTTTTGATCAGTGAATCATTAGATTGATGAACTACTCCCCGAAATACCAAAATCAAAGGCAGTAATGTATAAAAACATATATGAAAGAGAAAAAAAGAAAACTAACAATTGTGGTGAAAACTAAAGGAGAAATGAGCAGTGAAATGTCATTATTGAGCTATCAAATAGCATTTAGGTATTTGACAATGCAGAAATTTTAAATGCCATGGCTGGTACACTTGCCCATCTCTTTGTAAGGGTGAAGTGAAGGACTAGTGATATGCAAAAACTTTATACGTTGGGAGTATTGTACTCTCTAATAGAAGGAGAATAGGTGTCAAGAGTCTTGGTTTAAATTGAAAAAAGTGCCATTTAAATGTAAAGCAAAAGAGTAAATCAAACAATTTTATTACAACACTTGCAGGCACATTTTTTTGTTGTTGTTGTTGTTGTTGTTGTGTAAAATATGTATTTTAAACTGTTTAGAGTGCTTAGTTTTTGCAGCCCTTGCAGAAGAGAAACCATATCCGTCTGTTCAAGACAAGGCCATAGAAGTACTACCCATTGCTGAAATCAAGTATGAAACATTCTTTTCTTTGAGTAGAAAGCTTCCTTTGATCTGTGCAATGTATCAGCCATGCAGATTTTGTTTATATTAGATTTTACCACTCCGGCTGATACATCATATGTTTGTTTTCAAGGAATCTTGGAGTTATGCCAAACTCGCTTCAGATTTACTTTACAGAGTTCTAGTTTCTTTTATTTAATTGGAGTATTCTTAATATAGTTCCTATAAATTCCTGCTTTGTAAGACAAACACTTTGTGCCTATCATTCGAGTTGTAAAGTATCTCTGAGAGTTTCTATTTTTCCCCTTTATTTTTCAGTGCAAAGTCACTCTTTCTATTCCAAGGTGTCAAAGAATKGTTTAGATTTTACTTTTGTGATAATCTATGAACATGTAAGATTTTTTTAATTAGTCTATTATGCTTTATGATTTCTCCTGCTATGTACTGCCCCATTTTTGTGTAAAGGACAGTGAGAGATGGTGCTGATGTGAATAGGCCAGTGCATATGGATTATACCTCCTGAATAGGTCTAATTCTAGAGAACTAGGAAAAACACTTTCCTCCCCCCCCCAAGATTCTCTTCAGGGGAATAATTATTTAAAAAATAAACATGGAAATTCAGAACTAAGTTTYGGATTTAACTTCCAGGAAGGATGGGGAAAAGTAGGAGTATGTTTTTATACCTCAAGATACTGTTTGTCTTTAGTTTCTCATATCTATCCCAGTATAAGGAAAGGTCTAAGCTGTTGGGTTAACTATTCAGAATCAGAGTGGAAGTCCATTTAATTTTGCATCCSGTTCTCCAGGATATCTGCAGAGCAGTATGTGCTGAAATAAGACCTCTTTTAAAGAGAGTCCTTTGGCAGCTTTTCAGCAGGCAACAGGCAAGCACCTTTTAAGTAGGAGCTGAGAGGGAAAGTCTAATAGCCACTGATACTCTTCATTCATTCATGTAATCCCTGTTTAAATACATCTGTGTCTTCAGCTCTGGAGATCCTTATCTACAAGCCGCCCCATCTACTAAAAAACTCTGTTGAAAAATTCTTTCCCCTTTTTGTGTTGTCTCTTGCCTGAACATTTATTTGGTCTTCAAGCTTGTATTTTGACAAATAGCATATAATCATTTCCTGATGGCCTCCTCTGTGTCATTCATCATTTTATAGATCAGAGGTCTGTCCTCTCTAAGCCTTTTTGCTTGTTAGAAATATCTCATCATCACAGAAGTCTTTCTAGAGAATATCCATACTCTGGATGGTCTTTTAGCCTTGCATATGCATTTTCTAGTACTACATATTTATATGAGACAGAACTGAACACAGTACTCAGATTTGCATAGAGATGTAATGAGGTCTTCTGCTTKGTTCACAGTTGCTTTTATAGCAATTTCTAATGTCCTTTGTGTTTTGACAACTCCTGAGTAGCTAGCTAATGCTTGCAGAGAGCTATCTGCAGTGACTCCAAATGATAAAGCCTAATTTAGAGCCTGTTACTGTGTTGTAGGGTTGGAGTTGTTTCCATTGCTATCTATACTAGCTTGCATTTATTGACAGAGAATTTCATCTGCCATCTTACTGACCTGTTATTCAGTATCATGAGACTCTTGGACAAATGCTCCAAGTCAGCTCTGGTTCTTCCTAACAATAAATTCACATGTCATCAGGAAGCGGCAGACACTTGCTTCTTGTTGAAGTAACTTTGGTCTATCTCAATGCAACAATGTTCAACCAGATTCAAAAAATGAAATAAGGCTGTGTTGGGTAGTCCATAACCCTGAAGAAAAACAAACAAACGAAAGAAAGGAAGTCTGTCTGTTTTCCCAGCATGATGCTGATCACGATGTCAGTTGCATGTTCTGGTTCTTGGAGACTGCCTTTCAGACTTATACCCTAGGTCGCGTCCTTTTACTCTGTGTGGTGCTTTGCTGTGTTTGCAGCTCTTGCCTTGCTTGCCATGATTTTCCTGCTGCATCCTGAATCTCACTCTGCCTAACTTGTTTTAGTTATTTCCAGCTCCTTAATGCTCTTTGGTGTTTTGTACTTCATTAATGCTACTTTGTGCTCATTGTTTAAAGCGTTTTCAGTTTGCTGGTGGTGTATTCTCAGTTTTGCTTTGCTTGAATTAACCCGCRAAAGAGGCATTATCTGCAAACGTCCTAAATGAAAACATTTATCYGAACTGAGAATCCTCCCATGCCTTGCCTGAAGGGGCTGATTTCACACATACAAACCTTAGCAATAAACAACAAAGAAACAAATAACTCCATAGGCAAATCTAGCACTTTATGTCTTTATTTTCCTGCTAATGTGGGAGAAAATGAAAACTAATTTATTATGTTATCATAATGTAAAAATTTAATGCCCATCAATGTGTTTAGCGTGTGGATGATACATAAAGACTTCACGTTATTTCTGGTAAATTTTCCTTTAGCTAAAATTAAGGGGAAATTTTTAAAGCATTCATGTGTTGCCAAGATTTATGGGAATAATTTTATGGTTTAGCCCAGTGGAGGTTTTGTTTTGTTTTGTTCTTTTGGATGGAGACTTCTCCTCCCCAGAGTCAATCAGATTTGTATTTGAAAAGAAAGGGTGGGCAAACAGAGTCTAGCTTCTCTTTATGACTCTTATGTTCTCATCCCAGGACTTCAACAACACATTCAAAAGTTTGTTTGATGTTGTAAACATTGCAAAAAAAATGTCGCTGAAAAGCATTCTCATGGCATGGGGTATCAGCCAGACTGATCTTCAGGTTTGGTGCGGGATGCCTTGGTGCTGGTGTGCATCAAATCTCGCGCTGGTGTTTCTCAAGTGATGCGGTTGTAATTTCTTCCTGTTAGCCCAGTGAGTTGGTGTGAATCCATCCAAACGAGGGTTTCTTTCAGGATCCACAGTTKGTGTAAATAAGCCTGGGGAGCTTGGGGGCTCTCTCTGCAGGTGCCTACACATTGAATAATTGTATGTTTTTTAAAAGAACACTTACCTTGCTACCTGTTTGTTTCTGTTTAAGTGTTGGCACGCAGCAGCAGTATCTCCATAGAGGAGCCTTAACCAGCCTCACCGTTCGGTACCACCTTCACTGCAGAGCAGCAAACGCGGAGTTGTTCSGCAGCCCGCGGCAGTGCGGCTCCCGCGGCTTCCTCGGCTCCCTCTTTTGGGCTAGACACGTTGAGGGGCCAACTGACCGCGGCTGCGAATGGTGCTGTGGGAGGCTCCTCTCCATCCCTGTGCCCTGGTGATTGTCCCTTTTAGGGGACACGCCGCGAGGTGACGGCAGCAGGGGAGGCGCCGCCGGAGCGGCCCGGGCGCCCCCGGCTC
>PTEX01000034.1:3111502-3164793 GCA_003342815.1 Eudromia elegans | reverse complement strand
GGCCTCGGGCGCGCCCGGGGCCGGCGCTGCGCAGGGGCGGCCCCGGCGCAGGCCGCCGTTCGGACAGGTGAAGTAAAACTGCGCGCGGAGGCGGGAGAAACCGGCCGCTTCGGGGGTACGGTTACCTCCATCGGCCCCGTTTCGATGGGACCGCTGTGTTTAATTGCATTCCTAGCAGRTTTTTCTTCTTCTGTTCTCCAGGTGATTAACTTGTGGGATTGAACCAGCTCGTAGATGAAAATCTCATCAAATATCTAATGGCTTCTTTATAGCTCTGTTTGGTTTGTGACTGCTCTTTTCTAATAACCGGCTTTTGTCCACTTAGCTGCAGATACCGTAATTGAAACGTTTTATCTTGGTGTAAATAAGCAGAGGTGTTTGATATGGATCACCATGCCTTACATGCTCAATAGAACACTAATTCTATAAAAAAGTGTTGTATAAAATAATGGTTTTCTTTTGATTTGTTAAAAAGTTTATACAGGGAGAGGGCCTGTTTTTTCTCTCCACCTTACATGAATCAACAGAAATGTGTGCAACTTAAGTATGGAGTGAGAGATTTATTACTTAAGATCTCAGGAGTTTTGTATACTGAGGTCTACAACAGGTACCTTTACTGGAGTTCCTCCAGCTTCCTCTTCCTTGTATTTTCCTATTACATTTCCTGATGCTTCACAGTGACTGTGAGCCAAGGTGTTTGCAAAGATGTTAGTGATGATCATCTTTTTTTACCCTGTCTTTTGTTTTTAGCCCATTCCAGGAACTTATTCTCAAATCTCAATGATGCTCTARGGTTCTAGCATTGTTCTCTATTTTTGCAAAAACTAGCAGTGTTCTTTCAAGGGCTGACGTAGAAAGCCTGTGCTGTGTGTATATATGTGTGTGTTTGGATGTTTTCTATATAGCCATCCAAGATGCAACTTTGCTTGCAGACGTTACAGTTGCTCTTCAGCTGAATAGCCCRTCAGACGTGGGACTCTGTTCTTGAATGACAAAACATTGCAGCTTCTCAGCGGAAGAGTCTCTGCCTCTTGGTACATCGCATGTGCTGCTAGAGACAGAAATGTCCTTTGTTACCTCTGTCTTTAATCCATATATAGAGAGATGAGACAGATTATTCCTATTTATTACTGCTTCATATTTTTTTCCTTTGGCACATGTGTACACAGGTTATTTTTGTAAGTCTGCACTTCAATGCCTCATGTTTTTTTCTGTGAAGTACAGTCTGCTACTGGACTTCATGCTATGRCAAAAATGGATGCTTTTGCTTTTGTTTCTGTCCAGTATATGAGGTATCGGTGCAGGTTTTCTCTCGGGATCCTTTTGCATATATTTCCTTAGATTTCTGAGAATTTATGTCTCTGGCACACATGGCTTTGTCTCAGGAGAGCTATATTTCTTCAGGAACACAACCCCTCTAGTTCAGCACTCCTGTGCCCTGCTGCAGAACATGCTCTCTCTGMCGTTAATATTGCAATGGGAGATGGAGAAGGGAAGCGCCAGAAATTCATGCCTTAAAGGAGATGTGTGCATACATCTGTATTTTTAAGGTGAATATATGCAATAAACCTGTCCTAATTAGACCATTCTGTTTCATTTATAGAGCAAAAAATAATTGTTCATTTCTAAAACACTGAATAACTCAGTTACCAGATATTTTTAGATGCAATTGATTGTTAAATGTTAGGATGCTTGCTATATGGGAATCCTGTAACTAGAGAAAAGGCAACTGTTTCTATAGATAATTTTCACGGGAAATATTATTCTGGTTACTTCTAAAAGGCATTTCTTCAAAAATATTCTTAAAGTTTATATTTTATTCTTTTTTTTTTTTAAAAAAAAAAACCTAGTGAAATACTAGAGTAAATGCTACTTTTTTATTAGTTGGATTTGCTGTAGCAAGGTTATGGGTGTCAAGGGAAATAGCAACAGGTCATTAYACCCGTATACAAACCAAAGTGAATGTGTTCAGGCCCTGTGAAGGCTGTTGAGTTTTCAGCAGGCTCCAAGCACAGCGTTGGTGATAGCCTTGGAAGTTCTCCAACTGTAAGAACTTTGACTTGGCGGGGAAGATGTGTAATAAGGTGTCAAGTAAGGTGAACTGAATGTGAATAGACTATTACGAGATCCTACGGAATGTGAAATCATAGCAGAGTGCTTCCTGTGA
The DNA here is from genome assembly GCA_003342815.1 of Eudromia elegans. Classification (NCBI taxonomy): domain Eukaryota; kingdom Metazoa; phylum Chordata; class Aves; order Tinamiformes; family Tinamidae; genus Eudromia; species Eudromia elegans. Next base: position 3,162,626 of record PTEX01000034.1, on the reverse strand, counting down.
ATGGTGTTATTTATTGGATTTTCATTGATGTTTGTGATTAATTGCCCTATCTCTACGGCTAGGTTTTCCAAGCTATAAATACAAACCTGCAGCTTTCAGCTACTAGAATATAGGCATGAAGGTAATTGCAAGTCCTCTTTAAAGGCTGTCGAGGACATTCTGGTGAATGGTGACTCCCTTTCACAGTGGTTGCTTTGAGTGGAAAAATATTCCAGAGTTGAAAAACACTGGAAGATATTTTCAGTGCTGACAGTTGAGGCATGTGTGAAAGGGGAATCAGATGAAGAGCAAACGATGGAAGATAGTACAAGGACCTGTGGGTAATGATGTACAGGCAGTGAAATCAGTGTTTTCTAAGGAAGCTGCTGGGCTGAACGCACCGGTGAAGATGTTAAGGGAGGGAAAAATAAGAGATCAGGGCTAAAATACTAAGTTTTGTGCCGACTCATCTCTGGAGGGTTCTTTCAGTTGAATTTAGTCTATAATTCTAACTGTTTTGGCATTAAAGATGATCTTTGAGTAACATTGCAAGAACTTAACAAGTAAGAGGTGACATGTCATGGAAATCACAGATGCAACATTTTCCTTCTGAGACTTTGTGGCTGTCTCCAGGGGAACAGGATTTGTATTTTTAGTAGAATTCCTTAATCAGATTTTTGAAATATTGTTTGAAACTCCTTTTCCACTTCGGTGGAAAAGATTATGAATCTTTTTCTCAGCATTTATTCAAGCTAAGAATATGGTGGATAAGTGGACTGTTATCTGAGAGGTGGTTCTTAGAAGTTTGCAGATAGAAAGTCCAGTCTTCAGTATTTTCCCACAGAGCAGGATCTGAGTGCTTTGCATTCTTAACTGTTTACTGTAGTAAGAGACTTTTATTGTCTGCCCTTTTTTTTCTAGTGGAAATTAAGAGATGAAAATGTTTCTGTCCTTGAAACTATATTAAAAATAAATATTTTTCCGTTCACATGAAAATGTTGATATTTTCCATCACAATGCCTATGTTTAGCCCTTGCTGCTGTCCATGTTGTAGTCCAAATGGCGATGTTAAGAAACTTACAGCTTCTTTTCATAGAAAGCTTTATCTGTATATGATAAAGATTAAAACCTTTTGTGTTTATTTAGTTTACCTGTATATGATCCCGAACATAGTGCCACCCTCTAATGCAAAGGTTGTTCTGTTGATACAAAGCTATTTTGTACCACTATGTTGATTCCAGTAAGGAGTTAGCAGGTTATGTTTGTAGAGGATTCAAAGGTATTAAAATAATTATAATCCATTGCATCAGTGCAGTAGGGTACACATCTAGGGTTGTTTTGTTACAAAAACAACAGCTAACAACAAAAACAACCTAAAGCAACTAACATTCATGTAATAATGAGCTATAGATCAATTTAAGGTACCTTATCTTGGTTTGTGACATCCCTTTTTAGATGATGAATGGAGAAGTTTTCTATTGCTTCTATTTAGGAAACACCCTTGAAGATATCTTATTGTGTAGAATCCTCTTTTTCTGTAATGTGCTTTCACAGCAGTTATAATTCTTCTATGAAACTAAAACTGTATGTTCAGTGAAGTAGGAGGAATAAAAGAGCTTCAAGAGCACTGCAGGATCCATTCAGTGAGTTCAATGCAGAACCAAAGAAACAGAAGAACAAGTGGTGAGAGCACCACGGGAAAAACTCTGAAATTTGAATTTTTAAACTGAAAACATGAGAAATTAATAGATTGGAGTAGAGGAGGAGTTTATGCTAAAAACATAGTGATGCCCTTCCTTTTCAGAGCGACTTAAATCTTGAGTATGGCATGTGTGTCTGCCTCGAGATCGTTTCTCGAATGTGTGCACGCAAGTGTCAGTCTGAATAAAAGTAATGTGGAACTCTAATTCTAGGAGCTAGAGTCAGCACTGACTAAAGCTCTTGGGCCCTGGCATCTAATATAGAAAACACTTGCATATCACTGAAGCAATTTGTTGGACAGCCTAGCAGAGAGGTTCAAGCTCAGGTTACCCAAAGGAAAGGCTCTATGAAACTGGCGTCATTTGGTGAGAGCTACCCAAAAGCACTGTGCAAGCAGGATCTTGGCCGTCTCTGACCCAGTTAATCCTATGTGAGCTGGAAAATGAAGAAGCGGTAGAACTTTATTCTGTAATAGTGGCCACCTTCAAGCTTTTTCTAAGGCGTTTGTGATGGGAGAGCTACAGTAACCATGGTGGTAACTGCAGTTTGACCTTGTGTAGAAAAACAGTCAGTTGTTGGCCTGGGCCTACGGAATAAGAGAAGACACTGTCTGCTTACGCTGACGGCTCAAATGGGAAGGCAGTAAATCATGAGGGCAGTAGCTGGAGGGGCCGGTGGGGCACAGCACACACTGACACTGAGGCTGTGGGGCCGTCAGCGCGGAGGGAACAGCTTGGGCTGGGGACACGGGCACCATGAGCGGTGGGATGAGCGCCCCAGGTCTGTGGTGGCACTCTAGGTGCACCTCCACGGGTGCACTCTGTGCTGCAGGCTAGACACGTTAGAGGTCTCCAACCACCCGCTGCCCCGTCCTGCTTGGTGGAAGGGATTTCAGAGMGCGTGTCACTGAGGGGTGTGTTGCTGTTCTTCTGCTCCCTTGTATCCCTGGGGTACGGATGTTGAGGAGGATTTGGTTCAGTGGGAGGCTCTCTGGACGCTTTATGGGGCTGACCCCAGGCTGCTGTGCTCATAGCTCCCCCTCAGCTTTCACCGCTGCCCTCGCAGTCTCTGCCTTGATGGTTAATGCTGGGTCTGCAGTGGTGGGTGCTCATTCCTGCTTCTACCACGAGCACTGTGTTCGTGGTGCCCTCAGGGTCCCCTCACTCTTCACCTTTGCAATCCTGTTCAGGAAAATGACTTTCAGCAGCTTCTTCCCTTCCAGTGTTCAAAACAGATTCCTGAAAATAAACTTCCACCCAGTCTGGAAAGGGATGGCAGTGTTATCTAAGGAGCTGCATCTTTGCATGGGTGTAACGAATCAACACAAAGATCCGTCTTCTGAGATGTTGATTTTTGAGGTCTTGCCTCCAAGAAAAAAGTGTCTTTGATTTATTTTCTTACATTTTTTTTTACTACAGAAAGTGGTAGGGGTCAACCAGTTAGCCCTGTTGCCATCTGCTAGGGATTGATCTTCTGGGGGAACTGGAAAGACGAAACCACTGAGGCAGAACCACTGCCATAGTGACAAATATACCAGTCAAAAGGAATTGTGGCTTGCAGATGCAAAACTGGGATGCTTAGTTCAGTGACAAACGGTTCCTTCAGAACACATTAGGTCAGCTGGGGCAGGTTGGCAGTGGAAATTGTATTTGATTAAAAGGAAAAAGCTCAAAAGGAAAATAGTTCATTGAGCTCTGACGCTGGAAGTTGTTTTTGAGTCATCTCAGGGTGCAAGGAGAGGGATAGTATGTGAGCATGATACATCTCTTTGGAAATTAATTGCATGTCTTGTTTAAAATCTGTATTTCTTGATATTAGTCTGTTTCTATAAAACAATATTTCTTCAAAAGATAGGTGTGGAAAACAGGATGGGAATGACATGAAATGGAGCTATAGCTTATTCAAAAGATAAGTCTGGGTGTAAAGTATTAGTGCACCCCTGGTATTATAGGGTTAGTTCTGCAGTTCCAGTTCCATCCTTCATTGTAGTGGATGCTCATGCATAAAATACAACTTTTTCCTGCTCCTGCTTCCGTCAGCTCAATGAAGTTTGGCTTTACTGTTAACTTACACCTGATATCTGTGCTGCTTTTGTGTAACTCCTGGTCACTATGGTCACGTCATTGATGCCAACCTGGTTTAACCTTCTTAGGTGACAAAATCACAGGAAAAATGAAGCAATTCTCGTCTGGAGAAGAAAAAAACACAATATTTCTTTAACTCTCTGGAGCTGTGACCTGTATTTGTGTGACTGTGCAAATATACCATGTACCACTGAGCGCAAAAGAGAGCAACCTATACAAAAAGCAATGTGCTAAGTAATCTTAGAAGAAAAATTAAAAGATATTTTCTTTAATAGTTGTGCATTGCAGCCTGAATGATGAAATATATCCCCTTTCCTAATCCCATAAACACAGCACCTGCAAAGAGAAAGAGATGAGTGGGTTCCGTCTCATCTTCTAATTAATAGAGTAAGGTTCCATTTTTTTTGTGTGAAATGTGAGTTCAGGATTGATAGGATAGGACTCAGATCAAAATATTAGGGTAGGAATTAGTCAAAGTGGCTAACTCAAACACAAGACGGCCTAATAATTGCATCTGATTATGGAATATCTTTGAGTTTGAGAAGGCCATTTTGAAAAGTATCTCTGATATGCTTTTTGGTCTTTCTGAACGTGTAAAAATTGCCTTTGAGTCTGCCATCTCATGGTGCAGGTTTACTCTGATATTGTTATCTCCTGCTACCTTCTGCTATTTCTGGTATAGTTGTCTCTCATTCTCAGAGAGTTTCAAATGACCATGTGCCATAACTGTGTGTGATAATATTGAAAAAACCCACAAAATTCAAGAAAATCTATTTTATTTATTTTTACATGCACACGTGTGTGTGTATATATCTATTTTTAGTTTCTCCTAAAAAAATATATCTATTAATTTAAGAGGAATTGCAATGCGATTGACCGCTTCAAAATGCTTTTCCTTTTTTTTTTTTTTTTTTTTAGCTGTTTTCTGATCATATGGAAACATTGCTCACTGTTTAGAGAGAAAGTGAGACCAAGTTTAAACAAAATACTTTGAAATTCACAAAGGAAATATACCAAGGAAATAGGTTATTTTCCTAATGACCTTTATGTCCTAACAGTGAAGAATACTTTTTTGTAATGAGAGCAAGGGAAGTATTTTATACTTTTTATGCTGGTGATTCTTTCAAGGTGTGTTATACTTTTAGACTGTTCTCTGTAGCAGATGTAAAAGTGATGGGTAAGATCACATGGGTAGGAATGTGAGCTTCTCATGTAGAAGCACAAGTCTCAGCAGAAATAAATATGTATGTATACTGTGGGCTCCAGACAGTAATTCGAGGAGATCTCTTTGAAATATTTCTTTTTAAACAACCTCAGTATGCTGTAAAAATGACTTTCAGTTCTTCAGGCTCCCACAGATTGCAGCACAGAAAATCAATACTTTTTCAGCTAATGTCAATTTTTTTCATTAAAGGATAGATGAGGAAGTATGAGGGTCCTGGGCTGCTTTGGCTTCTATGTGCTTCCCAGACAGCCAGTCTTTATTTATCTTTCTATTTTGTAGGATGTGTACTTAAGGCCTGGCATTTTTTTTCCCTTTGCCAACCATGGCTTATATTTGAGAGTTGAAAACTTAAAGGATGATGAAACTGGTGGATTTAACATCCTTTCTTCAAGTATTTCAAGTTACGAGGATGGATATTTTATTTGAGGAGACTAGACTAAGAAATGGAAAATTATCTTTATCATTGGGTAATTTTTTACTAATTTAGTAATGAGGTTATTTTGTGCTATCTTTATTGTCATGCTAAAATTGTTCACTTATGATGAATGTTGACAGTGTGGAGGCTTAGTTTTTTTGTTTAATTTTTCTAGCTTGAAATGTTATTATTTACACATCCCTGAACAAACATTTCCTATTAACATTTTAGTAGCAGACTAAAATATATATATATGTATGTATGTATTTTTTTTACTTTTGAATAATCTCCTAAATACCCAATACATATATTTCAGAAATATCTTAGGTCTGAGCCAGATATTTTTATCTCTGAAGCAGATATGCACCTTGCATTTTGGTTTCATAGATTTATCAAAAGCAGCAAAGAACACCATGATGAAAGGTAATACAAAGGGTCAGAAGTGAAATGCAGCAAACGTCAAGTATGTTTTTGCTCTTGTTATTTCTGTTTTTGCTAATAAGGGCATGTATTCATGGGAGCAGAATGCAGGAAGCAATTGCATTTGCTCTGCCAGATAAAAAGCAGAGAAATAAAATAGTTGGTAAATGGCACTCCATTCTGTGAGAAGATAAATCTTGCAAATAATGATATTTTGGTTTACAGAAGTTTCTCCTTTTATGTTTTGTGGCAAAGTTTGCCTGAATAATGTAATAGCCATCTTATATWTTAGCAATGGAGGACAGGGTCTGCATAGCATGAAGCTTCACCAAAGACCCACAGAAGCCCTATATGAATAACAACCTGGAACGCAGTATCTCTGAAAAAGGGCTAGGTGGAGAACAATTAAATTCTCTGTACATACATTCAGCAAACTGGCTCTATTTTTTCGGAAACTTTAAGCAGAGACTGAATWTTTTCTACTTTTGGGGAGAGCAGAGTGCAGTGGGCGGTTCAGAGTTTATAAACTGGAATAGCTGCTCTAGCTGCAGCAGAGGTGCACGTGGGACAGCAAAGCACGTTCAGCCTTTATCAGAGTCCCTAGGCACAATGTACCTTATTTCTCTTAACCCCTATGACTATACAGTTTGACTAGCAACCCTGCAACAAGGTCAGCAGCATATTTTGGTAGTTTTCATTGTAATTACTGCTTTTCCTGTTTTAGCGTGTTGAGTACTGTGTTCCTGTTCTGTCTATGCACAAAAATATATTTCCATCTCTGCTATTAAACAACCTAGCTTTAAAAGGCCAAGTCAGTGTTAAAGAAAACTGTAACTGTTCTCTTTATAGAGACAGTAAATGACAAAGTCAAAATTGAAGGAAACTATTTCCAGTGTTATTACTGGAAGATTTAGGAGAGATTATAACACTTCATAAACAGTTTCAAATACTAAGAAGTAAATAYTTGAAGTCTTACCATTAAATAACAMGGAGATAACAACAGTAGACTCCCAGCTTGTCATGGTGATTTCTCACAGTTCCCTTGTGTCTTGCTGGGGATTCAGGCTCCAGTTGCAGTTTAGAATTTAAATCCAGAGCATTTTATAGCACGCAGAGTTTAAAAAAATAAGGGGGCAAAGGGAATGAATTGCAACTTTTCAAAATGTATGGGTGAATCTTATTTTTGTAAAATATTTGTAGTTTTCCTTCCTGAGGATATGTGTTGAAATCAAAGGATGTAGGATTAATCTGAGATTTGCTTTCCAGAATAMTGCAGTTTTAAATTGAAAATACTTCTTGTATACTATGGGACCTGYCTTTTTATTAACCTTCCTTTTAGAATTTTTGAGCAGTCAGGAAAGTTTTCTAAAATCCTTGTTAGACRCAACTATTTAGCAGTAATAAAATCTTTTAAGTCTTTTTCTCTTCCTTAGCATGKTTTCTTGATAGCCTTTCAAGAAGCATTTTGTTCCTATTTTATGRTGCTGATAAATTTTGGAACAGATCCTGTGTACAGCAAGGGAATTTCTCTTCTGTMTATATGGCTGTGAGCATCTTGGCTGAGGTTTCTGATATACATTYGCATACATGCTTATTTACTAGCTATTATCAGGGACTGGTGAATGTGGCATAAATAAAATGAGTCACTTGAAAAATTATTAGTGTCCTTAAATTGGAATTATGTCCCCTCCAAAGGAAAATTTTGTAACTAGGAACGTAAGATTTTACCGGTAAGAACACTTGAAAACAAGACCATCTGAAGAGGCTCAGGTCACAGGTAACTGACTATTGAGAGGTTCTCTACCCCAAAATGCCACCACTAGCACTTATTGCACCCACAGGGTGGCAAAATTAACAAAATGTGTTAGGACAGTTTCATATCCCAAAAAGTTCCTTCTTAAAAAAAAAAAAGAATAGGTGTTTTCTTTTCTTTTTTTTTTTTTTGTTTTGTTTTCCTCATTCAGTACAAAAATATATGCTAATGAAAAGTAGCAACTGGAAAACACTGGATATTTTTCTCTTTTGAGTAGAGCTCAGAATCTTTTTGGCAATTGAGTCTGTTGATGTAACTTTCTGAAYGGTTATTTGTAAAAGTGACAGTATTATAGCTGGTAATGGATAGTAATTTTTTTTAGCTAATATTTATGTATAAATATACATTGCAGTATATTTTTACTGTCTGAATGATAGATRGCTTGGAGTCAATGCAGTTGAAAATTTTATTCTAGGGAATTTACAAATGTGATGTTACCCTCCATATAACCTGAGCTTGTAATTTGTGAATGATAACAAGGAACAGGAGGAAAAGACTTTAGCTGTGTTTCTTTTTTCTTTTCTTATTTTTTTTTTAATATAGTAGGTTTTTATCAATTATATTTTTAGCATTTCTCTTGCCAATTATATTGYTTTCGGAACTATACTGAGGTCTAGAGGCTGCTGAGTGATCCTGCTAGGACACTTCTCAGTAGCCTTGAAATAAGTTGATGACAGTAAGAGGGGCTTAAAAAGGAGCCACGGTGCTTCAGTCYGTGAGTGGCAATGTGTGAGTAGTTAAGGCAAAACCCATGACTTGAGTTACAATTTCAAACCCAAGCTGCTTAGGTCTTTGTAGCCAGCAAAACATGAAGTAAAACCCTCTATCGCATTTTCTGCTTCAGCTGTAGCACGGAACAKTTCCCTTTCATAAAAATAAGGGATTTCTCTGAAGTAGGAGAGAGAATGCTCGTGTTTTACTTGTCATTTTCTATTTATACAAATTGATCTGCAGAGACCTGACACAATCTCTTGTTGAGTCTTGCTTTAGGAAATCTAAGTATCTCAGCATCTTGAGTGAGAACAAAGAGTCCTGRAGGTGAGGACAGCCTTCATTGATTTCCCGAGTCACAAAGCAAGCAGAGGAGGAGCGCTCGGCAGAGCCGGCCACATGAGAGCACACGAGGTATTGGGAGGACCCTGGTGTTTAAGGATACTACAATGTATCTGGTAAAGAAGTCTGATGTCATTGTGAAAGATAACGCCTAGAAATATGCTTCAAGAGAGTGATTCATTATTTACGGTAACAAATGTTTCCCCTTTGGGTGAACCCTGGGTTGATAGTCGGCCTTAGCAGAATTGCAGATCTAGATTGGTCTTTTTCCTCCTGAGAAACWGGCACAATAGTAATTGAAACAATAAGATTTATGTTTAGCTATTATCTTCTGGAAGGCTTTTTTTTWATCTTAAATTTGGTCAAATTTAGATTTCTTTTAATCTCAGTGTTAAATACCATATATATTTTCTTGTTTTCTTTCATCTTGAAGTCAATACGAAATGACCATAAAGCATTCATCATTCTTTGTCTTTCTTATGTCTTTGACATAAGAAAGCAGTATGGTATTTAAAATTATATAGTATTACATACTGCTTTTTTTTAACATTTCTTCCTACTTGCCTACTTCTAAGTCTAATACTAATTATGCACAAGTAATTTGTTTCAACTGAAAATCAGTGTGAATCAGCAAGAGTCTGTGGTTCTATAGTGCGCTTGTCCTGCAATTTGGAGCACTTGGGGAGYAGCTTCCTAGAGCCCCACTGCAGTGCTGTGTTTTGTGAACTCCAAGGCCTGTGGGTAAACAGCTGTACTGATACAGGGAAAAATGCCTTCCRAAAATTAGCTCAAAATTGGAACCAAAGGACACGCAGGCAACAATACATTAAAATTTGTTTATTTACTTGGAGTTGTAAGGGAATATTTTAACTCTTCAGTAATTCACATAGATCCTCTGAAAATTACCATACTGTCCGAAGTATTAATTATAAGGCTAATTCTTAGTTTAATTTCCCTGCTGTTTATTTCTTGAGTGCATTTCACCACTGTCACTGCCTTAAATAAGAATGATATCTTTTTGTATCTAATTATGTATGGTAAAGCATCATTCTGAAGTTGAAAATGCCTCTAAATGTGTTTGTGAAAGATGAAGAATGACAGTGCTAGGATATCGTTGACCTTGTGGATGTAGTACGTGCTAGTGGCAGCGTTTTGGGGTACAGAAGCTCTTGATAGTCAGTTGTGTGACCTGAGCCTCTTCAGATGGTCTTGTTTTCRSGTGTTCTAACTGGTAAAATCATGTATGAAAGAACAGGAGTACTTTTTGTGGACTGTAAGAGTTTTCTGAAATTATAAAACACTGTATTAAGAATCAAATGCTATGGAACTACTATTAAGAAATGGCTGCTGCTACACTGTGCTAAGAAACTACTATGGAAGTGCTAGAGGCAAGAAAATTTGACCAAAAATAGTTGCTGTACATGCTTGCAAATGTGTCTAAACAAAGACTGTATTGGTGCTTCCCAACCAGCTGAGGCTAAATATATCCACTTGAAACTGCTAAATTTGTATCTCATATTCAGTTCAGTTTAACTATTCTCAGGCTTCTAAAACTAGGACAGTACATTCAAAAATGTTGAATTACAGTTAAGGCGACTTCATCAGAAAAGTACTTTTTGGACTCAATAGCAACTTTGATTTTGAAAACACTTATTTTTATYTTTTTATTCTCCTTCTTCTCCAAAYGGGAGAAGAGCAAAGAGAAGGATGGCTCTAGCACATCAGATCTGCTTAACCCAGCACTCGGGATTTGGCGGTGGTTAATAGGCAACCTTGCACCCTTGCCCTGCTCTTGGTGCTTTCCCAGGGCCTGGTCAGCCCCAAATGCTCGTGGGCTGGGAGACTTCCTAGACTAGAGGTTTTTATCATGATCATGATAGTTCTTTCCCTCGTTAGCTCGTCCAGTTATTTTCTAGAGCTTAAACTTGGTAGGTATATGTGCTTATTTTAGGATGCTGCACGTTTGGAAGAAAATGAGAGAAGATTAAAAACATTACACACAGTGACGTGGGTTGACTAGCATTGGCTGTAGAAACCCTTTGGGTGTCACAGTGCAGCTATTAAAGCGCAAATGTAGTAAGCAGAGTATAAAGAAGAATTGGAGTCATTTTCCATCTTTCTGATAGGCTCTTAAAGGATCCATTTCAAGTTCAAGTGGCATCTGCCATGTSACTCACCAGCTTAAATGAAATTTCAGGCAGATCTGAATTGATTTTGTGGTTCAGGCAGAAGATAAAGGGAGGCAATGCTTGCATCCACAAAGAGGGAGGTTGATTCTGCTGGAATGCCAAGTGCTCTTTAGGGGTGACAGCACCTTTGTTAGTCAATTAGTTTTAAATTCAGCAAATGCTTTCCACTAAAGAAAAAATGGGGAAATTTTTGAAAAGTTGAARTTTCATTTCTCTGTGACTTGATGTTACAGCTGAATTTTTGTTTCTAAGTTACTTGAAATTTATCCTTTCTTTCTCCTCCTGATCACCAAATAGGAGAAAAAAAATGACTATTGATACTGCTAAAGCACGTTCTTTTCTCAGCAAAAATTTGCGGTTTATGAGACTTGTCAATAAACACGCCCAGGGACAGATCTGTCTGTTCCAGAAACACGAGACAGACTTTTCTAGTTAAGAAAAGCCATCCTAGCATATGGCGAGTTTCTTTTGAGATGTGAAATATTCGTACTTTGAGATGAAACTCCAGGGAGAACTTAATTTAAGGCAACAGTGACTGCTTTCCAAGCATCAGCCCGTCTTTGTTTCAAGAGAGACTTTCTGGGAATTTTTCTTCCCAATATCTGAAAGGTTTTAGTAGTATCCTGCCAAGCTAATGAGGACAGTCTATTTCATRTAGGATGCTATTGTATATAAACAGGTGGTTAATTTATTTTCTCAAGCCACAGGAAACATTTGGATTTGCTTTTAGCGGGAGTCTGGRATAACATTGATGTGTCGGGCGTAGCTGGCACGGCGATCGTTGCAGCCTCGTGTGGCAGCCGTGCTGTGCGCGCGTTGCTCGACGCGACGGTCGTTGCAGAGTGGATTGGATTGTGCACAGGATGGGAACGTGCCCRCATGTGGGGCTGCTGCATCTGCTCCTGCAGCAGCARCAGCAACGCGCGGGCGCCGCTTCGGTGCGAGCGCGACCTTCCCGCGCACCGGGAGGAGCATCTCGTCTGCTCGGCATCCCCAAAGGCCRTTAGGGGCGGTTGCCTGAGCAACGTGGCCTGCTTGGCGGGTACCACCGGCATGGCCGTACTGGCACGCAGCCCTGCCCGCGATGGCCATGCCGAGGAATGCCTGCTCYCCCTCGGGCTCTGCCCGCGCACCGCTTGCCGATGGATGGAAAATGAGCCGAGGCTCCGGGTAAACACGTGGCGAGGGAGAAATGTAAAAAGCGACGGCAGTGAAGAAAGGAATTGCCTGGGAAATGGCAGCGGGGYGGGGGTCTTTGTGGATGCAGAAGTAAACAATGGAAAAAAATGGAGCAGTGGAAGAAGCATTTGTACAGAGTAAAAACACTTAGAAAATAAGAAAAATGCAGAGGAAATACTAAGAGGAGGGGATAGATAATGAGATTAAAAATGKGAAGGGAGCCTTTTTCAAGCATGTTGGAAGTGTTATGTTAAAATGGTGCATTTTCCATGAGAGACACTGGTTTTGTTGGAAAAACTCTCTCTATTTCTGTATTCCCCTCCATGCCCCCACCCTGCTTTCTTTCCTTCTCCCCTCCATTAAAAAGAAATCAACYGACTTGCCGATATTTGGATGCTTCAAGTTTTATTTCCCCTCTGTGGGTGCAGGGGGCTTATGGGGCGCGTGCGGTTGAGGCACGCTGGTGGTTTGTAGCCAGCGGCGCCCGAGGGAGCAATATCGGCCTCACCGCTTCCCGCCTGAACGAAGGGCTCCCTGTCTGCAGCTCGGGTGGCTGCGGGCAGCCCTGGCACCCGGCCAGGCAAAGGGCTTGCGCTCCTCGTGTCTCCGCATCTGTACGGGGATGCGCTAGCCGCTTTACTGCTGTTAGCCCACTTTATTGTTCTTGTTTTATGCCCATAAAGTCTTTGCATTTGAGGATTGCTCATGTCCCTGTGATGGATTTGTTCCATCTGTTCAGATCCTTTAAGCTTTTTAAAAAATTCAGAGCAATGCAGGGGCTTTAATCTTAACTGTTTTCTTGAAAGATTTTTGAAGAGTTCTGAGAGGAGAAAGACCTTCAAAATAAAGCTAATAGGAGAAAAGAACACACACACACACCAAAAGAAACCCAAAGAATTAAATAGGAAATAACTCGCCTTCCATCACTGTTTTGCCCAAGAGGGGGGTGTGTGTGTGTGTGTGTGTGTTTGATATCTGAAGTCTCATAACCAGTCAGTTTATTTTCCCTCTTAGATGCAAGCTTCTTCAGTTGCTGAAGGAGGACATTCCTTGTTACTCCAGAACCACTTTTGTTCTCCTTTAACTGTGTTTCATCTACACCATCCATTTTGTCTGATGTCATCTTTTAGGTTTTTAGTCTCTAGTGGTTTGGTTTAATTTGATGAACAAAACCTGTTATGCTGATGTGTGTCCTAATCTATTAAAATCTAATTTTCACTGATCCCTGTCAGTCCTCTGCTCTATCAGCTACTCTTAACGTAGCTGCTGCTGCAATAGTCACAATTACGTACAGAAGATGCATGTGTGCATAACTGGGTTCAGAAATCAGGGTTCACAGAATTAAAAATCACAGAGCTCTAGCATCAGCTACCTCCTTTTTTTTCTGGATTATTTATTAAATGACCTGAATTTATTTCACGCTTTTATGAGATCGTCTTCTTCCTATGTGTTCATGTCCTAGTTTGTTATAATTTGACGGGAGCCTCTTCACGTTAGTGTGTGGTCTTTTGATACCCAAATGAAGTTTTGATTGCAGGTTAATTGGATTCTTGCAGGAGCATCCATAGCTGCAGTAAGTGAGCTTAATGATTGTGCTACATAACTGTGATTGAATGTGTAAGTGATTGAATGAGGTTGCTCTGTCCAATCTGCATAGTCCCCCTCTTTCAAAGGTAATATGTTTTTCATTAGGAGAGTGAACCTGATTTTTATTTCCTTTTTGCTAACATATTCAGAAACTTAAAGTAATTCTGGTATCTAGGCATCGAAAATACTTATCTCAAATATAAATTTGAGAAGATTTCTTGTAAGAGCTTTGAGTAGGCAAYGTTGTTGCTTTTGGGAATTTTTATTTTACTTTGTGGTTTGTTTTGTTGCTTTCACCAGCTTTGCTGAGGAGAGAAACCTCTTCTCGTCAATGGTGCCATCCCACAAACACCCCTGACATTTGCTTCAGCYTGAACTGCTGAATATCTAGAACTGCCAAGGAGACTACTAATTTTCAAGCCTAGGTACAGATTTAGGAAGTTAATCTGTAAAATGCCACTAACTGAATTGAGGAAGTGGTGCATTTTATATTCTATCTTCCTCAGAATAAGGCCTGCCCATTTATGTAATAGAGATTTTAAATTTATTTTAGATAATAACAATAAGAAAATTATGTAAAGTGTAATCTACAGCTACGTGTTTTTTCCATCACTCAATGGATTTTATAAATGATAAACAGAGAGGCTCAGATTCCTTTCCCCAACATTTAAGGAATTGGATTGTTTTTATTTAACTGTCTTTCTGCTTATGTTAGATTCAAAAATCTCTTTTCTCTGTATATATGCATTTAAAGATCCATAGTTTTTATAAGTTGACTAAAACAAAAGTTTTAGTTCTTCATACAGTATTGGTTGTCTTTGTATTTAGCAAAGCTATATACTTCACAAACTGTCCAGTAAATTTTATCTTACAAATATGTTTTCTCCTATTTTAAGCAATATATTCATTAATAATATTTGGACTAGTTCTAGTCATAGCAATCTCCTTTAAAACTAGAATTTGACTATTTTATAACTGTAGAACTTTGTTTCCCTTCCAGTTATCTCCTTCACTTGCAGCCTCTTTAATCTTCTTTGTTTTTGTTCTTTTGATCCCATATTTCCCAGGAGATTTCTCTGTATTATTATTTTTATTAGATTAAGACAGAATTCGGGAATATTTCCTGTATGCTTGCTACTAACCTAATTGGGAAGGGGCTCTCTGGCTGTGTCCCCCCAACTGTGTTTATATATATGGAGCACTTTGTCATAAATGATTATGCAAGCCCAGTAAGTCCAATGGTTGCATCTCCATAAGCCCTGTCAGTTTGATCTTAAGGGAAAATTTGTTCTTGATCCTAAGTCTGGTAATCAGATTAGCCCTGGAAGTATGTGAGTTCTTGGAGCCTCTCATAGCCTTAGGATCGCCAGTGCTTCCTGCGTAATATCCCACGTATGGTAAAATCTGATAGTTGAGGATCACTCCAGAAACTGGATGTGGGGGGGAAAAGTGCTCCCTGGTTTCTGCAACTGTTGCAGCAGCAGTGGAATGTGATCTGGTTGAACGAAGAAAAAGAAACATCAAAGCCATTTTATTCAGTTCACCTTCCAGCAAAGTTTGTTGTCTTCCTGTTTCTGTGAAATCTGACAAAGCGAACGCAAACTGAGCCAGTAGTTCTGCTTGAAAATGTGTGTCTTGTTCCTGGTGTGAATTTGTCAGCTTCAACTCCAGAGCAGTACTTATTYTCTCTCTAACTTTCTCAGTTTAGCACAGGCCCCAATCCAGGTCTTTGTGGATCAAGCTGAACGTGAGCCCTGGTGACTACGATGAGCCCGTGCTGTGTCCTTACCAAATGCAGTGGGAAGGGAGATAGATAGTGCACTTTTAAAAAGCCACATTACAGTAGGACTGTTTTTTTTTGACTGTGTAAATTGCAATGATGATAACGGTCTTAAATTATTTCAAAGTACAAACTCTTGCTAAGTATGATGTCATTTCTGAGTTGCTTTCAATTTACAAACTTTTATTTAGGAGGTCTATATAAGCTTAGAAGTGCTTTTCTTTGCATATCTTTGGCTGGAGGAAGGAAAGGTTGTGAAGCCCATTGAGAAGCTTCTGCAAGGTGGTGGGAAGGGAGATAACGGGTTATGAGGGCAGCTGGTGCCTTCTGGATTCATGTTGATAAACTAACTCAGCTGTGATGGTCGGGCAGGTGCCTGAGATAAGCTGTGCCCAGTACTAAATCTCATACAAGTCATCGTTATTTATTTAGGGTTGTTCTTTCTGTACTTAAACTACAGATGATTTGCCAAAATAGACTACATTGTTAATTGTTGTAGCATTAGCTTGTGCTAAATTGGATTAAATGATAGATTTTTGTCATAATTTGGCTCATTACATCTTTTCAGGATAATAGTAATTATTAAACAAAGCTATGTTCTAGTAGAGAGAAAAACAAAGAGAGGGTTATGTGTATTAAAACCAAAATAATAATGAGGATTTCCACACTACTGTAACTGATCTTACTTTTGAGAGAATTTGTTTTGGAGTATTGATTCTATGATACCCTAAGGGGGTATTTGGGCAATATTAGATTGCAGCCTATAGGACTGCAGCCAAATTTTGCTGTTGAGGAATTTTTTTTTTTAATTGAAATTGGAAATTCCGAGTGACAAGAGTGCAGTAGARTCTATCACAAGAAATCAGAAGAAATTAGCATGATATGATTGATTGATGAACAATCATTTCATTATCTATACCAAAAGAAAAACATTTCCTACGAAATATAAAACGCCTCATTTTCTGTTCTGATATGTGCATATTTGTGGTTAAAGCATTTTCCTGAAGAAAGCAATACGACAGTGGGCTCAAAGACTTGACCATTTAATTTTTTTTTTTTTTTTTTTTTTTTTTTTTTTTTTTTTTTTTTTTTTTTTTTTTTTTACTGTAAGTGACAAACTTGCCTTAGTCTGGGATTTTTGAACTCTTCCTTTGTGTGGCTTGGAAGATTTGGTACATGGCCTTGCTGGGTGCAAATAGCTTTGGTAAATGTTGGGTGACCGAGCTGTATCTCTGGTGCTAAGGGTAGGTGTGTGCTGGCACATGAGAGGCTGAGCTGGTCCAAAGTCACTGGTGGTTGGTCTTCTCCCGTGCTTTTGGAGATGATGTGYTGGGCTCTCCTGTGCTGGCTTTGACCTGCCCCGTAGCGGTTTTGGCAGCCCTGGTTCCTGAAAGGCTTCACAAGCAGCCCCTGCTGCTTTGCAGGTGCCGTGAAACTCCTGCCTACGTCAGGATCTCCATGCGCTGCACGCTCAGAACTTCTTCCAGAGTGCAAATACGTAACGAGGTCACYGTGGTGGACTTGCTTTGTGTTGTGTGGCTTGAGAATGGATCTGTTTCTTCTGTGCTAAAGGATCACAGCAAGAAAAGGATTTGTGTCCTTTCTGTGTATCTTTTAGATTAGGAAGTTAGTCTTGTTAAATGATGGTATTAATTGCATATAAATACTTACGTAGATACTGTCTTTGAACTGAGTATGCTGACGCACATTAAATTTTTTTTTTCAAAGCATCCGTGGTTTGTTCCAGCTTCTTCATTTCATGTGTGAGATCTGCTGCTTAGATCAAGTATCCTAAAAAAAAGGCTATTTCTGTAGGAATGGTCAGGTGATACTTGCAGGTATTCAGGAAATGACAGTGCTAGTTACTGCTGGAGAGCAGCCCTATTCCTGTAGTGCCATGCACACTGCAACCCTTGGTTGGTTCAAAAAGACAATATATTCCAYTATTTTTTGACATTTGTCACTTTTCTGTTTTAAACTGTTTATTAAATCATCTCAATTATGGCACAAATTTTAATATCACAAAGTTAAATCTTAAGTACCTGACCTGTGGTACACCTGAGCAAAAGTATTTCTGTAACATTTGGCTGCTGTTAAAAACTGTCAGCCTCTTAGATAGGAAAATGGCCAAAGTTCAAAACATTAATATTTCCAGATAAACAAGATATTTCAAAGTCCAAGGTCAATGTCACTTACTGTGATTAAAGATCCAATTTTTCTATGTGAATGTGGTACTTAACACATTACAGGTATTCTTGCTTATGTGCCCTGCGGAGTGTAGGCGGTGAGTCATAAGCATTCTTCTGAACGACTTCTTAATGGTGAAGATAACAGTATTTCTGTAGTCTTGTCTCCTCTCCAGGGGTTTGCAGGTGAGATGATGGCARTTGTCACCATGCCCTTTTGTGAGGGAGAAGCATGTGCTGATGGCACTGGTGACACCAGCGTCCTTTTGGGTATGGTTGGCCACGAGCTATTGTTAGTGACTGATGGGGTTTGGTTGTTACCAGTTTTCTTTCAAAACTGTTGTCTAAACCTCTTGCTCTAGTTGAGTTTTGGATTGCTGCTCCCGTATTTGACATGTGTATTCCAGCAGAGCTGAGCAGGACATTTCTGGGAATCCTTCCATAAATAAAATAATGAATCTTGAGTTTGCTCTAATGGGAAAGCACATTATAAGGTTTAAATTTAGAAACTTTTATATAATGGCCTTTTCATTTCCTCTTTTAAATTTTCTTTATTCTTAATTTTCTTTCTTTCCAAACCTACAGAGAAAAAAAAAAGTGCTCTTCCTAATAACTTTTTAATCTGGTAGAAATTACATGTTTGTTTATTGTACCATTTTTTTCCTACTGACAGATAGGTGATAAATGGATATTTGCAGATCTGCAGATAGCTACCTTTTATTTTGTCGCACTGTCAATAAAAACATGATATTAAGGTAATTGATTGTTTATTTGAGCTTTTCTTTTTAACATACTTTCACATAACACATTATTTGAGGTGCATTCTGTTTCAGAGCTCTAAATGAAAATTACATTCCAGTACTGCATAGGAAAAATTAGCAAATGTAGGGCTAGAGCATTAAACATAGCCAAGTTGTTTCTGTCCTTTCTCTTAATTTTTCTGGTAGTGTCATGATCAGAAATTATAAATGAGAGTGGAAACTGAAGTTTCTGCCAGTTTGGAACAGACAGGTTGTTTGTAGCTGGAAGGTGCTTTAAAGCAAGGGTACCTCAAGACTTTGGCTCTACTCCATTTGACTGAATGTTGTGTCTTTTGTGCATTTCGTCATAACTTAGGTGATGAGTCATTTCTGACTCAGGCAAAGAGGAACATAAAAATCAAACAACAAAGAAGTCTAGCTGTGAAGTGATAGTGACATGCAAGACAGAAAAAAAAATGCATGTCAGAAAGCTGGTTATGGAGTTCTTTTAACATCTCCATTTTAAATATATATATACATATATTTATTTGTTTGGTGGATCAAGTGATAAAGGCAGCCTTTCTGAAAATCCTATCTTCAGGTCAGGGAAGCTACTGCCACTCTGATAACAGAAAAAATAGTTTAGTTAAATGTTCTTAAAAAAAAGGGAAAAAATCAACCRACTATAGTTGAATTAATGAAGCACAATGTGTAGTAGGTTTCTCTTCTGTGCTGCAAATCTTTAAACTATTAACTTCCAGCTTATTTTGCTCAAGGGAGCAAAATGATTGTTGGTTGATATGCAAAAATAATACAGATAGGGAAAGAAAAGTCATGAAAAAAGCAAGGAACAATCCTTTTCCTCTCTTGCATAGACCAAATAAAAGCGTAGTCTTTGTGATCTTGTAGAAGTGGCTTTGTTCCCTTTCCTTTATCCTGTCCTGAGTGGGGCTTTGCAGAAAAGCCCCCTTGTCTATGTCACCATAGGGTCCTTCATGTGCTAGGTAGGATCTGGTTCTGTGTTCTCCATTGACTTGGTCTTCCTGGTCGCCACCAGCCGTTCACACCCCTGTGCTTTTCCTTGTTTGTAAGAGCCGCATTCAGCCATCAGGTACACCTTGGTAAAGCCTTCTAGAACAACAGGAAAAACAGGAGGAGGATAGGAAAATAAGAAAATAAATATTAAATTGGACAAGTTTCCATCGTCTCATGGAGGTTTTGAGACAACATGCAAGCATTTGAAGAAAATGAAAAAATATTAGACTGCTACACTGTCTACAGGTTGTCTGCTTTAGCTTTTAAAGTAATGGGAAATAGCTGAATATTTCCTAGATGTATGTAGAAAAAATGTTAACTTACAGTATTTTACTACAGTAAATAGTACATACAGTACAGTAAATACAGTATTTTGCTAGCACTCTTACGCAAATTCCTTGTTTAGAAGACTGGCTATTGTGATCGTTGTATTTGGGTGAATTAAATTTGAAATAATATGAAGGTTGTCTACAGCGCATCCTTCTCTTAATACCTTCTCATAGTTGCACTCTGCAATTGCAAATATTGCAGTTTTAATCTACATTGCAGTTGCTCAGTAATCTTTCTGTTTTTTATGATTTCTTATGTCTTCAAGTTGAAGGTAACACAATGTCCATCTTAGAAGGACAAAAATGTATCTTCATGTTCTATAGAGCAAAAATCTCATCATCTTTTCAATCTCTTCCCATCACTAAAGAAAATACTGRTATTATCTTGAATAGACAGCCCCTAATCTGAGGAATTAGTGCAGAAGGATAAAATACTGCAAAGTCATACTGACTTCATCTTCTCTGCAGGCAGCTTGGTTTGCAGTTGCTCTCCATTTTTGATGCAGAGCTCTAATTTTATGGGTATTCACTGCTTGCCAGGTTTAGATTGACAGTTTTACTTCCCTGTTTTTTGAAACAAAGATGGYGGGGGTTTTTGGCGGGGGAGGGGAAGGAGATGATCTTAGAATCTATTCTATATTTGAAACCTTTTTTCTTGTAAATGAGTCATTAAGTTGCATTTAAAATACGGGATTCTCTAAGTTACCTTTTAAAAAAATGAACTGCCTCCACATTTGCATGGAATGATTTCAGTTCAAGTCCAAAAAGCTACTCTTTGTATTAGGAAAAATATTATAATTCAACTCCATAGAGTTAGTGCCAGTTAACATACTGTAATTAAAGTAAATTTAATAAAATATCCCTAAGAATACCAGCCTACTYGCAGAGGTGAATAGTTTGCATGAGCTCTTGTTACAAGTTTCTGGCGCCATGTACAACATATGATATGCAGCAGTCCCCAGGGGCAACCTGATCAAGTTAGGAAACATCTAGACCATATATCACCCATGCTAACATCAATTTGACACTGGATTTTTTTTTTCTTCTTGTTTTCTTTTTTGTTTTAATGCTGCACTGTTAATCTTTCTAAATGATGGTAGGTTTAGGCTTTTGCTGCAGTGTGGGGAGGGTTAGTGCTGCATTCCCTGCTGCATGAAAGRTGGTATTGTTTGATTTAGCTGAAAACTCTTAAGTTTGCCTGTATACGGCACATCTTTTTTATAGGTCTCCATGCATATGCCATAACTATATATGTACGACTTAACCTAAATTCATCTTTAATTAATGCTACTTCTAACTAAACATAGTAAAAAAAAAAAAAACCAAAAACCTTTCCTTTATGTACAAGGCAAGGTCAGTATTCATGAAAAGCAGTTGCTTGACTTGTGACTGATGATTCATCCTGCATGTAACTAAGCAGGATGGAAACTGGAGAGATTGCAGAAGAGTCCTCATTCCTCAGGATGTGTTCCCTTCATCAGTTTTCTTTCGCTAGAGGTCTGTTCAGTAGAGTGATACTGCAGTCAGCTCTCGGGTTTTGCTGCTTGCCCTTACGCTGTGCGGTCTACACGGGTGACTTAAACCATGGCTTAAAATACCTGAAAAAGGATTTTGCTTCTTACCATGGAAACTGAAGGTGTTGAGGAAGGATTCTGAGTCTCTTTAAAGTTGTATTGAATTAGGTATTTTGAAATTTTCCCTTGTGTTTGGGAATTTTACATTCAGGCACAAAAGAAAATATATTATTTAGTTAGTATTCTGCTAAACCACAATGACAAGCAGTGTTGTGCATAATTGGCAGCCACTTTCCATTTAAAGCTTGAATGGACCTGTTATTTCGGATCATTAATGAGGACTTTGTGAGAATTGATTGCAACTTGCAAACTGTGYGTCTGCTATAACTGACTTGACTCCATGCTAAAATTAAACTCCTTAAATGCTTTAGATTAAAAGCRTTGTGTAAGTGCTGATGTTGTGGCTGCTATTATTTTAAACCCYGCTATTACAAATTATGTTGCAAAGAAAATTGCAAATGGTTTGCGATAAAATAATAGTGTGCCACAGGTTTAGTACCGTTGAAACCAGGCGTATTCTGTTTCTTAGCATGCTATTAAATATTTGCTGATAACCAAGCTGGAAAAAATCGTTCTCTTACTTTGGCCCTTTGAGGTAGAGAAGTTGCAGCACCAGATCTGTGTGTTGTGAAGTRAATTGAAGGTTATCTTTGTTTGGCTTTAACTTGAATCTGCAACACCAGCCTTCCCCTCAAATAGCAGTTCTTTGGAAATACTGCACATGTTTTGAACCGTGTTGAAAGGATTTGTTGCTGTGAACTGGTCTTCTGTTGTTGCTTCTAGGCTCTAGTGTGCCATGTCTCAGATAGGAAAAATAGTGATGTACATATAGAGTTTGGCTTAGAAAAGGAAAGACATGAAGTCTTGTGTAATTTATGAATGGAGCAGAAGGAAGCAGTAACTGGTGTGGTCAGGARATATAAGAGAATAAGGTGATGTGTAGGGAGATGTTGTGCACTCGAATGAGGGACAGAAAGAATGAAAAATACTGGAGAGTGGCTAGAGAGGGTGAGCTTTGAAGGAGGCGGGAGTGCCAGATACAAAATTAACCCATTTCTCAGTTGACTGACTGGACCCATACACCCTATTTCCTGATTACACAGCTCCATCTGAGGCTCTCGGTCTCGTTCTCCTCTGCCACTGTGGACGTTCTGGTTTATCGTGTGTCTAGCAGAGGAAAAGCAATTTCATGTCTTGCAAGCGGTGCTAATGCAGCAGGTCATGCAATAATAATCATCAATCACGGAAGTGTTTAAAAGCCAGGCATTTTTAAAGAGAGATGAATCAGGAATCTCAGCTGGCCATTACTACCCAGGCTGCTCTCTATGTAACACCAGGGAGTACTAAATGCAAGTGTCCTGTCCCTAATTGCAAGGAATTGTGAGTAGGCTTTCTGCATGCTCCCTTCCAAGAAAGCAGCAGTGTTGGATGCTAGGAGGTGAGTGGTGTTTTCCTGGGGCACACACAAATAGCCTGGAGTGCTGCCTGCCAGCTGGAGTGCKGCTGCACTGCTGAGTTAGTGCCACACAACCGTGGCCGAGGCCTGTTGTGCACTTCCATTTCTTCATTTGTGTAGTCTGAGACCTCCTTTGTCCCTCAGGCTGGAGTCACACTTTGTGCAGCCTGCATAGCCTTACAGGGAGCGTCCCTTTCAGAAGTTAATACCCTGTAGAGCTTAATAATTAACAGTTTTGTGTAGAGATGGTTTTGCATAAGAAAGGGAGATGTAGTATGGATTAATATAGTGTATGAGCAACTGGCTGTGAAATGCATCTGTGATGAGAATAACAGCATGGGTGCAAGGTGACAAGCTTGGGCGGCCGCCTGCCTCATCCCTGGAGGGCTACCAGGGAAGGGGCACCGACTCATCAGAGCTCTTCCAGTAGCCTTTTAGCCTGCTTTTGAATTAGGTAAATACACACCTTTCGGAGCATCTGACTCCAAAGCGTTTATCAGCTCCTTAGTTATGCCTGTTCTTCTCCAGGTTTTCTCAAACTTACTAAAATGCTTCAAAAGGTGTGGAAAACAATGTTAGATTCCCAAAGTGTCACATCACTACCAACACCAATGGGTACGCACGCAAAGAAACTTTATAATAGGGGGTTCTTCAGTGCAGTATGCAAAGCTTTAACAAGGTCTGTTGGCAAGGATTTGAAGCTAGACATAATAAGATATAATATGCACATTCTTAATAATGCAGGGTAATTAATTAGTGCAAGAGCTGATTAGAGCTTGTGGTGGCTTCCCACTGCTGCCCACTTGCATTCATATTGGATGACTGGCCAAATTATGTGGTGTAATTCAAACAGGGATTAAGTCAGAAAACTCTGCTTGTCCGTTTTGTATTAGAGGGCCACAATAGTCTYTTCTGGCTTTGCAATGTGTTCGTGTAGAAAGCTCGATGCACGTTATGAAAAATCTTCTGTGTATTGTATGTCTTGGAAATGGATGACTGATGGACAACATACAGCTCTTCCATGATGAGAATATTCCAAGAGAAAATGCTGAGAGAGTTTTTGTGAAAGGTGCCTGCAGGCATTTCTGTTCTCATTTTAAAACCTGCTCAGTGCACTTCACAGGAGGGAGCAGTTTAGTGTAGTGTAATTCCCTCTGACGTTATTGGTAATGTTGGAGATAGAGATCCTTCCATGATAAGTGAATGTTACTTTTGAGTGTTCTTACAGCGTTTTTTTTTTCCCTTTCTCCCAGTGGAATGGGATACTAACTTACTAACATTTTGAAAGGAGTAAGAACTAAGTGTGCTTAACAATTGATGTGTACTGACATTAAGTAATAATATGATTCAAAATTGAATGCATTTCCCTCATAGAAGATAGTCAAGAGATAATCAGTTGCACATTAAGGGGAAAAAAAAAAAGATATTTTTACCATTGATTTTTTCTGTCAGGAAACTGCTCAAAATTCCCCCTTTCTTCTGCTCAGTTTAATTCTAGTCGTTGTGTCTTAGAACTCTGCAGACACTTAAAAATGAGCTTTTCATCTCTTTGTCTCTTCAGGCATGCTGTGAATTCTAATGTTTTTGTAAAGTGCTTGATGCATTTTTGGTACTTCATTGACATGAACAATAATCTGTTTTCTTTTTTTTTTTTTTCCTGTTTTTCTAATGAAACCATCACTCAGTGAACTGCAAAGAAATTCAGGTAATAATGGGATAAGAACAGACCTTATGATGTGCTCCTCCACTTGCATGGACACTTAGGTTTTAAGCTAGTGTCAGTAAGAGAGATTTCCTTAACACAGTAAGAGAAATAAATTTTAGCAGTAAGTAGAATATATATTTCTCTAGATTTCAAGAATATTTAATAGCATTCTATATAAAAAAATCAATGATTAGTGACATATGAGGATAAAATTGRAATATTCAAAATGCAGAGATTAAAGCATGAGAGACCATGCATTAAAGATTAGAATAATAAATAATTTTATTTCTTTTAGTTTATCCATCAATTTTTTCKTCCCTTGGGACTGTGGGAAAGGAGAGGGAGAATCTGCGTTATGCTGCAGTCTGGCCTCTTGCAGGAGGCCAATGCACTTTGCAGAATGAATTTTCCTCCCACATTAGTAGCTGTGGCTGAGCTTTGGAACTTTTTTTTTTAAAATCCAATCTAATCTAAAAATGTCTTCTCATTCCTATATAAACATCCATTGTGATCCTGAGTGTTTTATCAGTATTTAATTATCTCTACTGTTAAAAGTGTGTGCCTTATTTCTGACTTGCATATATTTAGCTCCACTTTTTTTTGACCCATTAATTTTTGTTACACCTTTGAGAAGAATTCTAATATTACATTCCTTTCTCTCTGTGCAGCTCGTTATAGATTGTCACCCAATGACCTCTTAATCTTCTCTTTGACAAACTAAATAGATTGACCTCTGTAAATCTTTTATTAGTAGTGATGTTTTTCAATCCTGTCATCATGCTCATGGTTTTCTTTTTGAACCTATTTGTGAATGTAGTTTTGAAATGTGGTGGTAGAACAGGACACAATGATGTAGTAGCAGTCACAGAGGTAATACAACCTCCCCATTCCTCCTTGATATTTCTCTGATTATATATAAATCATTCAGGATATTATCCTTTACAGCTCAGATCCACTGTGGCGCTTAATGGTTTGTCAGGCTAATTGCTTCCAAGAATAAAATCCCTATCCTGTAATTACATCTTGGTTTTTTCTTTTTTTGTTATTCTTTTTCTCCTTGTAATGACCTTTTCTTCAGCACCCCAAAAAACAATTTCCTTGCAAATTCTGACTCGTGCAGTTGTTTGCCTCCCYTTTCTGCATGCTAGGCAAAGAACCATCCTACATTTACTTCCAGGCTGTTCATTGAACTGGTGTTTGAGTTTATTTCAGATAGCAATAAACTTTGTGACATCTTCCCTACAAGTATTTGATGATATGCCACGCAAAAATSAAGATCAATATAGAAGGCAGTTTTTAATTTGCTGAGACACATAAATCAAAACTTTCCTTGGTAGTTCTGAAGCTTATAGATGTAATGAAATGTCCATGAAACAGTGGAAAAACAAAACACAGAGAGACAAGATATAGGYTAATAAAAGGAGGACAGGAAAATGCAGCTAGATAAGCTTTTCAAGGGCTACGTGCACCTATTAGGCTCCTGTGCTCTTGAGGCTTTGTACAATTTTCTRAATATGTTTTGCAGTCCCATTATAAAGGAAATCAGGTTCTCTGATTGCCCAATAGAGAGTCTTCATGCTTTTAACTTCCTCTCACTCTATCCAAATTGCTTGTGCTAAAAAAATCCATTATTACAATAAGAAAGAGAGGAGTGTTTTTAAGGAGTAGGTCAAAACCTGGTTATTTTTTAAATATTTTCCAGATACATGAAATTTGCTATTTTTTTAAAGACTTTTTCCCCCAAAGTTTAGATTAAAGTTTTCTAATCTCTTTGTGTTTTATTTTCAAAAAGTGAAACGTTTTTCTTTGAAAAAAGTGTGATGACTAAAAAAGGGATATAGAGATAGAACAGATTTGCTTTTATTTGTAATAGTATGTTTATTCTTTATTGCTTTTAAAAGTGCTTTAGACTTATGTTAACTCATAAAGGCATGTAGTGTCTATAAGATTTTTTCTGTTTATATTTAACTGGGAAACAGTGCATGTTTGTATTCATGTGTAAGCATGTAAGCATGCTTAAYTTCCTGCTCACAGCAATTTGCTACAGATGTATACCACAGGTCAGTATGCTGTCTCCACAATATGTAGAATATTTCCACCTTGTTCAAATCAATAATATTCTATAATGGTGACAACTGGCTCTTTAGAGGAGCCACAATAAAGACACCTTAGTAAAAAGCCTAGGGTCACGTCAGTGCAGTCCTCAGAGATGGCGGATAAGCTGGGGCTCCTTTTGAAATTATCACTTAAGCTGGAGATTTGGAYGTGCTGGAACGTTGCTAATTATTGCACACGGTTCGGGGATCTGGAAGAGCAGAAACTGATGCTTAATCAGGAAGGCAAGCAGAAAATAGGGAAGGCAGATGTTGCACTGACCTCTTCTCATCTCGGCCTGATTATTTCGACCCTCCATTTGGCCATGTCTGTCAGAGTGCTGCGTTCCTTGTGCAGGAGTCAGTCAGGATTGTGCAAATAATTGTCTTCATTATCAAGACATACCTGCACTAACCACTCAGAAATAATTTATCCTTGTTGAAGATGCTGTATCCAGCGTGAAACACCACAATACTCTAGACATTAAATACCTTAATAATACATTGAATTAAGGTCTCGGTGATGTTTGCTGCTGCTCTGTCCTCTCTGTAGTATGGACTTTATGGAGTAGTGAGTAAATGGACAAGCAAACCTTTAAAAAGTGTTGTGTTTTTTTTTTTTTAAAGTCGTTTCATAAGCTGACACATGGCACAGCCTAGGGGTGCAGGACAAACACACTGCACTGCCAGGGCTCCTCAGCAAGGTCTGCTCTGGGGCTGGAGGCCACATCAGCACCTCTCTCCAGAGGTAACACAGACTCATTCCTTGTCCAAACTCCATTTTTAGATGATTTTGACTGTGGGATAAGGTGTGATTCGTGACAGTGCTTAGGAGCTGGTGTACTCAGTGCCAGAATATGTATATATGCACGTTGGCGTCTTTATGAATGCCTGCAGTTAGATGTGAACATTTCCAATATCCAAACCTTGATTATGCAGCTTTTAAAATACTTGCAAGAGGCAATGGTAATGCAGGCACATGAATTTTAATATCTTGTATCTTAAAAGCCATTTAGTGTAAGAAAGATTTCCCAGCTTTCCTGTAGCACCTCATTTATTCCTGAACATAAGTACTAGACTTGAAAACTATCAGTGAGCCCSTTCTATCAGTTATGTTGTTTTAGTACCTATGTAGGATGTAAAATGCACTAGTTTAGAGGCCTAGACATAATATTTTTGATGACTATTTTGAATTTTATCCTGGAAAGTTATTACTGGAGCTATTCTGCTATTAAATCTTCCACCCAGCTGAAACCAAAATGCTGATGTTTTTCATACTGAAGTAGTGGCTATAAAGTGATTGTTTATCTGTTTTATTTTAAAATAAAAAGAAGACAGATTGTTCATTTGCCGTAAGGAGAGTACTAAATCATCGACGCTTCCCTGTAGGATTGATATTTGCTGTTCCTGCTGAACACTTGTGTTTACCACATTCCTGTAACAAAAGCATGGTTATGGTCTCTGAGCATGGAAGGAGGTCGGCATGAGGCAGGGCAACGTGTCGGGTTATATTCCACAGAACTAGGAAAAGGTTGAAAGGTTGGACTCCACTGGATGTTGAGTGTAGCGTGACTGTACTGTAGAACRTCGAAGTACCACATGAAACCTTTTTTTTTCTCAAATGAAAGACAAACTTATATTTACAGACCAGTGTGAGGATGTCTTGGTTGAAATAACGCCAGTAGCAGGGGTGGCCACATGTATTTACTTGGCTTATGTCTAGAGAGTCGTTCCTGCATCCTAGCTTGTCTTCCCAAATTATTCCAGTACTGCATAAAATATTAATGGACTATAAAGTAATATGAGCATTTTTTGCAGAAAAGAATTAATTGGAGAAAATAATACGCTAGTGAGAAACAACATTTATCACAGAAGTCTTTTATTTGAATCCAGGCTGCATTTGTACTTATCCATTGAAAATTTCCGCTTACCCGTAACAGGAGTCTATTTATAACTATGAATTTGTGAGTCATGTATTTGTACACTTTCCTTGCTTCTACTAAAAGCCTTTATATATATATATATATTTTTTTTTTTTTTTAAATCATACCCTTTCACAAGCTGCTTAACCCCAAGCTAGAGTTGCTGGGCCGAGTTCTGTGGGACATCGCTCATTTTTGGGGAAGGGCAGAGACTTCCTCTAAAACCAGTGGGGGCACCTAAGAGTGAGATASCTCTGATATCTGTATCTCTGGTTCTCCTATATATATTTTCCATGGACTGCTTCACTGCTGTGTCCTCCATTTATTCTGTGCACCTAAATTACTAGGTTGTTTTGTGCATTCCTGAGTGATTTAGGTGGTGTGGTGCAAAATGCACCCATTAGGTCAATAGTACCTCTATTATCAGCATTTAATAACTAATGGCCAACAATATTACCCTTATTTGTGCTTGGTATTGCCATTCTTTTTGAGTTGTCTAACTGAAATCAGTAAGAATATTTTCAAGTTGAAATAATGCTTGTTGTGAAGAAAAGGAATAATAAAATTGGCCTCCCATACTCAGGGAGACATTATGAGTAATATTGACTGTGTGTTGAAGTTATTGCWGTTGGCTAGGATAAAAAGTGATGTTTTAGTGTGAAGGGAATTGGTACAGTTTTATAATTCTATTTGACTTTTTTTTTTAGCGACTGCAAATGATAAAACACTGTGGTTTGAGCAGGTTGCTGTTTGGATACAGCCTTTTCCACTTGAGGTCTACCACAGAACCACTGCATAGCATGGCTCAGGTATGAGCCACTATTTTGTTTTAAACAGCTCTCAAAAGGAAAACCATGCACTTCACAGGATCTCAGACCTGGGGACGGAGCTGCTTTTCTTGAGGACAACTTGCTAGCATTTTTATTTGTTGCATTTCTGACAGCATTTGTCAATCCCAAAAGCTTTAAAAACACACTTGATGTGTCAGATTGCTGTGTCAGATTGCTGTCCTCCTATGCCAATTCTAAATATACATTTTTTTCCCACATGAATCATCTGAAAAAAAAGATAAAATCAAATGTGTTTTAGAAATAACTTTKTTTGCCCAAAGGCTGCTCTGCTAAATTTTATCAGTGACTTCATGGCTGAAAATGGCTGGAAACACGTCCACTGAGCTCTTAAATGACTGAAATGATCTGTGCAGCTTTGCAAACTGGAATTATCACTTTTTGAATTATCTCTAAATTTTGCATTGTTTTGCAATTGTTATCTCTAAATTTTGGGCTTTTTTTGTATGAAAATTATATAGATCTTTGCACATATCTTTGGCTAAAATGTASCTAAATACCTTTGTCGGGAATACAAATAATGTTAAATCACTCAGTAGTCCCGAGAACACTAGGCTGGCAGGAATATCCTCTCTTTGAGTGCATTTTCATTACGTTTTCCCTCWGAATTTGTGAAACAAATGTGCTGTGCAGTGTGTTTCTGTTAAGAATGGTACTGCTGGTTAATGCCTCCCAAAATGCAGTTTGCTCGTTCCTCAGAGCGGAGTATAAATTTTCTCCGGCAGGTTTTGTGCTGTAAAAGATGAGGTTCAGTACTYTGAGCTCTTATCAGAGGTGAATTTGACCTCATATTGGATCTCTTTACAATCTCAAGTATTTTTTTGCTTGCTACAGGAGGTGTAAAAATAAGTTTCACAGGCGTGTCATGATGTGCACCTTTAAACAAATGCAAATCTTGTATGTAAGCAAATGTAACCTTGTCTTTAAACCAATACAAACAAAAGTGACAAATCGAGGAAGAGAGTGGCTCTGGAAGGTGAGGAAATCCTCTTTTTTTTTTTTTTTGAGGCGGCAGGTAGCAGAGTGGATCTGCACAGCCAAACTGAGCGTCCCTCAGMCAGCTCTTGGCTGGATCCCCGTGCCCACATGCCGAGCTGGAGTGCTGCTATCGCAATAACAAATAATTCMGTGTTGCTTTTCATGCCCCGGAGCCAAGCGATGTGGGCTGGCTCGCAGCCCTGCTGCACGGCCCGGAGCAGCCAGGGATCCCTCACCTCTGCGGCTCTAACACGAAGCCGTCGTGTTGTGTGGTGAGCCTAGGGATTTTATTTAAAAGAAAATACATGTATATTTGCAGAGCTGAAAGGAAGTACTCCTAGATCACGTGCTCAGAGCAATAAAATTAAATATCAGATAAAATGTTTTCTCCTGCTAGTAATACTTTGTCATTTAATAAGCAAATTTGTTTGTCTCAGTAGCTTCCTGCAGCTCTTTTGTAGTTGTTTCTGGCTGGAGCAGCCACAGTACAACTAGTCTTGCTAGGCTTCTGGCAGGACCATTTCCAAGTCAAAAGGAGGCAGAGGATGTTGAGATGCTCAGTGTGTTTGGACAGCTTTTGCTTCTGTTGTGGAGCAGCTGAGTCCTCCCAGTTGAGCCTCGAAGCGTGTTATATGGACTGTGTAATCTTCTGGGGGCTCCATGATCAAGAAGGAGGTTCATGCACACGATTAGGATGAGACCGATGCTTGAAAAGTGCTTGTAACTAATAAAGTGAACTTGCTTTTTTCTCCTTAGTACAGTAAACAGAAAATGTGTGTATGTATATATTCATTTAAATCTGACTTGCTTGTTAAACAGTTCCTAATGAAGGTATACGAAGGACCTGTGATACCACCCACATTCCCATGCTCTGGAATAGAGTGACTTTGTCAGTGCTGCCCAAAGCCGGACAACCCCATGGAGTGTCTTGTTTGTGAGTCATCACAGATCTGTGCCCCAGCAGAAGGTTGTTAGGGAGCAGGAGTCAGAAGCTGTGACTGGAAGCCACCATGTAATTAGTGGGTTAGTCACCTCTGAGGACGGTGGTGTTGCACAGACATCTGTTCTCCTCGAGGAAGCTACAGCTCCATTCTCAAAATTTCCTAATGTCTTCACCAGAAGTCGTGCCTGGGTGTTAGTTAATATGTTTTTGTCCTGATCACATGAATCAGGGCAGAGCTTTTCTCTGCAGTCATCTAAATCAGGCTGGGCTGTGCTGCTCTTGGTGTCCTGCCGCCAGTGTGCAGGGAAGGGCACAGCATTTCAGAGCAGGGGAAGGCTGCTGGAGAAAATAGATGCTGGCTGCAGACAAAGGGGAATGGCTTCACCCAAGGTTAATGGAAGAACAGGCAGTGGAAGCAAGTTCAAAGTGATCGATTGTGTGCGTCGACTGCTGTAATTCCAGTCCTGAGCAGTCCTGATGGACTCGYGGCTTTTGGCAGTGTTTGTGTTTAACGTAAATCTCCTCTGTGCTGCTATGATTATCTGATTTTCTGTTGTTGGAGGAAGCCAAAGGTTTGCGTGGAGAGGAGTAAATAAGAAGTTCTCCCACCCAGCAAAGCTCTGTGTGTGCAGGGGAGATGGCAGCAGCAGCTCTGTAGGCAACAGGAGCCAGTGCTCTGTGCAGCATAGGCTGAATTAGACCCTGGGTAGCTCCTGCTTTCCTCTGTACAACTTTAGTACCCACAGCTCAGCAAATATACTGAGATCTTAGTCCAAATGAAAAGATCAGTACCCTGATTCTGTGTCCAAAAGCACTGTAATGTGTTTATAACACACTATTTTCTTTCACTTGTCTTTGAGAGCAAGATGTGAGCTCTGCGATTGGCACGATTTGGCAAGGTCCTGATTCCTGAAACTCTGTGTTTCGCTGATACCTCTTTTCAGGAATCTACTTGCACACCCAGAGTCCTTATTATATTAGCAAGACTGTAAAAWGGTGCTGATTGTAATGGGACGTTCGGTGGTATTTGTGTAATGCTGGAAGTCCCAAGGTGTTACTTGGTTACAATATTTGCAGGATTGGGTTTAGCTGGGTCCAAAGAGGAATGCTCGCTGTTGTGTGGTCATAAAGCAGGGCTGAATCYCGTGCTTTACCTGGAGTTGGTGGAATGGTGGACGTGGAGGTCGATGCCTCCACAGTGCCCATGGATGAGGCCACGTCTGCTGCAGAGGTTGTGCAAGAGGGGACAACAACCCTTTGTAATGGGTGTGTAAGCYCTGCTTGAGAATTCCCTAAACCTTTTCTTAGAAGGTTTTGGAATATTGTAATATCACTTYGACCTTCTGTGAGATTGTAGAGTGATGTACTCGTGGTGGTTCTCGGTAGCATTAGGAAAGGAKGTGAAGAACTGGGAGATGTATTGGGTTTAATAGGGACTGTCAACTGATTTCTTAKCTACAAAACAGTATTTTATAATGAAAGGATATTTATTTTTTCTCTTTTTCTCTCTCTTTTTTTTTTTCTTTACTAAAGTACACGTCAGCTGTTTGAACTCTTCTTTGCCTGTCCATAAACTGTGAAACAGAAGAATGTGGAAAAGTATTCTCTTCTCTTTTTCTACATGAGTGATAAGAGCACAAGATCATTACTACAAGTTAGCTGCAAAGATGAGTTCAGAGGAGAAGAGTATATCTCCTGCTCACAAAACATCCACCCCATCACACAGAAGTGCCTCCTCCTCTTCATCATCTCAGAGGGATAGGAGGCAGGTAAGTAAAAGATCTCGATATTTGTAGCATTGCTTGAGATGATTAATTTGTTCTTTTAGCAGGGCAACTAGTTTTCAGTAACTCTAAAATCTTTTGCTAGCAGCTCTGAATGTTATCCCTCTAGCTAAGTTCTGTTGTTGTGTTTTTGTTGTTTTGTTTTCACTGAAGTGGTTTGAAAGAAAGCTCAGTTTCAGGAGCAATTTAATGCTAAGTGTAATACTGTAACAGAAAGGATCTAATCATGTGGACAAGAATAGTAAACACTCTCAGAAGTCTTTCGTGAAGTTTTTTTTAAACAGCAGCATGACACTACAGTTGTTGTTCATCCAATGTGAATATTGCTTTGTAAATCTAACTACTGAGATGTATCATCATTTCACAAGACAATTTTTTCCAACTAGCAAAATTCATCTTCAGTTGTATGTTATAAATCCTTTATGGAAGCCACTAATAATTTAAATATTAATTTCCTTTAGTTCAAATTTACAGAATATGTCCCACATCACATAGTATCAGTCTGATTGTGATAGACTTCTGTTACTGATAGACTCCTGTGCATGTGGTTGCAATACATCTTTTCTCTAGACAAAAGCTACACTATTTCTCCTGAGAACAACTTACRTGCTCCTGTGCTTTCTAGAAGGCTGGTGTATAATCTGGTTTCCAGCATCAATGGGGCACTTCAGAGCTATCTACTAGATTTTAGATAACCTGTTATATGTACATTGACAAATACAAAGGCTGATACTTCAAATTTAAGTGGAATGGAAATGTTTTAAAAATGCTGATCCACAGAAAGCTTGAACACTAAGCTAACATCTATGTTAGTTTAGYGCCATAATGTTTTAAAAAGAAATGCATGTAATGGTAAGAATGTAATAACTGTTTATTATTTAAAATATTATGAGAATGTTTTAACTAGTACAATACTGGCTCTTTTTCAGCTGGAGGAGGAAAARGTGACAGGAAGTGAACTTTAAAAATGTTACTGGTGCATGCATTTGCCTTCATSCTAGTAATAACTAGCAAAAAACAACCTTTTCCCTGCTACTCCTATGTATGAGCTGACACACTGGCACTATCTATTGTCTCAGATAGATATTATCTATTGTCTCTGACACTATGAAATATTTTCCCTTTCATGGCATAYGGGATTTGGGGTACCTGTACTTAGTTAAAGTCCCAGTTAGCTCTGAGTTTTCAGGACTTGCATCTGGAGTAAGAATTTTAACGTGTTTGGTTGAAAGCATCTGTTTATTTTATCCTTCCACAATTGGACCCAAAGAAGACTAATGCAGGATATGGGGCACTGCTCAGCTCAACTAATAGCACATCCTCTGAATTCTCTGGGTAATTAGATAGTTTGGTAGGATCATAAGAGTCAGAAAGAAAAAAATTACATTTTGGGAATACATTTTGCCATAAGTCTAGTGGCTACTGTACCAGTTCCCATGGCAACTACTGGAATAAAATGAATTTGTCATCATTACAAAATGGCTGCTTAACTTTAAGTATGTATTTGGTCACTGAAATATGGAACCAGATTTTAAAAAAGGACAGAGGACAGTGGTGTGGTGCATCCTGAGGTCTCACAGGTCCGATAAATGTCTGATGATGCTGAACACGTGTATTTAGGCACATAAGTATAGACTGGAAAGTCTGCTGCTGTGCATTCATTTTCTGACTTAGTGCTTTGCTTTATTTTCAATGTTATATGCAGAGAAATATCCAAGAACATGAATGGATTTTGGGATGCAAATTCTTCTGCATTGAGACTGTATCATATAGCATGAGAAATGATGTTGGTATATTCAAGGAAAATAGTGTAAAAATGTTTCCTGTTGAGCCTATTCTTTAGYGTTTTGGTTTTTTTGCAGGCTTTCCCCAAAACATAGTAATGGCTGAGGACTTGGGGGGAATTCTGCTGGAGACTGTTGTTTTTAACTTTGAAAATACTTGAAAAAATTTTCCTTGCTCCCCCTTTATTATAACAGTTGGGTAAATAGTGTTCYTCTTGAAGGAATAATTTGTATAGCATAAGAAATGTGATGTGGTTGGATAAAGTGTCAAAGTAGCTTTCGTTGTCCTATACAAGGATGACACTTGATATATTTCTCAGTGGGTAATGACTGAAGTCTTCTTGTCATATAATTCTTGTCAAAGTCATACTGGCAATTATGGAACAGTTTTCCAATAAATTATGGTGTAGGAGTCTAAATGAGAGAGAACAGGACTATGATAAATCATTTTAGGCTAAGTGGAAAATCTTGTTCTGTATATAATACTGACATTTTAATATAGGTTTTTTATTTGCGCCGTATACATCACATAGGAGAACTAGCAGTCAGCAAAAGCTTTGACATTGTCAATTTGTAGGCTCTGTAACTGATTGGTAAACCAGTGGAGTCTATGAAAGCCAACAATAACTGAAAAACTGGGTTTAGGTATTTAAAGCATTGTAGGAACTTCAGCACCATTCATTTACATAAAAATCTTAGTTAATTTGTAAGATCGAAGGCTCAAGACCAAGCAGTGATATTTAATCACTGAGCTGGACAGGGTTGCAGTACAATTACAGTATCCCCCCCGGAGTACTTTGGAATGGTGCAGCAGCTGCTGTGAGAGCTGTTGCAGAGCCAAGACCTCCTGTTTTTTCCACTGTTAGGGGGCACTGGGTCATTCTAGGAAAACTAAGAGTCCCTGTGCAAAAGGGAGTGTAAAAACTGCAATTGTAGCAGGTAATTTTATGGGCCATGAATTAAAAAAAGGGGAAATTCTTCTCTTCCTTCCTCTGTAAAAGTCCAAAAAGTGAGTCATATTCTGTTACTTTACAAGCAAGAGTGAAACTAGYGATGTTTTTAGAAACTATACCTGAATATTACAAAAACATATGTCAAATATTTAATCTGATTGCTATAATTTCCTTAAAAATGCTCCTTATTTTACTGATCAATTAAGTATGCAAGTCATACTGCAAATTGTAATGTTATATATTCTGTGTGATGCATGGGTGGTAACATTGTGCTGAGTAGGCAGAAGGAAGTAAACCATTAACCTTGTGCRGTTGCATAAATTGGGGCTGGACCCTAGGCTATTAAACCTGCAGTTGCAGAACAAAGGGGGAATAAATGCAGGAGGAGAGTGATAACGGTGAGATTGTGCACAAAGGGCAGAGTTTGACTTTTCCAACCAGCATGGAAAGGGTTGCTGATGTATGATGTAAAATGGATTTAGCAGTGTGTGATATTTTAAATACAAAGATCTCTTGTCTAATGTCTTAATTTTTCCTTCTGACCCTTCCTAACTAGGCAGGATGATGAATTATTATTTCCTTTTTCCTTTTTTTCTGTCTGCAAGATGCTATTTCTATAAATCCTTGGTTCTTTTCTCACATATCCAACACAAAAGGAGAAAAGCTTTTAGTCCTAGTGTATTTAACCTTGTATGATCATCTTCTCTACTTGATCTTTCATATTCCAGAGCAATATTCCATTTCAGCCACATGTGAAGACTGAAAGATAGGAGCTTTGAAAGAAAAAGAGAAAAGATTTTATAGAGCAGCAATCATTTGCCTTTCAGATTTAATCTTTCTTGCTTTCTATAAGAGAGATGTTGACTAATAGGAGGAGGGCTGTGCGTAAGGGATGCAGACAGGGATTACAAAGCAATTTTAGTTAAACTCAGTCTGGTTGAGTTAGTTTCCAAGAAAGCATAAAATTCAGTGCTGCCCATGTTTTTCATCAGGGCTCCAAGTCGGTGAGAGCACACAGGTAACACTGAAGCGTGGGAAAGTCTGCAGCTGAGCAATGCGGAGTGAAATCCTCCTCCTGTTTTCTTGGGAGAAGATGAATGACTTTTAGGCTGAACGACACTCCTAGATTCATGGATTAATTATTTTTTCTGTTCATGTAAACACTTCCAGCTATTTTGAGCTTCTGCTTTGAATGGCCTCTTTTTTTTCCCCTTCTCTTCACATCAGCTTTTTTTAACTGCTTCCTTTACTGGCTATATTTTTGTTGCTAAAACAAACAAAAAAATCTGATCAAAATCACTTTTTTTTTTTCTTTTCTCTCTATGTGACACTACATAAAAATTCTGCATGTAAAAATTGCTGTTTTTCAGAATGTCAAATAATTGTGTAATTGCTAGCTGTACTTTTGCATTAAACTAACATGCATTAAAGTAAAACGTTCTGCACCAAATAATATCCCTTGTTTTCTATCCTATAAACATGTCACAATTTTAAAGCAATCATTTTGCATCAGTGAAATGGTCATGGCAGAAATGGAAAGGAGACATTTACAGAAAATCAGACACCACTTTTAGAAATAATGAATGTAATGGAAGTAATTTTATTTGAAAAGTATTCATTTTCTTTTTTTTGTCAAAGAAATCACAGTATAAATCAACAGTCATTAAAGTGCTCTTAGCTAATATATTTCTCAAATGAAGTGGAACTGTAGTGACTGAGAGCTGGCTTGCCTTAAAATTGTGCAGTTGAAAATGTCACTGGAAATTTGGCAAGCCAGAGGCTGTTGGGTTACTTCACTCTAAATATTTTACAAGATGAGATTGCAGTTATATAACAACAAACTGCATCGGCTGCAACACATGAGACCTTCTGAACATCTGTGTTGGGCTTTGCTCCATCTCGAGATGGAAGGATTCCTGCCTGCCAAACAAAACTGGCAAGAAAGTTGGGAATCATCCTGATGATTATAATCCATCTTAGAAGAATAGATTTAGKTTTTACAGTATATTGTTTAAATCTGATACCTTGGCAAGTGTAGCATTTTATGTGTTCAACTAGAAAACTTTATCATAGTTTGTTTCTAGTAACTTTGTGGTGCTCAGCTCAAGCATATMAAATCACTCACCATGTAATGTTTATACTCAGTAAACATAAGTTCTTACATTTTTCTTATCTGGCTAGTACTAGGCTTAATGGGTTAATGAGATTGGACTATTGGACTCCTTTTTTTATAAAACAGGTTTCAAAGCACAGATGATAAAGATACTGGTGGTTGGCTGGGGAGTGCAACAGGTAACATAATGCTGCTGCTTTTCCTTATTCCTCACTGTAAAGATAAATTAAAAATAACTGAAAATAAAAGATTGTTGTTGTGTTGTGGCAAGGATGCTTTGTTTTCTCCACTGACCACTGCAGCGGTCCCCATATTTTCCTTTTGGATTCGCAGCTGCAAATGCAAAGAGAACAATGGAGCTCTGTTAGTCAATGTCTGTGGCAAGATGCGGTCTGGGCACTGTATGAAGATTTATATGAATAGCTATGTTTAATTATTTTGGTTCTGGTCCTTATATACTTGGTTACTTGTATAAAAAAATATTTACTCCGCTATTTATATATGTTTTGTATTCTCTGACTGTTTCTGCTGTCAATTGTTGCCTCTGTAATCTCTTATTGTGTGGACGTAACAAAACTCGACTCTCCACAAAWTTTAATTGGTGTTTTTCATTGAGAAAAACTGGCCTTTCTCTCAGAAATACAATTGCAATTGACAGTTACTGTACTACATGCAGTGGAAATGAAAGTTTATTTCATGCCAAAGAGATACTATTGATGAGTTGTGGTAGAACTCACACAAAATGATTATGTGGGAAGCACCAWCATTTCAACAGAGAACAAAATGCAGGTTTAAACAGGCAAAATGTGATTATCTTTGCCCAAGCTCATAGTAAGAACATTTTTGTTTTACAAAATATAAATAAAACTTCACTGAAAAACAGAATTACAGTTTCTTCAATATGAGTTCTGTGATTATGTAGTTTGTATTTGTGACAGGCTTTAGAGATATTAAATTTTACAGTATGATCATGTGTAAAAACAGCAGCAATGGTTTAGAATGATTTTACTCCATAATTATTCGTTAGCAAGCCCCCTAGCTGAGATACAGGAACTGATCTTTTTAACAGTTGCAGTTTATTGCAGGCACTCATATGGTGACTTCATGTCACTTGAGAAGCTGGTTGCACAAAGCTAAGGTGTGACAATTGATATGCTATGGACAGTAATGTTTTATGTGCAATGGATTGTTTCAGATGTATGACAGTGCCCGTGTCATGATATATGTAGTCAGTGCCTCTTATCTTGCCGGCAAGGAGAATTTGTGAAGGAACACTGAATATTCAGATTAAAAACTSTATTACCACCTTTTCCTCCCTGACTTTTTATTAGTTCCAAGTCATATCTAGGTTGAACAGAAAGATCAGTACAGAAATAAGAAAAACAAGAGAAAGGGAAAGGAAGACAGGTATGCTGGCCTAGAAGACAAACTTCTTATGCACTTCTGTTACTGTTGGTAGCACTTGGTACGCTTGGAGCCAACTGAAGCATAATGCTGATATTTTATTTAACAAGTGTAAAGATCAACCATTATCTAATYAATGCATATTTTCAAAAGTAACATTGAAGGATAAATGCTCATCATCTCTGTTTTTGGTTTAGAGCATTCATATCCTGGAACGGAAGGCTTCTTCAGGAAGTACAGACCTTTCCTTAAGCAAGCAGTTCCTTGAAGCAGACCCTATTTCTCTATCCAAGGTAAGCAAAAGCTTGGGCTGCAATGCAGGTGGGAAATGTCCCTTTTCAATTAAAAAATATTTGGCTAATAGTTGTGGGGTGTTGGCTTTTGTGATTATATAGTCGAATATATTGTGAGTCCATCCCAGAGGTGGTTATTTGCAGCTGAAACAGGACAAAAATGTGCCTTAAGATGTCAGAGAAGTTGGTCAATGTTCTATRTTAACAAAAATAAGGATTTTAGTGGTGTTTTGAAGAGGAAGAGCAGGGAAGTGTTCTYATGGATAGTCACTAGGCACAAGCTTTAGCATCTCAACAGAGACAGAAGACACTTTGAAAAATGTTCTAGTCCATCTCTCTTAATAAGCTGGAGAGAATCACATCCAAGTTCAACAGCCCTGATTATCGACAATTACCATTCTTTTTGAAAAAATTGCTGAGAGTTGTGCAAATGTTTCTCTGRTCATGCTGCTTCATGTAGAACTGTTTCTCACATGATAGGCAGCGATTTAAAGTTGTCCTAAAGAAGTCCTTTCTTGACCATCATCATTGGATGAGGACTCTAACGGCACTTCGCTTTAGCGCTGGTCCTTGGCTTTTTCTAGCTGTCCTTGCGATACAAGGACAATGGCGTAAGATTGCAAATGTGCAACACATCTCACCACACCGTTCCGGGAGAGGAGGAAGATGCAGAAAGGTTGCAGGGTGGCTTGAATAACAGCTTGTCACACTCATGCAGAGCAAAACAGGTATCCACATTGCACTGAATAATTACTTTTTGCCTGCTGTATCTGGCCATWTGTTTAAATGACCAGCTACCTGTATGAGAAAGTGATTTCTGGTCAAAAAGTAATCAATACTGCCACAAASTTGTAGATAAAAGACTTACGCCTGCAGCAGGAGAAATCAGTGTGGTAGGAAATCAGGTGGTGTAGTCAAGGAGAGGGATTCTCTGCTTGTCTCATGGTTCCTAGTTCAATTTCACCCCCTCAAGTGCCAAGGGTTGCTTCTCAGAGAAAAATGTCATATTTAAGTGCTTCCCTCTGCACTAATGGARATAAAATATCCAAGTGAGCCACAGCAAAATCAGAACGTGTTTCCAAGAGCMTGACTTCTATGGGCAACGGGAGAAAGAAGTGTGAAAGTTCTAGTTTACAGGGACAGCTAAACTGATTTAGATAAAAATATTTTGAGGAGAATTAACTGCAATG
This sequence comes from Eudromia elegans, assembly GCA_003342815.1. Lineage (NCBI taxonomy): Eukaryota > Metazoa > Chordata > Aves > Tinamiformes > Tinamidae > Eudromia > Eudromia elegans. The sequence goes on along the minus strand of PTEX01000034.1, from coordinate 3,121,871 downwards.
TGTATTAGCTGGACAGGTGCTTTTCATCTTTGTCAGATTAGCAGCTCCTTACTGAAATTTGTAAAAAAATTCAAATATGCTGTTACTTTTTAAATTCTGTTTTTTATAATATTAATGCTAATGTTTTCACACCTGTGTATTTTGTTTTGGAGGTGTGTTATGACAGCCTTACAGTGCTTGACTTGGAACAGTGCTGTGGGRGATGGAAGAAGACAGTTTTTTTGCCTTTTAAAGTGTGTGATGCTTTATGACTTTGTTCCTCCCCTGATGGCTTTTCATAACATGCCAGGGTGTTGTGACAGTCCAGCTGAGAAAATGCAAGTTTAGAGCCATGTGGGATACTCTTAGAACTACCTTAATACTATATTAATGTATAGGCAATATGTGATTCTCAAATTTGTGTGAGATAGATAGACATAATACAGTGACCCTCTGGCACACCTAAGCAGGCCAGTTTAAAAGTCTAGCTTTTCTCTACTCATCCTCTTGCACTCAAGAATTTGTGCTGCATAAAGTGCAATTCTATATCACATGGATGAAGAATTAATCCGTTTGTCTTCATGCTTTTTCATCAGGAACCTGACAGCTGGGAAATCATAGAGGGCCTGAAAATAGGCCAGACCAATGTCCAGAAGCCAGACAAACATGAAGGTTTCATGCTGAAAAAGAGAAAATGGCCTTTAAAAGGTTGGCACAAGGTAAATGTCATAAAACAATCAGAGTATAAAGACTTTGTTTTATGAATTTGGAATTTTTTTGTAAATTAAAATTAATACCCAGGATTTCCGTATATGACTTTCTCTTCAAACTGTGTAAGGAGTTAGTCTGCACACACAGCTTTATGGCTTCTGAATTCCATTGCTTTCTGCAAAATGTTACATTCAAAATCCAGTTAGAGGAGGAGAATAATGCAGTAGATGTCTCACGGCTTGAAAGGTTTAACAAATCGCTCTTTTCTTGTAATACTTTTCAATATATTTGTTGCAACAAAATGTGCAGTGTAATATAAGTCTGAACTGAGTTTTACATTAAAGTGAACCACGCTTCATGACAAAAGAAAACTAAGGGGCTTTAATGTGGAAGTCTTGTATTCTTACTGGAGAGTTTCTCTGGAATTTATTTCCTTTTTAGGGGTGCATTTGAGACACTTTTGTGCAGCTTTATTTCTGTATTTGGTTTGTCTTCCTGCTTGAAATCCTAAGTGTGAACAATGCAGTGGGACCATGCAGGAAATAACAACTTTGCTGTTATTTATTAGAKGTCTTAATGAAAAAATAACTCCAGGTCTCTTGTTTCTATTCCATTAGTTTGAAGACWTTTCTCCATGCAGCCCTCTTCTATCAGCCCTAAAATTGCTGTCCTACAACTCTTTTCTCTTTATTTTGTGCCACAGTAATTACAGCRTATTTTTTTTTCCTTTTRGCAACAAGATGTGGTACTGATGGTGATCCATGTTTCTGCAGCTCAGGGTACTTGRAGTGGAGTCATGTTCTTGGATAAATGCATTTTACTTCAAAGAACGGTTGTGTAGTTGTTGTATAACATGGCTTTTCTATTCCAGAAAAGCATCAACTTTCTTTTTTTTTTTGTTAGATACTGTGGAACTTTCTCAGGTCTGAGTCCAGTTGCAGTCCATATTAGTGTAAATTATATATTTTTTCTGATTCTTCTCTCCTTAGGAATGTTGTACTTACTGGTTAACAATGTACCATTTTCTCCCAACTTTTGCCCTTTTTCTGCACCTTTTGTCTACCATAGGTGTTTTGGTTTTACTTAAGTACAGTTTATTGTCTCACTAACCACATACATACGCACTTGTATTTAACCTGGTGACATTAAAGGGTTTCGAAATGACGTTTGAAGGATCAAAAAAGGGGAGCTGATAATGTATAAGCTGATAAGAATATCTGGGAAAACCCACTATTTCCAATCCTTTAAAATACATTATATCAATACGTTGTTTATTATTAGTTTTGTTTTTTGGACATGTGTCTGTTTTGGTAGGGAACTTTAAGGGAGAGCGAGAGAGGTGAACTTACAAAATTTTATAGAGGAGATTATTACTGGTGATCTGTTTTTCATGCTGACTCTGGAGCAGTTACCTGTGTAATAATATTTAATGTGAATAAAAGGTTCACAGTTCAGCCTCTCTCTCTGTCCTGCCTTATGGGATTTATAAATCTAAGGATTTGTGCTGAACTTGGGTTCAGAAGCTGTAGATGTATTAATGTTCTCCAGCTACTGCCTACATGTACTGCAATTTCTGTAACTCGATGCTGAGAGCTCCAGTGAAGAATTCCAGAAGCAGTAATTGTAGCAGGTGCCATATTAGTATCTTTCAGCAAATCCTTATCGTCTGTCTATTGAACATTGCACATTATATTTTGAAGGTTCTGAAAGTGCTTTAATAGCAAAATATTTATCATGTGCACAACTTACAGATTAGTTTACTGCTTTCTGAAATGCAGTTTGCTTTGGAGCAAAATGCTGCAGCCACTTCTCTGCAGTGGTCAGTGCCCCATAGTAATTAGAAAGGGAAATGGGGAAGCAATATTTCCTCTTGCAGGGGAAATATGTAGAGAGAGCAATGAGCAATTAATATCCTCCTCTTACGAGATCATTAATGRCCACACCTAGTCAAAAATTCCTGTTGTTTTGACATCTTACTCAATACGTTACGTCCCCAGCAAAGCACCATTTTCTCTCTGTATGTGAGATATTGCTGCCATCTGTTGTGTCACTGACATCATTTCCAAAAGCATCTCCAGGAGGTATTTTCAGAGATCTGCCATCTGAATACTGACCCTGCTCGTAGTGCCGATTTAAAAAGTTCACACCTTGGGAACATTGTCATCCCCTTCAGTGTCAGACAGCTTAGAGTTTAGGGTAATAATTTGTTGTCTCTGTTCTATAATCTTAACATATATTAGTGCTTTAGGTAATACTCAGAAAGTGTGATCGACCTATACTACTAGCTGGCAGCCAAGACCTAAGCCCTCCAGTGACGTGGGGTCTTCTGGGAATGCGGTATTATTTACACTTTAGTCTAGCCAGTGTCTCTATTGTGCTAGATTAGAGCTAGAAGATGTTTAATCAACATGATTTACATGTTTCTCCTTTAATTTGCGTTGTAGATGTCTGCTGTGAGGCACAAAGTTTTGGATGGTAGGGCAGTGTCTCACAGCCTGCATCTCTCTCCATCTGGGGATCAAGGACACCACAGGAAAGGTCAATGTAGGCCTTCCTTTTGGGATGTGGAATTTACGCAGTAAAAACATTCTGTTTGGAGTTTTCAGATAAGGAATGTAAGTTATTAGTCTGAAATATGCCTGACCYGTGTGAAGAAAAACAGGAAGAAAATGGAGACATAACTCTTGCACTCTATACTGTCATTCCTACAGACCTTATTGGTCTCGCTTTAAAGTGGAAGAATTCCTTTAGTGTACAGTTTTCTTAAGTCAAACCTAGAATATAATGATGGAAAAGGACGATCTAGTTTCTCTTGCTTAGAAGATAATTGTTGTCAAAAGAAGAAGAAAGAAAATTATTCAATACTGTGTTTATACAGTCTTTCCCATACACAAACTTTCCTTAATTTCTGGGGAGTAATCACTGTTTCTTTGCAGATTAATTATTGTATACAGTTTATATTGTATCTGCTCATTAAAAAGAAATTCTCTTTTTTTTTTTCCTTTCAGAGGTTTTTTGTCCTGGATAATGGGATGTTAAAGTATTCAAAGTCACCAATTGATGTAAGTAAAGTCGAAGGCCATTTTAAAATTTGTATTGGAAGTCAGCCTGTGAGGGTGATCAGATCTTATTCTGATAATATGTGCGCTTTTGGTGGCATGCACATGAAAGGCGTTGAGGGGTTCAGAGCAGGGAGTGCTACTTTTGGGTAGATCCTTTTACATACAGACATGGATTGAGCCTTACAAATGAGCATAATGGCTCAGGATATACCATGCAGGATATCTGCCTACCTTTTAATCATCCTTCCATCCACTTACACTGATGAAGTTAGTTTTGGTTTGTGCAAGATCCCACCTTATTCACCGACATCACGAAGCAACAACTGTGGAGAAAAATAGGCTTATAGTTGCTGCATGAAGGCTTGCAGAAGATACCATGCAAAAAAACCTAGCCTTCCTTCCTTCATTTCCACTTAGGAGTTCTAGGCCTGAGCCTCTCCTGAATGTAGAAGAAACTACTGAGTGAAAACATGAAGTTACTGAGAGAAATGCATGCTCAGAAATTTGCATTTTGTTATAAGAAATTACATTCAGATTGTGAAACAACTATTTTGTTAAGTCTCTAAGGAGAAAGTCCTGCTCACAGGATTCTTCGAACTGTCTCCGTTTAAATCATCGATGAAGAAACTGCAGTTACAGTTATTGGGAGATTGCCCTGTGTTTATTAATTATCTGCTCTAGGATCTTTACTTAGCTTTCTGTGCATGTTCCTCAATTGAATATTCYAGTAGATATGAAAATAAGGCGTGATGGCGTAGGACTAAAGTTGTCCTTATTGAATAGAGACTCCTAAAACCCCCTTTTAATTAAAATTCAACAAACTTATGTTATATGCATTTGCATTAAACATTTATGGTGCATGTGTGTTGTGTACACACATGTACACAGATATACACATATATAGATGTGTATACATGTGTATATGTGTGTATATGCATGTACAGGCACTCACTATATATATATTATACACGTAATCATAAGGTCACATTATGTGTTAATGAAGCCTATATCTTACTTTTTTCAGTGTGATAGAGAGGAGGCAGGCTGATCCTGAGTTAACCAAAATAGTTGTTAGTAGGCAAAATTCTGCTTCAGATTAACTTTATATTTCTGTTATGATTATCTTCTGTCATTTAGAAATTTATAGGTGGAAGGAATTTTAGGGTTAGGTTTAGTTATATCCTCAGGAATACACTTATGTCTCTTACATGTAAATTAAAAAAAACATTCATTTTGCTTGATTTGGTTGCTTAGGTTTATTAAGTAAGATGCTTGACAGATTTGCTTGACTGTGTTTTACTTTATCAATTCTGGGGTCAGAGCTTCTCATTCTGGTGCATAATATAGAGAAGAGTTTACATTGTACTGAAGAGATGGAGTGGCATTAAACTGGTTAGATTAGATAACAGTAATCCTGGTGCTGTAGCAGCAGAGAGCTGAGTACCACCTTATTTTCTGTGCTTCTTGCTTGTAGTTCATTGGCTGTGTGAGTCGAACACATTTGCTTTGGGGAAGGCTCTGGAAGGAGCACTACTTGCAAGAGATTTTTCTTCTGTCTATAAACAAGTGTTTAGTCCTTCTACAGTTTTTTATCTGTCTTTAAGTTAAAATGTGAGATAATTTCCACACTAAATATTCTTCTGATAAAAATACCAAAGAAGTGCATGATATTACCCTGCTTTTTGATTTCAGATTCAGAAAGGCAAAGTACACGGGAGCATCGATGTTGGTTTATCAGTCATGTCTATTAAAAAGAAAGCTCGTAGGATAGATCTTGACACAGAAGAGCACATCTACCATCTGAAGGTAACATTGATGCAAATATTTATTTTCTCTCTTCAGCCACAGTGTAAATAAATGACCAAGCTGTAAAACTGTGAGGAAAAATATTATTTCTATGAGTGCCGTCTTGATGTTAATTTTCATCTTAGGTGAAATCCCAGGATTCATTTGATGCCTGGGTTTCCAAACTACGCCACCACCGTTTGTATCGTCAAAATGAGATTGTGAGATCTCCAAGGGATGCCAGCTTTCACATATTCCCTTCAGCCTCTACTTCGGAGTCTTCACCAGCTGCCAACGTGTTAGATGGAAAGGTAGGTGTTTCCCCTTCTTTGGAAAATCATGCCCAGTGAACAGGGAGTTCTGTTTGTAATGCCAAGAGGGAAAAGTTTCTGTGGAAAAATCTAGGGGTATGCTGCTCGAAGACATGAGTTCAGCCTTACTGCAGCTTTCATTAAGCAGCTTCTATAGAGATCCTGCAAAAAAATCACCATCATTAGAATGATGTACACTTCCTTTTGTCATCAGAAATTAATCTTGTTCTTTACTGCTCTATTATACTGCTCCTCCTAAACAATAGCTTTTCCAACTGGTGAACAGCAGATACAGTTCCTCTGAGATATCCCTGGTTTGGTTCTCCAACATGCCATTCAGGAAAACCTGCATCTTGGGCACTACACAGTCAAGCTCAACGATGTCACTGAAATCACAATGCATAATACTTATTATACTTATTCCAAACTCGTGTGGTAATTGCACTGACTGAGCAATACATGGAACAGTAAATTTAAACACTTTATTATGCCTTAGGTACAACAAAATAGCTTCCCATGGCAGTCTCCTATACCATGCAGTAATAGCCTTCCTGCAACCTGCACTACCGGTCAGAGTAAAGTAGCGGCTTGGTTGCAGGACTCTGAAGAAATGGACAGATGTGCAGAAGGTTAGTCTTCAGCTTTTCATGCCTTGCTCTTTCAGCAGCATTTCTTATTGATAGAAAATAAGAAAGAACCAGTAAAGTCATCAAATTATGTCTTGATATGTACTGTACATGAAGTAACAGCTCTAAATTATCTAAATTTTTACCYAAATTTATGTCTAAAATTGTACTACTTGCAAAAGAACATCCAAAAGTCTGAAATGAGGCACCTAATGTTTTTCTGTTTTATATCTTCTAGATCTTGCTCATTGTCAGTCGAACCTTGTGGAACTCAGTAAGCTTCTTCAAAATTTAGAAATACTACAAAGAACTCAGTCAGCACCAAACTTTACGGACATGCAGGTAAACATGCTTGAGTATAAATAATCAACCTGAAAAATTTGCTCTTTRCGTTAAAGGAAATATAGCAGTATTGTCTATTAAGTTGGAATTTTGTAAAATCTTTGTAATTTKTAGATGAAAGGTTTGATTTGTTAATGATCATGCTCCATGTATAAATAAATAATGAGAAAATTGTGTTAAGCTTAATTGAAGAAATAGAATTGTGCACATAATCATTTGCAAAAGTGAGACTAAGAACTATTCAAAGCAGATATACATGTACACATTGAAATTTTATTTGAGGTGTTTGTATTTTCTTGAGTAAGGTATGAAGTTTTCAGTGAGTGAAAAACTGAAATGAAGCATCTTGTTCAATCTAAAAAAAAAAAGATTGTGTAGTCACAAACATCCCAAGATTTGTACTTTTTCCCAAGTCACTATGAGTTTGGTGGTTGATCACTGGAAAAACAGTAGCAGATCCCAAATCCTAAAAACTTTCTTGCTTGAGTAAAAAATACTCAGCCGTTGAGTGTGTAAATCTTCCAATGGTGCTGACGGATTTGAAAGCTCGATTTCAATGATGTAGATCTGTCATTGATGTCAGGAAGAGGTGAACTTTGCATTTCTCTGAGAAATAAGATAAAACAGTATAGAAATCTATGAGGATTTCAAGATCTAGTCCTAAATTTTTCTCTCATAAAAACATACCAATTCCTTTGTAAAATAGGTTGAACATCAGGTTATATAAATGTACGAATAGCTGTAGTCAGGAATTGTTGTAGTCATCAGCACTGGCAATGGCTCTTTTTTTTCCTACTGTCCAATTTGTAAATGTCTAACGCTATTATTCTTTACTAACTTGGTGTACTGTCTGTGTTGCTTGTGTCAACTTAATAGTATTTGTCACTTTTAACCATTTGTGTAATGTAGGCTAACTGTGTAGATATTTCAAAGAAAGACAAGCGGGTCACAAGACGATGGAGAACAAAAAGTGTCAGCAAAGATGCAAAAATCCAACTTCAGGTACTGAACAYGTCATGTTTTCCTTTTCACTGTACTTTCAACTTTTAAGCATGAGCCAATATATTAGTTGAAAGCARGAAATCAATGTGCTGTCTCTTGTGTTCTTGATGATGTGAATTAAATCCCAGCTGGTTGTTTAAAACCTAGGCAAGACAGTGAGAAATGTATTGATTTTATTTTTATATGAAAACATTGCCATCTGGGAAAGGAGAGACTTAGTTAAGGTTCAAGGAAGGCAATACGTATGCAGCACATGTGTGTCATGTTAAACTTGCCATGAAGAGCATTTGAGCAGGTGACATCAAGCTAAAAGTAGAAAGCATGAATGAAAAGCTAAACTTACTGCTTTTCTTTATCGAGATCTATATATAGGAGTTTGCCCGTTGAGAAAATTCTTCAAAAGCCTCCTCTCATGAAAAAAACATTTGTGAGAACAAACTGAATACACCAAAGAATAATTTTTCCTATGTTTCCTTATCGTTGAGAAGTAAAATCACGATTATAAACATATTATACTTGCAGCACTGCGAGATCCAGTGTTTAGATTATTGTGTTTTGTCAGAAATAATGGTGTGTTTTGAGTCCTAATCCAAAGAATAACCTCCCTCTTTATTTTTCTAATTGAGAAAGTGATAATGAAGGTTATATTCAACAGATTTCAGGAGCTAACAATCACAGAAACACTGACAGCTGCTGACAGTTTAGAGTGAATGAATGTCAACAAATTTTGATTCTTTTAAGTTCCTTGAAATTCATTGGAACTTTCAAAGCTTTTACTATGTTCTTTAGAGGCATAATAAGGAGTTTCTGTGACTCATCTAAAACTGATAATCTTGAGGAAAGCAGAAATTGTAGTTGGGTTAGCTTTCTCAWAGCAACCAGTGAAAGTACCTTTTCTTTTCACCAGTTATATTAAGTATATGACCGCAGGCTGAACAATGAAGCATCTATTAGGATTAAAAAACCTTGTTAATAAAAGAATTTTGGTGATCGAGATCACGTCATGCTGCCTGAATTTGAAAGATCACTGTGTTTCAATACTGCTGAACAGAACAGAGGAATAAAAATATCCGGAAAATAGATGCACATACCCTGTGCCTGTGAAAAGTCAGCACTGTGTGTTCGTTCATACTGTGGTGGTCTCAGGAAAACTCCACTCTGCAAAAATTGTGTAGTATTTTGGGGTTCTGGATCATGGAGAAGAATCATGAAAAAGCAGTCAGTGTGTGATCATTTAGGGTGGATAATGAGGAATTGTAAGCAGTTTCTGTGTTGCCTGCACCTTGCCAAGTGACCATGGTCTGTGCTTCCTGTGATAGACTATTTGACTGATTCTGGCACCTAATGCTTGCACTGCAGTTTGCAGGTTAGCGGGAGCTCTGCCCCAGCTCCTGCAGTTCTCAAGCACAGTCTGGYTTACAGGTTCTCCTGAGCTAATCTGTGCACATGGCCCTGCTTTATGTGGGTCTGGGGAGTTCTRCTTGACCTGGGTGAGTATTGACTCCTGTCAAGCTTCAAGCTGGAAATACAAAAGCTTATATCATTAGAACAAAGCATTAAATTACTGACGACTATTTTAGAATTTAATTTGCAGGGGAATAACAGAAACAACAAAATTACTCCAAATCATGTAGAAAGCTTTATAGAGGTCTTTGGCTGCTTACCAGACATCTTACCTGGTTTGATCTTAACAAACTATTTCTTTTTCTAAGAGTTCTCTTGTCCAGGGATATGCTAAAGCTGTGATTTGTGGAAGAAAGCCTCACTCTGAATTACTCTTTTATTCTTAATTTTCTCATGTTGCTGTTACACTARAACATGGATTGCCTCCAATTCCTACATGCTTATCCACACTTACAGCCCCATTTTATTCTTCTGTTAGCCATTCACTCCATCGTCATTGGTCTTCCTTTATAGGTCATTGTGTTCAAGACTGTTCCAACTTTCTATAAGTTACAAACCATGATAGTCACTAATAGGAATCACTTTTTCTAATTTGTCTTTGTTTCTTTATGGAGACTACACATGATTTCGTATAAAATGCTTGACAGATTTGGTGTCAGGATGGCTTCCACTATACTTTTCCACTTGCCTCCACACATCTTAAGGGGAATTTAGGATAGTTTTAGGGGATAATGCTGTCATACTAACACACTAACTTCCAGCTACTCGCACTATTATTTCCAAGTACTTGCCTTTTTTGTTATTTATTTATTTATTTATATTTAGAAAGASCAATGGTTAACTTCCAGCAGGGGAGCCTCTAATTATATGACTTCAAGAGCCATCCAGGATACTSGAATTCAGAGAGCTGTATAGATTAGTCTCCTGTTTTTAATGGGATAATGGGGAATGATGCTGTGATTTTTGCTAGCTCTGTTACCCTGCTGCAGATATTCAAGAAGAGAATTCTCTCATCTGTACTGAAATCTTTACCTCTTTTTGTTTATAACATTCCTTTCCCTTTCCCTTTCCCTTTCCCTTTCCCTTTCCCTTTCCCTTTCCCTTTCCCTTTCCCTTTCCCTTTCCCTTTCCCTTTCCCTTTCCCTTT
>PTEX01000034.1:3063633-3111412 GCA_003342815.1 Eudromia elegans | reverse complement strand
GTTCAGTATGCACTTACCTGCTCTCACAAGTAATCCTAGTGACTAGAAGGCAGTTAGTCCCTTGAGTAAAATAAAGCCTGTTCATATGTAKTTGCAGGTCTTGAGGTTTGGTACTGCAGAATTAACAGCTTAATTTTCAGTCCCTTACTCAGGAGAATACTACTTGGACTGATTYTCTGAACAAGTATTTCTTTTATGAGGAACATTTATTTTGTTTTTAAMAGGTCTTTTTAAAGTCTTATGAAAATCCTTGGCAATGACAGGTTATTTGACCTAAATTATTTTATTTTGCTAAAGATAGTTTTGTACAAAAACTAGGAAAAAGGGGTTCTTCTTTTTGCTTTGCATAAAAGATGAACTTGTCGATCCTGTGTTATTCTAAGGATTTTCAGAAGAAGAAAAAAATATGTAATAGCAACAAATGGAAGTAATAAATTTTTGATTTCCCTSAAGATGCAGAGCAATGAAGTTACATGGCAGATTACAAGAAGAAAGGAAGGAAGGAAGAAAGGATAAAACCCCCTAACTTAATAGGATGCCTGCTCAAAACACAGCAACTTGAAATGTCATCTTGTTCTACTGAGGATTTTAGCTTGGAATGAAACCAGACCAAAAGCCTGCTCTATTACCCTTTCCCTTAAATGACTATTTATATATTTATATTTCTAAGCAGAACCATAGATTATTATTTCACTTTATAGSATGTCTTGGGGTTCTGCGGAGCTTGTTATTCCAATTTCAGTAGTATTTGTACCTGCATTCAGAACCTTATACTTTATGAATGCCGTAAACGTATACACACACACATGTATGCTTATAGCTCTGTGTGTAAATATTTATATATTTTAYCAGATATATTCATAAGATGGACATACATCTGTAGAGGACAAACAGCTTTATGCTAGTCATATGATGCAGTTTCAACAGTTTGTAGTGTCTGTATTGAAGAATATGTGCATGCTGTTTGAGTGAAGATTTTGCAAAATGATTGCAAAGAAGGCTGTCGTACTGTGATCTAGAGACCATTCCATGGTCTGTAGCACTGCCTCTTGCRTGTCCTGTAGCATGGAGCAGAGGAGGAATGTACAGGTGTGCTCAGATTCGTGCACCCTGCTCCCTGGCAGCTCAAGGAGCGAGAGGCTTTGGTTAGTTACTCAGCTACAGTATCCCACTGGAGCATGGCCATGTCTCCAGTCCGTTCCACAATTATTTATATAGTTCCCAGTCTGCCTTTAAAGTAGGCACAAAGGTATGCAGAGCCATGAAATGGCTACGTATGAAGGCATATAAAGGAACAGAAAACACTCTTCTATAAGCAGAGATGTAGCTTTACTAGTCTTATAAAAATCTTAAAATGGCCTTCAAATGAAGGCATTTTGATCGGACATGAAATACAGGATTCTGTGATTGATGTGGAGTTTCTCTGCATTAGAAAACTACTGATGAATTTTCTTTAAAGTAAAATAAAAGTTAAATTAAGTAGGTCTGGCATGCCAAAATGGAAGAATTTGTTAGAATACTTAATCTTCATTTCCGCTGCGTTGGTTTGGAAGCCAAGCGTTCAGCAATATATACAAAAGGAGTAATTAGATCCGGTGGAACTCAGAAGACCGGTATGCAGAGAAAATGGGCAAATAAACCTAGAAATGGACTCCAAATTACTAGAGTTGTGCATAGAAATATTTACATAAGCGAGGTCCCTATAGCTGGAAAGKTCTCCTGCGGAGATGCGTAGATCTTGAAGAGCTGCAGTTCACGCACTTCCACTGATGTGTTGCAATCGCTTTCAGAATTCCTGTTCTAGCTGGCCAAGCGACCCACCCCGAGATGAGCTTTGCTTTTGTTTTTCTGCCATGCCACAGCATCCTTTTGTTTTTATATTACATAATTGCCTTATGACTYGGAATGGCATTGTTAATAGAATTATTTTTCTTTTCGCCTGAGTAAGTGCATCACAACCCAAGTCACCTGCAGATAATTTTAGTGAAGTAACTAGCTATTTAAWTCTCTGGCATACACAACTGAGAGCGTGTGACGTATACTCAGAATGTGTAAGCCCTAAGAATTAACAAAATGAAACTCCACTGAAAGACTCTCCCTCTCCCTTTTCTGATCACCTTTCATTTTCCTGTGTCCCATCWCCCCTTCCCTTCTCTTTTTCTACTTCCTCTTCTCGTTGCGTTCACTGTCAGGAAGGGCCGGCGCCGAAGGGCCAGTTCAGCACAACACGACGCCGGCAGAGACTAGCAGCTGCAGTGGCTACAACAGTGAGTGGATTTAAAATCAAGGGATAGCACTAAAGATGGGAAGCTTTTTGACTTGAGCATGTAATAAGTTACTGAAAATGCTACTTGCACTTAAGGGAGATGTCCATGCTACCCACTTGCGTCTGAGTTGATTAGAAATAGTGTGGTCAGCCCTGAMCCTAATGAAGCACATAGATGTGGGTTTGAGTTTGTTTACACAGTACCTGTCCCTCCTCCTTTCTGCAAGTGACAGACTCAAGCCCTGCGCTATTTCAAAGCATTTTTGATATACTCTGTGCACTATACGAAACAAAATGGACCACCAAATTCTGGTAAAAGATTCTCATGACAGGCTATAGCAAGACAATCGAACCAAGGAGGTTTATTACAAATCCATCATAAGATTTCCTGATTTTTTAAAATAATATAGGGTTAGCTTCTTCATTTAAAACACCTTCTGTTTACATTCCATAATCCCAAAAAGTCATATTACTACCACTAATATCTGTATTTTGTTTTGTTAGCTCTCAGAGTCTTTGACACAGAATCTGTAGCTACAAGATCAACGTGGGGGCTACTAAATGGGCGGGAGAAACATTATATGTGGGTTCAAGTCAGCCCTTGCAGGGTATCTTCTGCTGCAGCTTTTTCTTGAAAGCACTTATCCACAGCACAAAAGATGGACATCAGTATTAATCTGACTAGAACAACTGAACTCGCTGCATCAGATTGTAGATAAAACCCCCTAGGTCAGACAYAGAAGCTCTGAAGAAGTTAATGGATGAGTGGGTGTTTCAGACCATGGGGWAAGCAGAAAGATCAAGGGATATTTGAAGTAATGTCTAGAGGAGTGAGAGATGGGGCTGGGAAGGGAGAACAAAGCAAAACAAAGACAAATATTGAGGGATGTGGCAAGAAACTGGTGATTAAAAAATGAATTTAAAAATAGGGTCAATATCAAGTCACCATGTGTATAGAGACAAAGCACCACAATGAAAGGAGCTAAAGGGGAAGAAAATTCTTCCACTGAGCAATGTTTTTCAGACTATTGGTTGTCCTGGTGAATGAAAGAGGTTGTTCAATGTGGATTTTTTTCATCTGTTGTGGAAAGTAACTTGGAGATTTTCTTAAAAGATGCAGAGGATGAGAGTTCCTGTCCATCAATATTTGTGGTCCCCGTGTAGCTCACCAGAGCAATCTGTAAAGCACCTACTTCTCTTAGCCATGTGAATAGGTATTTCTTGCAATCACTGTGGCAGTATTTGTAAAACATACAAACATAGATTCTGGGACATACTTTAAAAAGTTATTTTTTCCTATAACTTATTGCAGAAAAGTTATGTGGTTTTAAGGGGTCTTTGTGTGTCATGGGGGAAAGGGCAGGGGCTGCTTTCTGGGGGTGGAGTTGAACTTTTAGGGGGTGCTGGAGGATGAAACCTAGGAAAACCTTTATAGCCTGAGTTGATMGTCACCTGGGGCAGTTGTGCTGTTGCAGAGCGCTGAATCAGAAAGGTCTGGCAACATGCTCTCTGTTTTAAAGGGTAGAAAGGATTTGTAAAAGAAACTTGAAATTAACCTATGTAAAAATATAAGGGAATTTTGCTTGCTGTTGAGAGAGAGACGGTCTGATACCAACAAAGAACACAACAGGACAAGCATCCATTATGAATGGAAGGAATTTATGATATACTCATGTTAATAAAGTTAATAAGTACCCATGTTAATAAAGAGTAAATATATTCTTGATGTGAATATAGCATTTGGTCCAGGGRAAAAATATCTACTTTGTTGACATAGCTATGAATCAAAACCCATGAGAGAAGAGAATAAATGGCGCAACAGATAGATGCCATAAAACTATTAATTTATGTACTTATATGTTTCTGAAAGTTGAGGAAGAAGAGGTGGAAAAGGCTGCTTTAGAGAGGGTGAGGAGTAGAATGCAATCTAATTCGCCAATAGAAGAGATTTCTGAGGATTCCATCAAAAGACCAACCAAAAAATATACAGATGAGACAAACWTTATRGAGAGGGGTGACAAAACCATTCCCTGAAGCGATGAAATAACAAGGGATCAATTTGTAATAGTGGCAAAGCCATTTGTAATCCTATATGTTGATATAGTTCTTAGTAATATGACTTTTTATGTTATCTGCTGCTTTTTGTCTTGCCTCAGGAAATCTGTATTTTGGCCCCATTTTTCAGATTTGGATAATTTATGTTGGGTTGCAGTGTAAAAATTTTTATCATGAGATAAACTAGATTGAAAAGTTCAATGTGTTTAGCAGCCTTTCATATATAAGTATCAAAATATAGTTCTATATGCCTTACCGTTGCATTTGGTTTAGGCAATTGGCTTCTTGACATAATTTTAAAAGAAATGCGTGTAAAGGGAAAATGGAATAAAATGTATGGAAATACACGTACACACACRCACATAGATGCACAGACAGTAGTATATATCATGTATATAAAAGTGATATTCATGTACTGCATATATTTTTTTAATACACACMCATATATAAATTATATATAAAAGTATTCATGTATATTTTTACTGTATGTGATGAAAGTAGGAGAAAGAAGTGGAAATAGTATAATAAATACCATTTCTATTAAGTTATACCATTTTACATTAATTTGTGGTTCATGTGTCTTACGTGAAAATAGGGCRGAAGTTTTCCTATTGTTTAATTATAAAGACCATGTCAAGTATATATACTTTTTCTCTCTCTTGTAGTTGCCAGTAGTGGATTTTAACTCGTGGTTAATCAGTAGTTTTGAAACTCTTCRGTAATATCTTTGGGAATATTGTATCCTATTTCCAGATCTATGGAGGAACTTATATATTTTAAATGTTGATGTTGTAATAACTGAATCTTACTGTATATACTCTCTAATGTCCAAGGATGAAGTAATATGCAGCATGGTTCAATTTTTCAGGCTTCTTTTAAGCACTAAGAGTGTTTGTATTTTAGAATCGAAATCCTCTCATTAGCTTTTAGTCCTGTTTTTAGACTTCTTTTTTGTCTGTTTCAGTGTAAGTTTTCAGGAAGCTCAAGGAATTCTGCATCAATGAGTGCCGAGATTTAGGAAAGTAAAAGTTACACATTTGTTCTTACTGTGTTTTTCATGTTGTGAAGCAGGCCTTTTTTTTTCTCCATCTATTTTCAGAAGAATTTCCATTTCACTTCCGCAGAGCATGCTGTCAAAAGGTTGGTTGCACATTATACATTATTATTTTTCCTTCTCTCTGTAGGTCCCTTTCAGTGCTACAATGTCTCCCGTTCGGCTGCATTCATCTAATCCCAACCTCTGTGCAGACATTGAATTTCAGACACCCCCAAGTCATGTATCTGACCCACTGGAGTGCTCGACCGAGTACATCAAGCTACAAGAAGAATTTTGCCTCATGGCACAGAAAGGTAATGAGAGACATTCAGCCACTGAGCTTCYTCATTGCGTTTCTTTGTTGCTTTCCATAATCTTGTGAACTTCTTGCATCTTCTAAGATTTGACTTAATTTGCAAATTTTTTATTTCTCAATAGAATGCTTTTWTTACTCCTCAAAGATAAATCAAAATGTCACTGCAATATATAGTCTTATACATTTTTTTTTTTATGTGTGCAATTTGTTTCTCAAACTAGTGGAAATAACAGGAGTAGTGTTTACTGCAGGAATGTGCTTCAGAAGTGTTGTACTGTTAATGAATGAATGATCCTAAATACTGGGAAATGCTAAATTAAGTGTTTGTTATCAATTTGCTATGTCTTATGTAATATGGGAAAAACATGTCRTTCACCTTATAGCTCACCAGAAAACCTGTTTAAAGATCAAAGTAATCTTCTCTGTTAGTGCTATAATAAGCCTAAGAAAAACTGRTGCATCTGATGTCTGTGAAGTGAAAACACAATGAGCAAATTTGATTTATAAGGAAAAAGGCAACTTTGAACACAGGTTTTCCAAATATGTACCTTTCTATATGATCAGTGCATACAAACACTGAATACACCATGTGCACATTATAAACTCAGGCAGTACGTGTTCATAGTAGATTTGGGCACAGATCACCCAAAGTCCAGATCTTTGTTTCAAACTTTTGTAATTGCAGGATGGAAGTCTCACTCCCAGTCTTTACTTGCTTAGACATTGTTGTAGATGGAGCTCTGCAGCCTGCAAACTAAGAAAACAATTTTTTTTTTTTTCTTTTTGCCTAGTGCATTCCCTTTTGAAGTCTGCCTTTAACAGCATAGCTATAGAGAAGGAGAAGCTCAAGCAGATTGTTTCCGAACAAGATCTTACAGGCCACAATGCACAAATAGCACACCTCAGACAATCCCTTTCTCAGGTATGTTCTTGCTTTGGTTTCAAGAATATCTGGAACTGCTTGCCAAATGCAGTTCCCTTTGTATTTTGGCCATTTCTTGAGGTAGAAAAGCCAAGAAAAAGCCAAATTCTGCAACCAGGACTACCCTGATGCATGCTTTCTTATGGACAAGAGATCACATGTCTAACTTAAGTGCATGCAGAGGTGAAACATATCATTGCATATAATTTGTGTAAGCACATATTCATTACGGTTTTCCACAATATGAAATATTTTTATTCAAATGATAGAAACCTTTCTTGGAGCTATTTCCAGCAGAGTAAAGAAGTTCTACTCATTTTCTTAATAAAGTTTTACATTTCCAGTGCATATTTTGAGATTTGCTTTATGTATTCGTTTCCCCAACTGTAAAGAGACTCATGGAGTACAAAGTAATTATGGGTATACTGTATTTCCCAAAGCACACCAGTTATTTGTCACCTTGACTCCTGAAAATCATTGGAAACAAAACAACCCAAAGGATAAATCATCTATTACTGGGTAGATAAGATTTCAGAATGGGCATGTCTCTAACAATGGAACAATTCTACAATTTCTTAGGAAATTTTTGAGAAGAATGAGATCAGTCTTTTTTTTTTTTAATTTAATATTTGCTTATTAATAAGTCTATAATTTTTATTTCCAGGCTCTCAACCAGAATGCTGAACTAAGGAGTCGCTTGAACAGAATACATTCAGAATCTGTTATTTGTGATCAGGTTGTCAGTGTAAATATTATCCCTAGCCCTGATGAGGTAAAAGTTTGGTTTTTATTGGTTTTAGAGTACAAACAAACTTTGCTAATTTTCACTAATATCTGAAACACTCCTGAGTCTTGCAAATTGACAAGTGATCATTTATTGAAAATGTCGGATTATATATTCTCTATTAAGATATTCTTTTACCAGAGCTGATTAAAGAACTTTGTTGTTTGGTCCTTCAGAGAAATACAGAAAGACTGCAGATTTTGAACACAAATTGTTGGGCATGGGAATCAGTGAGGTGCTGCTATGTTTGAATGTAATGTACAGCAGCTAACCATTGCTTTATCTTATTCCTGGCAAAATCAGCAGTTTATTATTTGATGGCCTAATCCTGCAAGTGCTTAAAGTGGTCTTTAATATCTAGAGTGGCATTGCTGAACTACTTCATTCTTTGAACCAGGCATGAAACTTATAGTGTCTTTGCAAAATATAGCCTTTCTTGTTTTTCTTTCCTCAGTCCATTGATTATTCTGTGCTGAGCATTTGTATTAATGGCAATTCAGTTTCCTTCATGAACAAGGCAAATCTGAATTTGGGAGCTATAATGTCTTACAATTAAAGTCAGGTTGGCAACCCTTCTGCTGGCATTTTACCAATGTTTTTACCACTTGTCTTTTTCACTACTTTTTTCTTTGCATTAGGCATTTCCATTAACGTACAGTAATGTCCTCATTATTTCTCCTAACAAGACAGGACGGTGAATATCTGTCTCAATTTACTTGTGTTTATTTGTTTTCGGAAAATGTGCAAGCCAATTTTCCAGGAATCTGATATGTTGGAGACTAGTGGTATAAGAAATGGGTGAAGCAGCCACGGCACAGCAGTCTGCAGTCAGTGATGTGCACTGAGGACCGTGGCAATGACTGTCTCTTTCTTCACTGTTTTGGTTAATATTATTAAGCTATTTATTTTTAATCTCTATATGCTTATCTTGGTGCAGAAGTGTGTCTGATTGCAGGAGATTTTTGAAGGGGATCTCAGATCTCTCTATGACGTTACAAAAATGATCTTACGGTGTGTAGATATGTGCCCTTGTTGAGCACCTTTTTGGGGTAGGAGTATATTTATTTTTCCAAGTTCCTCTACAAAAACTTAAAATTTTAATCACTTCTTATAAACTTAAATATAACACTGAAATAAGTTTGTTGCCTTTATAATTCATTGAACTTCATAAGTCATCAGCAAGTTCACAAACCTCCAATTTCCTAGTGAAAAATGAATGATATTTCACCTCGTGCCTTGCATTTAAATGATCTTTTTGTTCCTTCTGAGGCAACTTTATAAAACAATTCTACAGGATTAAGATGTGAACAAAAACATTTGCAGGGCTTCTGTATCAAGATAAGTGGGGCTGGAGTTGAAATCTGAACATTATCTCTTTAGAAAGGCTTCAGAAGTGCTGCCTGTATTATCTCCCCAAACCATTACACTGTGTTTTTAGGGGATTAAGATAGAACCCTGTTTCCCTTAACCGTAGCAGCCCCATTGGTGGAACAGTGCAGGAAGGGATTCTTAAATATTTGTTCTCCTTTTTAAACTTGATAGTGTAACATTTTGAAACCTGGTGTTCCTCCCATGAACAGCAGGAAGAGGAAGATACTGAATTAGCTTGTGCCCTGTACAGATGCAGATAGATACCATGTCATGGAACAAGTGGTGGTGATGGTGGCGGGTGAGAGATGCAATGCACTTCACTCATATGAAAGAAATAGGAGTATGTTTTGTTGATATGGGTGGTGGTTTGAAAAAGATGTAATGGCATGGTCACCATTGCTGTTATTTACTGTGCAGAGGACAAGCTTCTGGGCAGTCAGCAAGGGGATCCTCCCTGAGTTACAGGTTYAGATTGGACCCCCTTGCTTTCCGAACTCTTTCTCAGAGGAGYCTGAGTGTACCCAGATTCGATCCTAGTCCTGAACTTGGTCAGCAGTTTATTCCCAAAGGATTATGGGCACAAGCAATCCTCAGTATAATTTAGCAAAACTCACAAAATATTATAGTGTTAGCATATTAGCTATATTCACTTACCGTGGATCTGTCTCTGGCAATAGATCTCTCAACCTCAAGCAGTATCCTTGAGAGCTGTCCCTGCTCCAGGGGAGTTCCTGGCATGCAGCCTGCTGCCTTGCAAGGAGAGCTCACTGGCCTCTGGGGTTATCCCCATATTTATGGGATATGATGATTGACTAATAGGCATTTGGGCATGGAAAGACTATTCAGGTGACCTACCCCTTACCTCTTATGCATATTCCTTTTACCTGAGAAATGACATTTTGATTTTTTCCATACTCTCTTTGCAGACAGGTGAGCAAATTCACGTCAGTTCCTTGTCCCAGCAAGTCTCTAACGAGAGCCGGCTCTCGATGTCCGAATCCGTTTCGGAGTTCTTTGACGCGCAGGAGGTGCTGCTGTCTGCCAGCTCGTCAGAGAACGAGGTAGGCTGTGACAGCGCGCCCCGCCTTGCCTGCCCTATGGAATACCACCTGCCTTTCCAGATAGCGGGATTATTGTCTCCAGAACATGTCCTCTTATCGTTTGTATCCACCTTCATTACAAGACATTAATACATTAATTTTGCTGGCTAATAAATCTCTGCCAAAATTTTAAAGCTTTGCAGTTTTTCCAGCTCTGTTTTCCTAACCTCACAAAGTAAAAACAAGCAGTGGTTTGGCATGAGGGAGCAATATCCTGTTTTTAAATTGTCTCTGTCCAATGTGAATTGATCAGCAACAAATGGTAGGATCTTTTTGATCCAAATATGCAGTTTCCTCTTACAAATTGCTGATTCAGGTGGCTTCTGAAGATGGAAGAGTAATTCATAAAGCAAACCTCCCCAGGCATTGGTTTCCATAGCTGCTGCCTTGAAATGGAAATCAGATGCAACTTTGAATTCATTTATATTAAATGAGGAGGGCTGTTGCCTATTGGCAGCAAATAAGACCAGAGTGTCTACTTGAAGCTGACAGTCTCAGCTTCAGCTTCAGCCTCGGTCGTAGCTTTAGATCAAAGTAGCCTTTAACTTCTGCAATAGAGAGAAATAAGCAATACTGAGAAGAGGCAYAGCACACTTAACAGCCACATCTAAGTCCTCTAGATTATCAAGGGCCCATGTTTTTAATTYCTATTTTTAGCTTCTTTTGTTTCCCTAATAAAATTATATTTTCGGCAGTGCTGATTTCAAAATACTACACAGCATTTACCTTCAGAGTCTTTGTTGTTAGGCCTATAATATTTACAGGTGATTATATAAAGTGTAGATTTTAATTATACCATGCAGTCTTTTACTTTTCCATGCTGACATAGATAACCTAGAATATAGAGGTAACTGTATCCATAACTTAAACAACCTGAGAGAATCRGCAACATAACTATCCACTCCATGAAGAATTATGAGGTGTTCTGGGTTTCACCGTRGTGCTTTGGCACGTGATCAGTCCTTGTCAAAGAGACAGTATGTTGGCACACTGTTGTTTCCTTTTAGAGATATAGCAGTCTTGTGGTAGACCACAGAACTAGTGTGGCTTTAAAATCTTTATTTCTTTTTTTCTTCYCTGAGGATTCTTTGTCAGTGCTCTGGCACCCTTAAAATCCCTGTATTGTAGGGAAAAMCAGAAATGTTTCAAAGTAATCTCACAGAAATAATAAAAATGTAGGGCTTTTTTACTGCAAAGGGAGAACATTGGAACAGATTCCTTAGTAAACCTGAGTAGTCTGATCAAAACAGTATTTGTAACAGTATTCTCCTTGACAAGGATCATTTAAGAATAGCTTTCATCTTCTAAACACAGAACTTGCTCTTAACTTGCTCGTATCATTCCCCCTCAGAGGAACTCAGATTTGCTGAAACAGTTGCATTTTAACGTTTGGCTCCATATAAGGAGACCAAGTCTGTTGACCATTCTTTTCTACCTTCCGTCTCCAGTGTGTTACACTGTTCTCTCTGTTCATCCCCGACCTCGTTTGAGGACATGCTCTGTATTAATTTAATCTCTGTTTTGGCTTCTTTCTAAAGGAATTCAGAAATGTATAGACAACATAGCATTTGTCTCGATGCTGTTAGTGCATTGGAAGTATGGGCTAATTGAAACATCCAAATGATTTAGTTAAAAGCTCTTTGAATATTTATTTGAATATTTATTTTCSAAGTAATTATTTTTGCCTAATTTGTCAGGGTATTTTGTGTATCTTTGAATTATTAATATTTCTTTTTTATGCTTTAGGCTTCTGATGATGAATCTTACATCAGTGATGTGAGTGATAATATATCTGAGGACAACACCAGTGTTGCAGACAACATTTCTCGGCAAAGTATACTGCTATGTTTTAAACTTTGGGAAATTATGTTGGCTTTGTTCATGTATCGGATTTACTGCATGTCTACACAAACCAACTAAGCTGAAATCGGTGAAATTGGGTTGCTTGTTCTGGTGGTGAATTTGTTTCCATGAATAAGTCTATTTTCTTCTCCCTTTCCCTCTTTTTGGTGCCTTTTCACATAATATCTTTTTCCCTTCCCAGTTCTTAATGGTGAGCTGACAGGAGGTGCATTCAGGAATGGGCGACGAACTTGTCTCCCAGCTCCCAGTCCTGACACTAGTAACATCAATCTGTGGAATATTTTGAGAAATAACATTGGAAAAGATCTTTCCAAAGTGTCYATGCCAGTGGAGCTAAATGAACCTCTGAATACTTTGCAACATCTCTGTGAAGAGCTGGAATATAGCGAACTCTTGGACAAGGCTGCCGAAACCGATGACCCCTATGAGCGCATGGTAATAAGTGAAGCATAGCACTTCTTATGTGTGTATTAAAGAGGAGCTGTTGCATGGAGGTCTGGGCAGGGATCATCTCTCACTCCTCCTGATCACAAGCAACAGACCTCCTGCTGGGTTGGATAAGGTTTCAACAGTTTCAGTTGTCAGGTTTGATCTGAGCAAAGTCAAGGGGCTTTTCTTCATCTCAAAACAGCTGCAATCATTGATGTGAAGACAAGTCATGCTCTCTAGGACTGAATAGATAGGCAAGGAAAAGCCATGGTGCAACTGAGAACATCTTTTAAAACCTGGATTCTCACCCTGTATCTGCTGCAGAGATCTCATTAAAARCAAAATAAAAACCAAAACAACAACAATGAACACAGGGCAGGTGATGTAAGACAAACTTTTGATGGATAGTTTAGAAGCAAAGATTGTATGCCTAAACTGGAGCATAAGGGACTAGCTGATAGATGTGTTGGATCCCCAAAACATTGGTGGTAGCTGTGCTTTGCATATTTTACTGACTTCTGCTGTGTTCCCTGAAAAATCAGGACTTTGCTATCAKCTGAAGTAAGTAACCATGAGTAGTGGGTGCTGCTTTTTTTTTTTTTCCCACTGCTACTGATTGTTCTGACCTCTACTAGCTGGAGCAGCGATCTGAAGGCCGGTGGCTTATCACTCATTTTATTACTCCCACCTGGCCCTGGTTCAGAGATTGCTAAATTAGGGCTTTGTATGTAGATAAAATGTGCCCGATGGACCACATACACACATGATCCTGATGCAACTTTGTRTTAAGAATGTGCTAAGTGGGAGCTCTTCATGTTCAAYGCTGAATAAAACAGAGATTTCACAGGAAAACAATATGTAATCTTGTCATTAAAAATTGTTGTACAGTAATTTCTTTACAAGGAGCAGTGATTCTCACTAGAGATAAAAGACTTCTTTGTATTAGGTCATTTATGAAAACCCCAATCAAAACACAACAACCTTATCTTCCAAGACTGTTATTTTAGAAAAATATTAGAAAAGATTGACTGAAGCCATGAAGAACAAATGACAGCAACAGAAGAAATACCATTTSTACTGGTTTTGGTTTTAGGATATACGACTTCACTCTGAGGCATGCTTTATAACTCCAAATTTCACTGTGGATATTTTGATAGTGTATCATATTCTTGCATATGTGCAAGAATCTCTGTTTATTTGTTACTCCAACTTCATATTACCTTCTTATCTCTATTTTCACAGGTTCTCATAGCTGCTTTTGCAGCATCAGGATATGCCTCTACATACTTCAGAGCAGGAAGCAAGCCATTTAACCCAGTGCTTGGTGAAACTTATGAATGTATACGAGAAGACAAAGGATTTCGATTTTTCTCAGAGCAGGTAAAGCCTGTTTCTAGGTAGACACTTCAGTTTAGGTTTTGCTTCCTTTGGTTCAATAGAATYGCCTTATTTTTTCTTTGTACTTAAAATACTGTTTTCTTAAAAATAAAGCAAGCTGTTAGTCTGGGTGAATCTCATTAAATATTACAAGGCTGTGTTTTATAGCAGTCATTTCAGTAGTAAAACAATTTCAAGTACATAGTGTAAAARGAGAAGCTTAAGTTGTGTTAATTTTCCCATAAATTGCATGGGCTATTTTTAACTTGCATTAACAATTGCAATATCTTAGAAATGAAAACTATTTGCTTTTAACTCTTCCCAACTTTTTTCTAGGTCAGTCACCATCCTCCCATTTCYGCCTGTCACTGTGAATCGAAGAACTTTGTATTTTGGCAAGGTATACCTTTTTAATTCAAAGTAGAAAAACTGTATAATTAGCAGGCAAAAAGTCTTGTTTCTTCTTACAGATTGAGTTTTGCATTTGAAACTTATTGTAGTTGAAAATTTGAAAATTATTGTAGTTGCATATTGCAAGCTGCTGTGTTCAATTTTTTTCACTCTATATCTTCATTCTTATGAGTGAGAAGCAGTTTGGGGTATTTTTTGGTTTTTATTATTTTTTATTGTGCAATTCAACAAGAAGCTGTTTCTTGACTGTACTASTGGCATATTTATTGAAATTATACTGATTTCTTTCATACAAGATTGGACAATAATGTAGCATGGGGCAACTTCTGTAAGAAAATTGAAAAATATTTATTTAATATAATTTACTATTATATGTTATTTACTCTTTCTGACCTAATGCCAATCTCCATTATATATTTTTTTATTTTCCTAGCATGCTTATATTGTCCTGTTGTAAGCTGGATGGTCTATCATAGACCATCTGGTATGCTGAAGTTCATTGCAAGTGAGMGAGTCTGTTCAATTTTGTATTTTTTTTTTCCGCTGCTGTATTCAGATATCAGATGGAAAAACAAATTCTGGGGGAAATCAATGGAAATTCTGCCAGTTGGAACATTGAATGCCACTCTCCCGAAGTAAGCTACTGTCTTTTCTATGTGATTTTTCATCTGTAACCTTGCCTTGTTGGTGGATTGCATGATGTACAGACGTCATGTGAGRAGTGCTGGTGAGACTCTTAGTGCCTCGCTCACCTCTGTGCTGCTAGTGCAGCCGTGGTTACAGAGGCCCTGCTGGAAACTACAGAATCTATTTGGATTCTTGGAGGAAAATGTACGGGCTGTCTGGAAACTTAGCGTGCAGCACGCTCAGGGACCTCACCTCTTCATGGGTCTCATGGAACGCACTGAGGGAAGTGCACGCAGGAGCAGCTTGCCTTCTGTCTCTGTGTTTGCCTCACAGTTCTGCAGATCTACAGCTCTTATCACAGCATGGTTCCCCTGCTTGGCRGTAGTGATGCTCTCACTCTGATCCTTGTTAGAGAAAAGGATGGTGTCTCAGTGAGCTCCAGCTTCCTACCTTCCTAATGTTCCTCAYACGGCTTCCATGCTGCTCCATGCTGCTTCCGTGGCTCGTAGTCACGGCATTCCCTAGCTCTCTACAAAGGAGTCCGCTCCTCCATAGAGAATTAGTGATGTGCCTGGGAGCTATGCTTTTAATAAAGTACGTTTTTGTTCCAAAGATTTTGAGGAATATGGTCTTTTATGTATGCTAATGGAGCTATGTTTTACTTTTTTTTGTTAATGATGATTAAATTGCCAATTACTTGCTGATCTGTTCTTAGGTATGGAGATTACTACGTCTGGAACAAAGTCACTACCTGCATACATAATATCCTGAGTGGAAGGAGATGGATAGAGCATTATGGAGAGATAACCATTAGAAACACAAAAAGCAGTGTTTGTATTTGTAAACTCACATTTGTCAAGGTAACTTATTTATTCTAATGCTTATTTAAAAAGGCATAATTTTACTTTTAGCTGTTCCTTCAGTGTTCCTGAAGTTCACATTCTCTTTTTGGTCTTATTAACTCTGTTTCTGACAAACAACCAATCCCTATGAAAATCATTTAGTTTAGAGTGCTGTTGTCAGAAGTGCGTCTATTCCATTGAACCACTCTTATCTGATATCATGCATTCTGGTTCTGTGTAGCTTTTTTTTTTTTTTTTTAGATTAAAAATAGACTACCACAATTTCTTCTTTGAAGTAGCTGTATGAACAGCTTTTTTTTTTTTTTTTTTAGATTAAAAATAGACTACCACAATTTCTTCTTTGAAGTAGCTGTATGAACAGCTGTGAATATTATTTCAATCTTAATTAGAATATAGGCCTGATTTTTTTCATTTTGGATCCTGCTTTTCTTCATTATTTTAGTATGCAGACAAGCACTGTATACAAAAACAGATCATTATATAGCCCTTTAATGTTGATTATTTTACRTAAAAGTAGCTTTTTATTCATTTGCAACAAAACATGCTGGTGACATTGCAATATTAACAGTGGTGCATTGTAGCATATCTGGAAGCTCTGGCCTGACAGATGTTCTGAAATGGGCAGCTGTTTCAGTAGGGAAAGGTGTAAGAAATAGATGTGTCTAAGAAAAGTGCAGTAGAGAAGAAAAACAGAAAAGAAATACCAAGTAATAACTGGCTGAACGCCTTCACTGTGCAGGACCATCAAAGGGTTCCYTTACACGTACAGGTTTCGTCCGTGTTTTTTCATACAGGAAGAAAAGATGTAGCTGGCTCTGATTCTGCAGCTGTCAAAGTGGTGTTTTTACTGCTGAGCTGTGAGGGCTTTGGGTGAAGCAACAATATGGTTCCTATGTGTACAATTTGGTTTAAATTCCTTTCTATCAAAATTACATATCAAATCATCCAGCGTTTCTCTCGTATGTTAAAGCAATTAATATTTGGATCATTTAAATTTTGATTTATAATATTCTTGATTTCTGGTGAGCAGTGTCGATAAAAAATATGGGAGCTTCAGTCACACAAGGGAAGATGTGTGCAACATGTTTATGGTGCAGGGGATGGTATAACGCAGAGCGTGAAGGAATGAGCTAGTAATTCTTTGCTTGGTTAAATTTGCAGGTGAACTACTGGAACTCCAATGTAAATGAAGTGCAGGGKGTTGTGATGGATCAGGAAGGGAAGGTGGTGCATCGCCTTTTTGGAAAGTGGCACGAAGGCCTTTATTGTGGGGTTGCACCTTCAGCCAAATGTATATGGAGGCCAGGTAAAAAGCTTGTAATAAATGCTAAACTATGGCAGACACCTGTATTACCTGTCATTTTAAATGTACAAAAGACTACTCAGGAAGTAYCTGGCTAGAAAAGTAAACAAGAATTTACCTGAGTTTATAATAGTGATAAATGGAAATTTACCTACAGGGCATAGTCATCTACATCTCAGTCTGACTCCAGATTAAAGGTACTGGGGCCTTGGGTACACTCGAAAAAGAAAGATTAAGAAAACAGTTGAATGTCCAGGCAGGGTGAAACTCAGCTGTATTCAAGAGAAAGGAGGTGCTAGTTGATGGCACTTGTTGTGTTAATACTGTATTAACCTAATGGATTTCTCTTCAGGATTGCTACACCTTGGGTGACTGTTAGCTTCCTGTTGCTAGCTTAGAGACCTTAGGTTTGCATTGCTGTTGATCTCTATCTGAAGTATCTTGCCTTCCTGCACAGTGATTATCCATGAACTGCCTTTGCTGATGACATTTTGCACCCTCTCTGCTYGATTGAAGCTAGGGCTAAAAGTTCAGGACAGACCATGTGTTCCAAAACTAGCATTACGGATCAACTAAGGTTAACTTTTATACATTTTTTTTAAGTGCATTTTTTTTTTTGAGAAGAAGAAAGTGAATTTAACTCAAAAATCTTGAAAACAGTAATTTTTATTTTAAAAAGAAGGAAGATCACAAAAGTTTTAAAACTATTAGCAGGTAATTACAACCTCTGCAGAAGAGTAGTTGAAATTAATATTTAGTGAACGTTGTTTCACCTAAAGAATCGCTTTTTGGTGCCTTTTAATTGTATATGAGAAGAATAAAATATATTAATGTGTTTCGCTTTTATAATTTAGTATATGAGACTTTRTTGCATAATTAGAGCAATAGTTTAAAAGGCATTTTTCTTATATATATATTCATACAGGCTCCATGCCAACCAATTATGAACGTTATTATGGTTTTACAAGGTTTGCTATTGAGCTCAATGAGCTAGATCCTGCACTGAAAGATCTTCTTCCTACAACAGATGCACGATTCAGGCCAGATCAAAGGCAAGAATACTTATTTATACTATCTGGTGGTTTTAAGGCTTGGTTTGACTGAGTATTGAATTTTTTTGAAGTCTTCACTACAGTCTGAAATAAGTTTTGCACCAGAAGATGCTGGAAGAGAAGGTATTCTGTATTGCAGTCAAATTTCTACTTTTGTTTTATTTTGTTTTTTTCAAATTGAGAAAAAGGAGTGTAGAAAGCCTTCTGCTGCTATAGTACAGCTACATATCGAATAGAGAGTCTTTTAGCAGCGGTAGWGTTCCTCATGACAAAGATGTTCTGAAAGGAAGCAGCGTTAATTCTCTCATACTCATTCCTAACACCGTTGCTGAAGTATCTAAAGGACGTGTATGCTGTAGGCTGGGTCAGGTACGTGTAGCTGGGGGGGTGGCATTTGCTTGTCCTTTGTGGTGACTGGTGAATCAATTGTTCTAGACACTACCTGATCACTGTTGGAYGTGCTATTATTCACACAGACTTCTGGAAGAAGGGAATGTAGAAGCAGCAGCAACAGAGAAACAAAGAATAGAGGAGCTCCAGAGAAGTCGGAGGCGATACATGGAAGAAAACAGCATTGAATATGTACCCAAATTTTTTAAGTGAGTCTATTCATTTCAGTAATAAATCTTTGTTTGTGTTCTGCTGAGCCCCTGCACCAAGTATTACATGAGTTACCACCAGTATGGTCTGTTCAGTCATGAAGGCCTGGAAAATGGCATTTTTTTACACATATATTTGTGTGTGTATACTCATACAAACATGTATGTATAAAATACTACACAACATATAAATATATATGTGTTCATGTATAATACCTACATCATAGATATGATGGTAGTGGGTAGCCTGATGTTCAATGTGGGGAACCAATAGTGAAGAGTAGAAACATTTGAAATGCTTTATGGAGGTTTCAGTGGAAGATGAGCCAAGTGCAAAGACAAACAATATAGCTGGTAAGAGGCTGRTGTTCTGCAGAGCAGATCTCTTGGATGGTCCCCTAAACAAAATGAGAATCTGTTAAAGCCAAAATGGCTTCATGTGCCKGTGGGACCTGCTTACACGGAACAGACAATAGCTTTGCAAGCTTGCCTCCTTTCTAGATCTTTCACTTTTGACAAAGCAGAGATTGATTTTTATTTTTAAACTCCTGGCTGTTCGTGTGTTTTCTTCAAATGTGAAATCAGATTTTATTTTGGGCTGAGACCAGAGGCAAGTAATTTGATTTCATACTGTAATACTGCGGTGATATAAGGACTGAACTTTCTCACTCACATGCATTCTCTGTCTCTCTCTCTTTTTGCTTCCTTGCTTATTTTTCCTACAGGAAAGTTATGGATGCTAATCAAAGAGAAGCCTGGGTTACCAATGATACTTACTGGGAACTGCGAAAGGACCCTGGCTTTAGTAAAGTAGAAATTCCCATACTCTGGTAAACTGAGAATGTAGATCTAGTAAACATATCACTCTCTGAAGGAAAAAATAACTATGCACAATATGTTTCTTATAGCTGAGCGTGGTTTGTGGGTCTACGGAAAACCTATCATTTGCATTTATATTCATCTTTATAAAGGACTTCTGAAAGTGCATTAGACCAGGCCCCTGACCACTTCTGGATCTTTTTAATTTTGCAGCAGCCATTAAAAAAAAAAAAAAAAAGAAAAAAAGAAAAGAAAAAGAAAAAAGAAAGAAAGAAAAGAAAAAGAAACAAATAAAAACCTTATAAAATTTCATACTTGAGAAGATCAGAGCAAAAGAAGTAGAAGAATTATCCAAAGTCACTTGGAAGAGGTGGTAAACACAAAACTGCAAACGGTGCTTTAAACAGATGTTAGACGTAATGTAATTTAAATTAAGAAAAAAAAAGGAAAAAAGAAAAAAATTGAAAAAATCCATTTTATTTCAACTATTTTTGTTAAAAACTCTTGGGTTGCAACACTGTCATTTCTGGCTTCAGGTTAGTCCTTTGGCGTGATGTGCTTGGACTGACCTTTGTCAAAAAGGTGTAAGATGTGCTTTTCTGGAAGCTGTTCCCGTTCACATGCCATTGTTCATGCCTTAAAATAGGAAGAAGTTTAGTAAGTCATTTAAAAAATGTGTATGCTTAGGCTTGCTTGGAGGGCAGATTTTTAAAGCAGTAGGATTTTATGATATAAATATTGGAGAACATTTATTAAATAAAAATCAAAAGACAGCCAAGCATCTAACTGTGTTTCGGGGGAAGGAAATTTACTCTACATGCTTTAGCTTTGGGAAGCTGACTGTATAATCAGACTGAAAAGACGTTACTAACTGGTGAAATCTGAGACAATTTGGATAAATGCATTTGAACTGCGAGTCACAAAGTTCATAATCTAAGTGAATGAGGCTGAGACGTGATCATTATTTATGTATTGATCTGACACAGCTTCATGGCATATCTCATTTCCCCCTGCTTATGCAATTAGAATTCTCTGAGGATTTGCAATGGTGTTAAAAGCACAGGAACATTTCATTGGAACATCTCTGGCTTCTCTCCAGAAGCTAGAGAGTCCCRGGAACACAACTAATATTTTCTGCCACACAGACCATATACTTTACTGGTTCTGTTTTCTCCTCATCCACTTTTCTTATCAAAATTTGCATGTGACAGTAGGGCAGAGACTCCCATGCTTTGTAGTTAATAACTTCTTTTTCTGTTACCAAAACATCTTTTATGCAAAATTATATTTATTGTTTTTTCATAAAGTGATTCTATATTTTTTGATTCAGAATCAGGTCTCTTATATGTTGCTATGCCTCAGTCTGTAGGGGCGGAGGCCTGGCACTTTCTGTCTGATAATCTCTGAAGCACTTAACAGTAGGAGGGTGGGTTTTCCTAAAAGAGAGAGAAAAAAAAAAAGTAGTTTTATTAGGACAAGAAGGCATTTCATGTGATTTGATGAAATTGTACGTTTATGAATATATCATACATTCGGGCACTGATGACAGACTAGATTTCCTGCATATATACAGTCTTTCACATACATAAAATACATAGTGCACTTAAATCTTTCTATTTAAGAGATATTCTAGTACTGAAACTGAATAAATGAAAGTTCAGAGAGGTGCCAGATGCTGCCGGGAGGGCTGCTTGAGCAGTTCTCTAGTTTGTGTGGATTCAGTTCTCCCTCTTGCTTGTATAGGAGCGCAACTAGCTACGCGTGAGTTTCACTTTTCTTCCCACAGTTATAAGGACAAATATGAAAGCTCGTTCACTCCCCAAAAATTGTGTAGAATTTATGAGAATTTTGAATAATAAATGTATTATGAATACTTGATACAAAAACTTTATGCAGATTAAGAGGATGTGTTCCAGATATTATATTTTCATTTTCTTATAATTAATCACTGAGAAGAATTCAGATTTGGTTCAACTAGAAAAAAGAATGAGATTTTTGTTTTAATAATTCAAGATTTTTTCTGGAACAAATTTTGTTTTAGTAGGTTAACTTTGCTCAACCTGCTTTAATAGCATTAGATTATGGATCAGATTTGCACATTATGTGTGCAAAATGGCAATTAATTATTCTGTCACTTTCCTTAAATCTATTATTATTAAACATTTGCAYCCCTCATATTCCAGTCCTTGTGTGGAGGTTCACTGTGCCATTGAAAAGTATTTTATGGACATGACTGAGAGTATATTTGAGGGGCAGAATCTGCATGTCCCCTTTCTTTTTGAAAGTTGGATCTTAATTTAAATTCAAAGATAAGGCATTGAGTTCTACAGTATTCTGCTAGTTTTGTGAATGCCATTCTTTGCAGTGCAGTTTGAAAATTGGTGAACCTAAAGATACTGTCTCTGAATTATTCTTACAGCTTTTTATCTGATGCTCATTGAAATAAGAATAATATTAGAATAGAATTTTTAAAATCTGTGATACAATAAATCTTTCTGTTGAAAACACTCTTTAAAATTATTRATTACTAAATTAGTGAATTAATAGAATAAATACTAGTCAATGCATCACAAAATGATTTCTGTGTCACAGTTCTAAATGTGCGAAAAAATATACGAAGAAACATCATCTTATAGTAAGAATTGTCTGAATTCTCTGCATAATCTTTTTTTTTTTTTCCTTTATGGACATATTTTCTGAAGAGAACGAGTTAAGACAGGACAGGTCTGGGGGCTTCTGTCCAAACCATATTTTTGAGCRGTCCTGGCGCCAGCACAGCCATCCCCCCCATCCTACATGGGACTCAGTTTTCAGTCTGTCTYGCACCATTTGGCATACAAATACCTCTCTGCTATTGCTGTGTAGTTTCTGGGGTTTTTTTCTAGGTTTGGTAGGTGAGGAGAATTGTCTCCTCATGCAAATGCAATGCATCTCCATCCTGCAAGTCCTCTGACATTTAAAAAACCATCAAATATTAAAATTACCAACTTGGACTACAAAAAGTATCCTATGCTTTCAAATGCCTTTTTTCTAAATCAAAATTCATTTCTCTATGAAATAGGTAAACACTATGCTTTATCCACAATGGCAAATGGTACTTTYGATTAATATTTTACAAAACTTAGTTTGCTCTCCATTCTGGTGCTGCGGGTATAGTAGGTTAATACTAGCTRTTATCATCAAAGGTAATGTCTTTAATAGAGACTTAAATACCTTCATTCCTATCTTTAGTCACCGTTAACAAGATGGCAGATTTTTCTGCATATTAGAACTTGTTATCTCACTGAGATTTATAAAGGGAATGAGTTTATTTTCGTGTAGTCTCACTTTGATTAAAAAATCATAGAGCCGCTCTAATTTTAAACAGATATAAGTAATAAACATGCTTGCTTTCGGCTTTAGAAGTAAATTCCCAACATGGTACTCTCTTGATCTTRCAGATAATTCTCATTTTGTCTCGTTTCTCTCATTTTGTGGCATTCAACAGGCTTGAACAAGGAGGTCTCAGCAGACCTGAATTTTTAGAAATGCTCTGGAGGAGCATTTTAGAAATGCTATGTGCTCATGTGGTGCTCAGGGAAGCTGGTCTCTCAGTTCTGCAAAATTTGTTTTCTGCTATCAGAAGTGCTTTACTTTAGGGAAAGTTGATATTGTCTTCTTGTCTTAAAGAATTTTGGAGTTCTGCCTGGTGCTGAGATCAACATTGGCTGTTGAAAGTGTGGTTGGCTGTGGTAGTTATCTGAGGAATTAATTCTATTTTAGGTATTACTAACACTGGAGGTGCGTAATGAAAGCAAAAGRAGAATGTTTAAATTAGGTCTATCTGAAATTGTTAAGGTCCTTGACAGAAAAAAAGTTATGTGTATTCCTATACTAAAATGACCACGTGTTAAGGAGAGTTTGACCCAGCTAAGGAAAAATATTCGTGTTGACAAAAATGGGTAAGAACCATTAGCAAAACTAACTGCATCTTAACTGCTGGTCTGAGCAGCTGAAATATTAGAGCTGAAAGTTCTACCTAATATTTTCTTCTCATCTGTCACTAAGTAATAAATATAAAAATTATATAAAAATTTAATTTATTCTTTTAAGCACATAGTGTCAAAAGTCATGATAGTCAGGGATACAATGGTGACTAAATGTTCTTGTTAACTTCTTCTGCCCAAAATTGCGGAAGTATGTTTAGTACAAAATGTAGCTAAATTTTCTGCTTTACCATACCTGCTTGGCTCTGTTATACTGGTATCCCCCCGAAGATGAAGGTTAGTGTCATATAGAGAGTTGTGGTGGGGAGAGGGTTGAGGTTTTTGSTGTTGCTTTCAGCAGAAGGATCCAGACTGTGGGTGCTAATAGAGATGTCTGTCTCCCTGGGCTCCCTCAGAATAGTGAATCCACAAGGATTTTGAGTAAACTCGAGAAACAGCTTATTTAAATCAGTTTACTTTTGTATTATATGCTGTAATGGGCCTACATCCAAAAGGTGATGCAGTCTTTACTCTTTAAACTGGAGGATGTAAAATAGTTTTGGTGTTCATTAGCTTTGGTGCAAATTGCATCCTCTAAATTGAAAAAAGTCTTTATAAAATCTCCTTAAAAGATTTTTTATATGGTGTCTTGCAGATTTTAAAAGTGATTTCAATATATCCTTAGTTAGGATGTCAATTAGAGCAGCCRTTACATCAGGTTCAAACTGGATATGTTAACTCCCTATTACTTTCCATTAGTCAATGACTGCATGGAAAAAATGGAGGATTAGTGACATTTGCTCAGAGCAAAGTTTGAGTATGAAAGGAAGTTTTTACTCTTTTTAAAAATAAAAATGACTGAAGGCAGGGTTTGGTCAAAGATATGTTGGTAATGTGAGCAAAGAGAATTACTTATTTTATACATAAGGGAACCTTAAAATTGGAATATATGATCAGCACCATGTAATATTGTCTGTCTTTCCTATTCTGGATATGGGATAAAACTACCTGAGGAAGGATCCAGATGTTGTCTCTTATGAAACATTAAAAGTTATTTCCATGTTTATTGCTGYTTATAATGGTCTGCATTAGTGAAGGAGAATAATTGTGTTTGGGTTATCTTATGTTAATCTCTATGCTGGCCCCAGTCATTTGGGATGCATAAAGGAAAGCAACTAGGAGATTTCTTCAAAAAGGCAGGAGTGAGTAATGTAATTTGTATAGTCTGAGCATCCTAGTGATGCAAGTGGTATAAAAGAGCAGCACTTTCAGTGATAAGTATTGAGCTAGAATGATTCCTTTTCCTTGAGGTACTAGTTCCTTGGGCCATTCAGTTCAGCCACGTGCACAATGTCTGTCTTTGAAACTGAATTGCTATTTAGCATTACACATGTACTGCCACAGCCTGGGTTGCCTTGTCAGGTCCTGGGAGGACAGACAGTGGCAGAGCCAGGAGTCTAAGTATAGATTTCTATTTCGTGTCTTGTAATCCTCTGTTGGATGTTCTCTCTCTTCCTTTGATAAATTTCTCTGGGCAAGGAATATGAAATTGATATTAACCGGGCTAATGTTAGCTTAATCTTTAGTTCTTGCCAGATAAAGGAGAATTCTGACTTTTTAAACTGTTAAATAAATTCAGGTGAGATCTGCCATTATYCTTATATTTGTTTAATATGTTATAAAAAGGCCTTGAGATTGCATTGTCAATAATAAATTATACATAAATATATTTAATCTGCATTAGTAACCCATCTTGAAACCAAACGAATGAAAACCATAATTTCAGTAGGAGTTTAGGAATTGACCCCATCTAGTTCTTGAAGTAAATGTTACTGGTATCTGTTAGTGGTAGAAAATGCAGTATAGCATATTCAAATCACTATAATAATTCTGCAATAAATTTTGTTTTCATTTGAGTCTCAAACAAGACCTGACTGTGAACTGAGAAATAAATGCTGATGTGTCTATTTTGGTATGCAGGCATAAATTCAAAGATGGCAACTTCTAGCTTACTTAGGCTTTCCCTCTAATTAGCAGAAGCACTATTCCTGCTCCTTTAGAATTATTCTGTAAACTAATTATTTTTAAGCATTCATTCATCACTAGGAAACAATTGCATGCCAAAGCTGAGCTTAAAAATAAAACAATGTTTAGAGCTCCACAGACATGAAGAATGGTTCCTTTATTTAGCAAATAACGCTCAGATCTTGCTAAATCACCAGCTCTCAGAACAAGGCAGACCTTTGCTCATTCACTAAAATTTCTTTGGACCAAAAAAAGTTACCAGTGGACTTTTCTGAATGGATTCTTTGCTTCTTTGTGTGCTGGTTTGTGTCAATGTTATGTACTATAAAACCAACGAGAAACCAAGCTGTTAGCACCTGAGGTCGCAAATCTTTTTCTTCATGAAAATGCACAACAAGTTGCTCTTCAACTGTTCCTGCTAGATTGTCTGAAGAGAATGCTGTATTTGGCACTTAAAAAGGCATCTTAAAATTTAACTATTAGGAGAGAGATCATGATGATAGTTCTATATKAAGAGTTTAATATAGAATATAGAGTTTAATATAGAGTTCTTTTTGTTTTTTAAACAATATCAAGATTTTTTTAAAGGTATATTTCTACTTCCTACTCTATAACTATGTTTGATATGTTATGTTTTCTGAACATTTCAATGGCATAACATTCCATATTACCTCTCTTTGCACATTTAACTTGTATTTGGAATAATGCCACATTTTTTTTTTTTGTGAGATTAGATCCCATGCACACATGTGAAGTGTAAATTTCAGTATCTGTACCCTGATCAAGTCTTTTAGAATTCCATATACAAATAAGGTTTAGATGAGTAGTCAATTTGTGTTGCCTTACTGGACTTTATTAGTTTCAAAGGCATTTAATTGTAGATGGTCTTGCCTGATTTTGCCCTTTAGCAGGCCAGAAAGTGAAAACATAAATGGCGAAAAGAGCATTCTCTGGTGACTGCCCATATCTCTGTGCGTAATGAAATCCAAACTGAACACTTTCTTGTGACCTTTTTTGTGGAACATCCTTATGAAATGATTCAGGTCCTCAGAATCTTTCTGAAGTTCTCAGAATCTTTCCAATGGGTTGTGCTGTTATACCATCTAGAAAAATATACAGAAACTCACTTCACAGTTTTAAAGATGAATTTTAAAGGTTGCTAATGTTTCTTTCTAGAAGACTGACATGTAGAGCTAGTACATCTTTTAAATACTAGGTAGACAATGGCTATTATAGATGGAAATAACAGACTGTAACTACAAAGGATCTCTGAGCCTTGGTGAACCAGACAAGAATCTTTCTATTGTCTGAAAACAATAGAAAATAATTGAGGAAAACAAAGAAGAATATTTATGTATCATTGCTTAACTATCCAAATGTTGCAACAAAAAATATTTTGAGTACGTAACCCTCACTTGCAGCACTTCTTTTTGTATGCAGAATTTCATTGTGGACTTTACTTTCATAAGAATATGAAGAAGAAAAGAATACTTTAAAAAAGTCAGTGCGATAATTTCTAAGTAATCCAATAGAAAATGCAGTTGATTTGCAAATCTTTGTTTTGAAAGCTGTATAAACTACTTAAAGAATTGCAATTTTAAAAACTGTATATGTAATCCTTCTTGCTATATTCAGTAATCTAACATCAGAAAAGATCTTGATTGTTGGCCTGCAAATGCATGTAAATTGCTGGACAAGTCTGGAAGGCCTTYTGGGATGATAATTCTTTACATCTTCTTAATTCTGTAGTTCCAAATGCAGACTATAGTTGTGTCTGYAAAAGCCCCTCAATGGCTTACAGTTATTAATCATCCACAGTTAAGAAATAACATAGATAGATTTGCAGTATAGAAAATTCGTATTAGAAATATGAAAACCAGTAAGCTTTTATTTCAATTCAAGAGTTAACAGCAATGCACATGTCAAGATTTTTTTCTTCTTCCTCTGCCTGGATGCTGATCTTGCACAGGCATCAATATATACTTAAACATACACATTGCAAACAGTCTCACTGATTGCAGTTGAAAAGATGCAGAAATTAGTGTTCAAATAAAAAGGCTCAACACTGACATTCATAAAAAGTCAAAATAGTGGTTGAGTGAGGCTTTACACTACTTCGTTTGTAATCCTTACATCCTTAAAAAAATGAGCATCTGTATGAACGAGGCTGAGCTTTTGTTGGGTTGGGAGCTTGGGTGGGTGATCCACCTACCAAAACTGTATTTTAGCTTTAGATTTAATATGAATAGTCAGGCCTAGGCATTCAGCTAGTGATGCTTATCTTCATTTTGAAAGTGCACTGCCTCGTGGAAGTTGAAAGCGTGAAGTAGAGCAGGTTTGACTGCTTGCTGAGCAGAGCTAACACATTYGACTTCCCTTTGACTCCCTTGCATTTTGGGACCTTGTTCTTGTACTACTTAGTAGTAGGTTAGCTTCATTTCTCCATAAAGCTCACCTGTGTGGGACACGTGCAAGAAGGATGGGAGATGTCACCACCGAGTGAGTTTGTGAGGACATGTCTTAGCTCTGGCAATGTACCTGTAATGCCATTGGCAATTCCTCTGCCTGTTTTCCTCACCTTTCCCGCAGGATGGTGCTAGCCCAGGGCGAGGAGTGCTGTGCCAAAGACGGCAGGAGGCTCTGCCCTGTCCTCCCAATTAGCTCCGAGGTGGCCAGCTAAGAGCTTCCTCCTGATGTCAACCCACAAAAAACAGGAATGTGAGAAAGTGCCTCCCCTCCTTCCCTTCAGGCTTTAGCACACACGGAATTGTTTTGGGTTTTTTTTGGTATATCAAATGCTCGGAGGGCTTTGGCGATGGAGCCTGTTGCTAGCCAGGAGGGAGCCCCAGGTTGGTGGTGTGAGCTGGCACCGGGTGGCTTTGCACTAGGGRCTTGGCTTTGGCCGTCCTGCTGCAGGCACGCTGAAGGCGGGTGAGGCCTCGCGCCGACTACCTCCGATGCAATAAATAACAAACTCCTATCACAGTGGATGTTGATTCTGGTCTTTTGGCAACAGGAGCATCTGTTGACCACGTAATTTGAGGAGGCAGTAGTGGGGGGAATAATAATCGGGAAAAAGTTGCTTAATTAAGAGTTTACTCCAGTGAAGTATGTGGTGTATGCAGCGCCCATAATGCCAATCCCGACTGAGGGAGGCCCTACAGCTTCTACTAGGAAATGAAGGTGAACTTGGCTGTATTGTAGTTTATGTTGTGCTCTAAAACGTAGCAAAAGATGCCACCTGTTTCCTTCAGGCTGAGCCAGATTTACCTGGATATTGTGTCAAAAAGCCACACAATTCTATATTTTGGGGGAAACATGATGCTCTTTTACCTGTTGCAATGTAATTGGATAATGCATGTACAAATGACTTGTTTAGCCTGCCAATGAATGTTGCTAATGCCTTACCAAAAGACAAAAAGCATATTTTTTGTATTTTTTTCCTCAGAGGCAAATCCAAACAATGCTAGATTTGGGAAACTGTTTACTGAAAAGCATTTTCTAATAGATCTCTGAAGAAGTGCAATTGTATAATTATTATTGTTTAGTGCATACAGTACATTGTCTCCATCAYTCTGTACACTGCTGCTATTAGTGCTTGTTCTAATAAATCTCAATGTACACTGTTTACATTGTTGTCATCTCTCTTCTGATTTTTTAATATAAGAACCTTCACAATCGCTTCCAAATATGATTCCTGAAGGAACTATGTATAGTTAGTTAAATGAAATGACCATCGATCTCATAATTTAGAGTGTCATTGTGCAGATTGGTTTTATGGAGGTGGGTCGTAGTATCAGCAATAGCACTAAAACAGCTGCTGCTAGAATCACCACCTTCCCTCTTTCTAGGCTTTTTCCCTGCAGGATTATTTTTATAAAACTTTTCCCATGTGACTCTGTGCARTTCCTTTAAATCTGGCTGGAGCTCCTTGCTGCAGTCTCTGAAAAGATAATTTTCTTTTTGGCAATTCTCAGTTTTATCTTCAGACTACACCTGGTAAGAGCCTTTCGCTTTTTTCCCTTCAGCTTACTCCTTATGATTAAAGGGAACTTGCAGAATGTTGCTAAAGTTTTGTGAGGCAGTTTAAGGAAAATGGGCTCCTGATGGTCTCTAATAAACTTGGAGAAAATGGGAGGCATGAAAGTGAAGAAAAAATACCAGCTCTCTGTCTCTTTTGGCATCTTCTAAGAAAAACAAGAGCATATTGAAATTTTCCATTATATTCTCATAAGAATTGTCTTTTAAGATTAAAGCACAGAAACAMATAGTCTGTTTTGGAGAGGAATTTAGAGGGGGGTTGTTGTTTGTTGGCGTGATAAAGAACAAGTGTTCAAGCAGTCTGGAGTGCGTGAGGAAATGCCTGGAAAATGCTTTTTTCCTGAAGGGCAGTGTGTTTTTTCATGCTGCAGAGCACACATTTGAGCTTTTCTGAACAGCTGCTGGGTGCCAGGTCGCGAGCGGAGCGCTTGCTCTCAGCCAAACGGCTCCTTGGTGGAATTTAAGTCTGGTCTCGCGCTTATATGGTGGGATCCACATTTTGGCTCTGGATGCTTGGCAGGACACATCTACCGTTTCCCAATAACAAGTTTATTCAGCAAAATTAATGTGCATAATTCCAAACCATTACTTGCTACTACTTAACTGGCTAGAGGGAAGAAACAACCCGCAAACACCTCTAGGAACAGATAGGAGAGGCCTGTGAGGCAGCAGTATATCCTTTTTTGACATCTATTTTAGCATAAAAAATATATTAAAACCTAATCTAATCAAGAGACAGATGATACTTCTCCTTAACYGCAAACACGTAGGCGCTGTGGTGCGGTGAGACGGCGTGGGAAGCTCTTGGCAAGGCTTGGGCCTGACTCAGCTGAAACAGTTGCCCAYGGAAAGCTGCTTCAGTTCCGCTGCTGGCACAAAAATCTGTTCTGATGTGATGACACACGGGATTTTTGCCTATCCAACACAAAGCATCACGTGGCTCTTTGAGTCCTTATTAACATGCTAAATATTTAGTATGTTCTAAATGTTAAAGAGCACAATAACTATGGGATATTGACAGTTCATGAATTTGAATCTGGAATATGGTTTTTTTTCTATTAGGCAATCATTACTAAATAAGATTAAAGAAAACCAAATGGAAATAATCAAAATTCATGAGATACTGGGCTAGGTGAGGAATTGATTTATATTATTGATTTATATTATTGGAATTGATTTATATTAATGATTTATGATTTATCCTGAACTGAGTCTTTTTGTTTTACTCAAACCAGTAAGTATCTATAAAATGTTGTCCTGCAAAAGCATCTTGTATTTTTAATTTGGAAAGTTATTTTGAGGGTGCAACTAGTAAGCTAGGACTAGTAAGCTAAGAGACAGGTTAAGTCCTGTATCCTGTGAAGTRTCTTGATTTATGCTTTATATTAAGAAGCAGTTGCTAAACTGTGCAGAGAAAATGTTGGATATGAATCGGGTGTGAAGAGTGATTTCAGCTGTGATTAAGGGTGCATATGTAGTCAGTGTCTGACTTGTCTCTTCATGTGGAGAAGTTCCACAGTAAAAATCAAGTATCCAAATGCTTTYCTTATTGTTGAGTGTCTGGGTATATTTCACCCATCTTCAACAAATAAATGAGACTGCTCAGATTGAGGTGCTTCCCTAGTCTTCCTGAGCAGGTTTTTTGACAAGTCAGTTGAGAAAATGAAAAATATGTGCATGTCCAAAAACCAGAAGTTTTTGGACCATAAATACTGATAGAGACATTCAAGATGCTTTTAAGCTGCTAAAATTTAGAGATATAGACATATCTTTTAAATTCCTCTTTAGGTTATTTTTGAGAACCTGGCATTACATTTAGCAGCAGATAAACTGAGGAGCTATAATGCAAGGAAATGTCAGTTCTTTAATTCTGGTTCCAAAGCTGATYCAACTTAAATACCCATCAGTCAACCCAGTACAACATCGTTATTCAGAAAAGTCTTGTCACTAAGTATAAAAAGCAGTCTATGTCACTTGTCCCTTAAAATGTKTACTATCAGGGAACTGCTCAAGTATCTTCTTATGCCTGCATGTGTGAAAAGAGGAAAAAATCAAGGGAACTAGGTGAGGAAATGTTCTTAGAGCTTGAAAAAGAACACCCTAAATAAGAGGAGGTRTAATTATGAAAGCGGATACTGAATTCTTGATTGCCCTAGAAACACCTACTTAATTCTGTCTACTTATAAATATTCTCTATCCAATGATTTGAAACTAGTTTATGAGTCAGTTCCTGCAGACTCCTACTCAGGAAAGTGATATATTAACACAACCAAATGCARGAGGTTTCATCAGACTGAGGTTAATTGTCCAGTACTACAGGGCAGCTAGTGACAATGCCAAAAGTAAGCCCAGTGCAATGATCCTACTTAGATTGTAGTGAAAGGGCTTTATCCATTCGGGTAGCATCCTCCAGCAGTAAGGTAGCGTTTGTGGATCACACAAACATATTTGTTTTCAGGAGATTTATTTTTGCTCACCTAATATTAGTAGATGAAGGTAGYGTTGTGGTATATGCATAGGGTTTATGTAGCGAGTGACAGGCCACTTCTTTAGGCTGAAAGATGTGTCACCTCCTCATACTTGACAAGCTGAAAATCAAACACGCTCTCTCGTCAAGCCTCTCCATGGAGGAGTACGGCTGCATTTCTTACTGCTAAGTAGTCTGTAGCTAACACACCCATCTCTCCTTCAAAATACTGCACACGAAGTTAGGGCAATCGCAGAGAAGCAGAAGCCAGAATCTTTCAGATCCTTAAACCAGCAGTAGATCCTGTCACTAATGCAGCTGTGGTGGTGGGAAGGCCGGGAAGTGCTGGGAAGGAGCCGGCTGTGCAGAACCTTCCCTTTTCACCAAGTCGGCAGCTGCTGCAAGTCTAAAGGCCACCAAAAGGCTTAGAGAAGCAAGCTGAACTCCACATCTTGTGGCCTTTCATTGATATGATACTTACAAAGTGCAGCTTTGGATGCTTTGATTGCTGGAGGTTGGTCGGGTTGTAACAGAAAACCCCCTAGCAGGAGGTCCACATTTAATATGCATTGCAGCTTGGCCTGTGAATAAGTGTTATCACAGTCAATTCTGTGAGAGAGAACAGAAGGAGGCTCCAATAAAGTTTATTTGAGTTGTAAACCTGAAGAAAATGGTACCATAGAGGAAATATTTCATTATAGTGTACATATGTGTACATGAGAGCTTAATGCAATGAATCTGCACAAAATAAAGCTCTAACCTTAGCCAGTTTAGTTGTTCCAGTATGCTACATAATTAAAATAGTATCTATGATTTGATTTTTAAAGTCTCACCACACTT
The DNA here is from genome assembly GCA_003342815.1 of Eudromia elegans. Taxonomy (NCBI): domain Eukaryota; kingdom Metazoa; phylum Chordata; class Aves; order Tinamiformes; family Tinamidae; genus Eudromia; species Eudromia elegans. The sequence continues at coordinate 3,078,881 of PTEX01000034.1, read as the reverse complement.
GAGCTCTATAATGACAGATGCAACATGCAAGTCTTTTTGCTGACATTAGCTCTTCTGAAAGCTTTCGTGTTGTCTGAGGAACTTTCGTCTTGGTTTAAATGATGTTTCTTCCCTCCATAGTCTCTAGACAGTGTAATACACTGTGAGCAGCCGTCACTGTGAGTGTTAGGCTGAGAGAGCCAGCACTACAGCAAACTATGCCAGGTAACCAGGTAAGACTCCACCACGACTGCAGTGCTGTCCAATAGGTATTGGATAACTATGTCCAACCGCAGTATATCACAACCTTGCTGTTCTCTACAGTCTCCCAGCAGTGGATGTAAATGATGCTTCAAATAASTAATAGACTTGTCCTCAGGTGAGGAGTAAATACTTTTCTCCTGATGAGTTATCCTAAGATATCCCTGGTACATCCTGATTTTTCTTTTTTTTTTTTTTTCATCTTTTCAACTTGAAAAGGAGCTAGATTTCTCTTTATTTTAAACTCTGACTTTTTTACCACCTTTGCTTATAATGAAGTGACAATATGTCATGTGAAAATTATTTTTAACTGTAAGACACAGAAAACTGTTCTGGCAGACTACCTCCATATCATCGAGGGAGAATCAGACTGTGTTCAGCCTAGCATGCCCATATAAACTGAAGGGACAAATTTATTCCATGGCTCTTTTGCCCTGCTACATCCAGGAGCTCAAACACTTATGTTTAGTAATACACTTACATCAGAGCTTCCTTAATGTTTGACCAAAACCAAAGATCCATCTTCTTTGAATGAGAGTAGCTTTTGGATATATTCACAAATAGGAACTTAACATACAACTGCACGTATGTAATAAGGACCATATATGGTCCCATAATTTATGTTATTTTTGTTACCTCCTGAGATAAAGCAAGATCTTTTTTGCTCAGACCTCTTGCTCTTGCTCTGCTTCCTAAGGAAATATTCATACCACCTTCTGGGAAATGATGGAATTTGGCAAGTAATTTTTCAATGGCATTTTATTTTGCTCATTTTTTATATGTTAAATTCTTGCAGCTATTCTTTTGTAAAAGTATATAAATATAACTCAAAATTAAGTCATGATATCAGGCAAATAAATACATATTTCCCTTTACAACTTTTAAGTTCTGTTAAGGTGCTTTAAGTAAATATGCATAATTTTTCTTAGTGCAATGTAATATGCTTATCAGTCAGTTGAGTTGTAGTGTTTCATACGATGTTTTGCTCAAAGCCTGTAGCCAACTTAGATTTTCCAGCACCCTCTAGAGCAAGCAGAAAGCTATGGCAGCCTTTCCTTTCACCGTGGGAAAAGGATATCGTGAATAGCTTAAGCATCATATTCGTCTTTTTGCTTCCTGAAAATCAAATTCCTTAAAATCTGAGCCAATTCTCTGCAACTAGTCTATGTCAAAAGTAGACCCTCCATCACAGGTAGCTGAATTCCGTGGAAATAGATGAGGAAACACTAAAATACAGCAACTGCCTATCCCTATTTTCCATCCTGACTCCGGCTATCCCAAGTCTTCTGCTCTGGCCATGTGTTCCCGAGACGGCCACTATTTACGCGTGGGCTGAGCTGTTCTGCAGGTGTGTTATGCAACTGCTGCTGAAAGGAAATACCTCTGAGCAGAGCTACCAGCTCTCACGAATGTGAAACTGAGGAGCTCTCCGGGACCTCCTGGTGTGCTGCTGGCGAAACACCCTGGAATTCTGCTGCAGYGAGGATGCAAGAACCTGGGAATAACGTGCTAACAGGAGACTGAGGACTGCAGAATTTACAGACTTCTGTTTCTAAGATTGTAATTTTGGTTTTCAAGTTAAAGCGTTAAACTGCTGAGGAAAGGACAACATTTCCCCTATCAGTTTACACTGATAATTCATTATTCATTACACAGAATTAGAGAGCTGAACCGAAGGGCTTTGAGAGAGATCTTGAGCAATAGACTTTAGACTCTGTGTAGCTCAGGTGCCGTTGGTTATTTCCAAGTGAAACATTAACTTGCTTTATAAAAAAGTTGRCAGCTTTTTTTTTCTCAATTAACTTTTTTTAAAGAATATTGCAAACAATTTGAACATGGGTTTTAGGTGTGGACATTGCAGTTGATACAGAGCTTTTCGTTATTATCATTACTAATGCCATAATATGTTTGCTGCTGCAACCAAAAACTTCGTTAAACAGGTTGGTGATGGAGGAAGATTAGTTCCTGTGCCCAGTCTCAGTGAAGCTGATAAGTACCAACCTCTGAGTCTTGTAATTAAGAAAAGAAAATGTTTTCTTTCAACTAAGTCTAAATTTGCTTCAACACCGTTCACATTAAAAGACATTCTTCAAGGGGAGAAAGAAATTTCTGCAGGTAAGTTTTCTACCTTTTTTTTAAGCTGGAAAATGTATATCATTCAGTAGATACAGAGCAGTAGTTACAGCTGAATGTTGCACAGGTGATAGGATGGTTCTTTAGCATGTTTGTAAAGTTCATCTCTTGTTATTCATGCAATAAATATTTATGGAAAAAATACAAGTCGGATATTGATTAAAATACAAAACTTTTTGATTTTCTAGGGAAAAAAAAAATCAATATCTCAATTATATTAACAAACCTCTAAATTTGCTGTACTAATACATAAGAACTTCAGTTAAACCTCATATKTTTTTCAAAAATTTACAGCGGATTCCTGCTAAATATGTCAATGTATGTTGATTGCTTCTTAAAATTTGTATCTTTCAATGTTGTCATTGCTCTGTACATTCACTTTTGAATGTTGATGACACAACTGAGCCGRCGGGCTCAGTCCTGTGCTTAGTTCGTGCTTGTATTGCCCTGTGCTAGCTAAGTGAATTGGGCGCTTCACAGGCACCTCTCTGGCTGCAGTAATGGGATTTTCAAAAGGCTTTCCCCTGTTTGTAATCTTTCTCATATATACCAAGGATTTATYTGTGTTTAAATTACCTTTGTGGTGTAATACCAGGAGCTTTGAGGAGATTCCATCAGAATTAGGAGCTACAGAATTGAACTATCCTGCCTGTATTTCCCCTACTTTTCTTTGAATGGTCCATGTAATTAATATCTATGCCTTATGCTTTCTGAAACTTTTTCATTGTTTTGTTTTCCAAAAAAAAAAAGCTCATCAAAAATAATAAAAAATAGCTCATTAAAAATAATTAAAAATTCTACGAAAACAAGTCTGTTTGTGTACAGGAAGACAGAGATATCAGTTGACCACACATACAGGTGATAGCAGGACAAATGCCTGATGAAAATTATGAGAATCCTACTCATCCTGCTAGAGTCAGAGCAAGTCAGTTAGCCTGCTTGTCCGAGTCAAACACTGCAAAATCTCAYGGAAAAGTCTGCTTAGCAGTCCTTTCTGAAAAGCTTAGAGTCATGATCAGAATGCACTGTGCTTTTTTAAAGGAACGGAACTTTGTAATTTAATTTTCATTTTTGTAATAAATATAAGCATTCTTTTCAGCCTTATGAAAAACTTTTTGTTTTAAAAAAAAAATAGTATTTATGCTAGGTGATTTTATAATGCTATTTTATCAAAAAAACCCTCAAGCAAAAAGGATGGCATAAAACACAGATTATCAAATATATTAAGATGTCTAATGCCTGTACTTTATCTGTCTGTTCATATTGAGTTGGCAACCGTTAGGTTCCTTTTTTCATTTTTCTTTTAGTACAACAGAAAAGTTTTGAAAGATGAAAGGAAAGCATTATAAAAATGCTTCAAGGCAACCTTTTTATTTTACAATAAACATGCAAAATTTCAAATAAGTCAGAAATGATCTATTATTTTTGTTTAAAATGAACTCACATAGTCTCTGGAAATATTAGATATGAACAATAACCATCTGGGAAGTACGACAAGTCTTTATAGTTGTAAGAAGCCAGACAAAAGGCAAAACTGGTACTGGTAACAAAGTGCATAGTGCTGATGTGAATTCTATATCAAAAGAATAAAATTTCAGGGTTATGTAAGAATAATAAAAATTGCTCTATTCTTTATATTGTATTAGAGTTTAGAATAATCATTATCTGCAAATGTAGAATGATATATAAAAATACTGCATTTTGACTCTTCAATCCGGTGTCTATCTTCTTTTATTCAGGTGTCTCATCCTACCAGTTGCTCAACTATGAAGACAAATCAGATGTTTCTCTCAGCGGCAAAAGAGGAAATCAGATAATGAATGATGTTGGTTTTGACATTGCTGGATCGGATTCCGTCGCCTTTAAAGCTTCATTTGGCATAGTGACCAAACACGAAGTTGAAGTACCGACACTACTTAAAGAACTGAGCACAAGGTTGCATTACATGYGTGGTTTCTGGTTCCGTAACTAAATTTTGCAATTAGGTTGCACCTCTGAACAAAATCCCATTAACACAGAAATAGCTAGATTTTGATTAGTTCTACACAGTCAAAACCAGTTGCAATAGTTTTCAAAATTTCTTTTATATTTAAAAAGTCTTAGGTTAAATTGCTGTGATTAGATACATGACCTTCTGCATGAGCAAATGATATCCACTTCTGGGTTAAGTCTTTGAATTACAGTGCATCCTTTAAGATGATATTAATATACAGAAATAATGAATATAGTAATATCTAGGAAAGAAGAGTTCATCAAAGCCTTTATGTATGTTATTCTACACTACTGAAAATTCAAAATTTACCTCAAATGACATTCTCCACTTTCAGAAATAATAGCCTTCATCTGATAAACTGGAGAACCCTATGTTGCCAAAATTATTAGGTATTTAAGGATTTTTTGAGCTTATTACTCAACCTCAAAATCCTTTGAAAGGCGAGATAGACTTAACTGCTTCATTTTTTTTCATAACGTTCCATGGTTCTTTTCGAAATGCAATACAGTTTTTAAACCACCTATTTTAAACTGTGGACGCTGAAACTGAACTCAGTGCTCCTGTGGTGCTGGCACAAATGCCAAACTCATGAGTATGAAACGCATCTATTTTCAGGTAACATTCTTCTGTTTATCTTTTCAAAGATTAATGCCTGACCATGGTGTTGCCTCTGTGAATTCCAGTGCTGCATTCAGTTTCAATTATTCCTTACGTGTAGTTTTACATTTGGTATATTCAAACATATATATTGTTTGTTTCTACTTATTTGAAGAGCAGTGCAGGTCATTTAGTATCTGTAACTCTCTCTTGTTCCATACCCACTTTTCCTTTGTAACATCCAAACGTTATCATTGGTGGGGAGGTGTGTGTGAGAAGTTGTCTTGTTTCTTGATAAAAATATTCGCTGTTACAGGATTAAAAGCCAATGCCTGCAGAGGTGCTCTGGAAATGCACTTGTTTGAGGAGCTTTCCATGCTTACAGTTGCTTTTTGACGCCTGTCAATTAGCCAGCTCTTTTTCCTTTTAGTATGTGCCAGCATCTGTGGTTATGTTTTAGTTTTTTAACTAAAATATTTTATGGTCAAATGCTTTATAGAACCCCCAAAGTACAGCATTAAAATTATTGYTTTTATTAACTGGACTTATAGCTATATTTAAAAGATCTGGCTTTTCATAAACCTTTATTGGCTAACAGGAATTAACTTCTTTAAAAATCTGTATTAATTAGTGTCTGTGTTGACRGTTCCCTAACTGTCCTTAGAAAGGTGTTAGGTGAATAGATTTGACTTTTCTAGGATGTTCACTTGTCTTTTTTAACACTGATACATTATTGGCTTGCTTTCTTTGAAGACTAAGGCACTTTTGTTTCTAGCCACGAAAAACTTAAGGTTTTGAGATCCCCTCAATCAGCTGTTTCATAGATATGAGACCGAAGTTATGATGATTTATTGATTTAAAGTTACTGATCATACTAAATGCTTTGTAAATTGTTACTAATCTCTGTATTTCCTCCTTCCTCTTGATTTTAGAAAAATAAATTTTGATCATTGTCTAGTCCATCAATCAAGAAAAAGTAGGATGGAAACTTTGTGTGTGGTCATGGAAAGTATTAGAACTACGAGGCAGTGCTCATTAACCGTCCAYACTGGAATGCGTGGAGAGACAATGAGGGTAAATATGTTTCCTGAAGTCTTGTATTTTTCATTAGCTTGTGTTTATAGATGTTAATGGTTGGATTTAATCACATTTTTTACTGATGTAATTGCTGAAAGACTCTAAAGTAAATTAGTATGTTGCACTGATGTAAATTGAATTAGAACTTGCTTTCTATTAGTTTTGCTTTTATGGATGATGGATGGGAAATTCATGAAAGGATGGGTAGACGATGAGCCATTACTCTGAGCAAAGTCTCAGTAAAAACGTGGAAATTACTTCATTTTTACTTTGGGCCTCCAATAAGCATATATTTCATTATTACATCCCTCTTCTGTAAYTCATTTGTTATGAATAAATGGTCAGCATCTTGTTCCCTGCCTTAAATGCTCTCAAAAGTTCTCCCAGTCTTTAGTTGGCCTTGGACTGGCTACCTACCCTTCTATATAGGGGCTGTGACAGTTGTCAGAGGCAAAGGATGCAACATGGGGTTCATTTCAGGTGATCAAGAGTAGAAGTTTATTGGAAATCAGGTCACTGGAAAGGTAAAGGCGTGGAATTGGCAAATACTCTCATGCATACACACAACATTATCAGTGTGTTTGAGTAATACAGATCTGYCCATTTCTAGTATTTATGTCATGTACATAATTCTCAACAACCCTGATGCAAGTTAGATTACTGTCCCTATAGCAAACTATGTTAACTACACAGTTGTTACTATGAAATTCTTTAATGGCGAGATTTCATGTTCAATTTCAAAGGTTCCTGCTGACATTATTATTTCCAATATATATAGCTAAGCTATTAATCTGTTCTCTTTTTTTTCTTCATATATTATTATTTCAATTTGAAACTTTTTCCTTTTAATACTTTTCTAAATCACAGTTTCACATAATTGAAGACCAGAATTCTAAAGGACGGGACAAAGCCATTGTTTTTCCTGCGCATACAACTATTGCTTTTAGTGTTTTTGAACTTTTTATTCATTTGGATGGTAATTTTGGTAAGTGACGTGCATTTCTGTAATTACTCCTATTATTTATAGAAGCCTGAATTTATTTTAAAACAGTTTGCTTAATCTTAGTATACATAAGGCCAATCCCATAAAATGCAATACTTCTTTCTTAATTTTATAAACATAAGAATTCTGACTTTATAAGGGACACAATAGTTGAAAAGATCTGCAATGCAAATAATAGAAAACAGTCTATTACAAAGAGAGTTTTAAAAGGTAAATATGTGCTTTAAACAATTCTCACAGTTGAATGGGACAAAAATAACATCCTTACTTTCTGAACTGGCTCATACGACCAAGCAAATGTGTCAGGGCCTTAACTTTAGTCTGATAGATTGCTACCACATTTGGTTATCTAAASTAAGTTATTTGTGAAGAAATAACCCCATTACTCAAAACAAATATGAATCTTCATATAGTTCCTATAAATTATTCTTCTGTGGAAAGGATAGACCTTATATATTCACACTATTTTTCAGTATGTCTTAGCCCCTAACTATTCAATTTTATCAATATTGTTTTTAATAATGGAGAAATTCCTTTTTTTCCAATTCAATTTCCTAATAATATCAAATGCAAAACTCTTTTGATTTACATGATGTTACTAAAGTTTTAACAGCCAGCTTCATATGTACTTTAATACAGAATACTCTGTGGCAGTCACTCAACTGTTACAGAAATTGCTTGATGCTATAATTAAGACTATTTTTTTAATAGAAAAATCAGTAAGATATCATTTGGGAAATAGTTTTTATTTCTTCAGATGTATGCAACACTATTTGTTCTTGAAGTTGCAGATAGCTCTGTATCCTTTGGCATACACGGTATCTAACTACCTTCCTATTCATAAACATTAGTACTGCTGTATTTTATCATCGTAAATTTTATAAGCCTATTATAAAATAGAAAAATATATTACGGTAAGCTCTGTTGTACAACTAGCATTCTTATACTTCATCTAGAATTTTTCTACAGATTCCAAGATTACTTCTTTTCTTGTTCCAGAACTCTGTGTGACTCCAATTTCAAAAGGAGGATTTGAAAAAGAGAAATCCGGGTCATCTTCACTGACCAAATTAAGGATGTTGAGGAGCAATCTCTTTCATCGAAGTATGACATTTAAGGGTTATAACTTAATGTCTTGATTAATGCATGAAGTCTGTATTTTTGTTTAATTTTGCATGCAAGATTCAACACTTAGTTAATGTTGAATTAACCTCTTAATAATTTCTTAAATGATTGTGAAATTCTTGAAAGTTATATTGAGATTGTCTGACATTTTCACATATAATAAATGCATGGTTTTCTTGCTCATTAAAACTCAAAGTCTCAAGTCTTTACAATTAAGTTTATATATTACATGATATTAATTTATGTATTAGAATACACTTCCTGAGGTGTGTCTTCACCTGGCAGGAAATGGGCAAGATACCATTGTAATTTTCTTTTCTCACTCCAGAAGATGTGAACACAATGTTCTAGTAAAACTAAGTCTTGATCACTGGTGTGCAACTATAGTTTTTGCAGGTTTCCTCTGACACTGGCAGTCAAATTTAGATTTTATGCACTAATATAGAACAAAAGCATGATTTTGAATTCTTGAGTTCATCTTGGTATAAGTGTTGTGGAAAGCTGCAAATTAGAGAGTGAAGATAAATCCTAAAAAGAATGCTCTAAGTGCCTTTGCTTCTAATTGTACAGTTCTTAACCCAGAGACTTTATAGTCTGAATCTTCTGTGCCACTCTAATCTACTCCAAGGGAAAGACCTTCAGGGGGTTTAACTCAGTTCACTTAGTTGTAGTTTCCTAGAAGTTTGATGCCTAATTTAAACTAGYACATCTTAGAAGAGACAGGAGAAAATTAAGTAGTGCCAGAAGTGATTTCTTCCTATGGTTTTTACAAATTTTCTTACACTTACAAATTTTCTGAACATTTAAAGTATTATTTTCTGCAAACACTCAAAATAAGCAAAATGTGGGGAAAATAAAAATAATGAAAAAACAAAAAGCATTTAAAAGAAGAAAGTACTCAGCTGTAATTTAGCATCAATTTTTCAAGAGCTTACCAATCATGCCTTTTAAACATAATAATAGCATTGTACAAGCCATATAAAAATTCAGAGCGTCTTCTGTGAAGTTAAAGGAAAATTTTCATCTGGCAAGGATTTTGATGGTAAGTAAACTTCAAAGTGTAAAGCCTATACTGGTTTCATAAATCAGATCATAAATCTATCAGTAGATTAAGAGACTGTTTTGTCCATAATTGATAATGTAAAGACAAACACTTGCTATGTTTGTGCTTTCTTTTTCAGATAAGCGAGCAGTGGATACCATTGCTCACTCTGATACCTACTTGGAGGACCTTTTCACGGATTATTATGAAAAAGCTGCAAGCATGACTGATCTCTCTACGAGCTATCTCAGAGAAGGGACTCATATCCGAATTAATTTACTTAATAACAACATCCCTAAAGGTCCCTGCACTCTTTGTGGAATGGGAAGTTCTAAAAGGGAGACAGTCTATGGGTGCCTAGAGTGTTCTTTTAATGGGCAAAAGTACGTACGACTGCATGCTGTGCCCTGTTTTSATCTCTGGCATAAGAGAATAAGGTAACTGATTTAGGTGAGTGCCTGTTGTTGCAGAAATAGGCCTACATGTGCCACATTTTTTTTTCAAAACTAGTACATTTGACTTTAGTTCTTTACATGTAAAATAGTTTATGTGCATAACATTTTTATTATGTTACTGTTATTTCCAAATGATTTGCTTCAGAAATAATGATTTTAATTACTTGGAAATGCCCCAGTGCATTCCCTAACATATTATTAACTTTCAAGCACTTTTACTTTTCCTCATTCATTATAATAGACTTTTAAATGAAACTTTATGTCATACTGTATGCTAGAACATATTTACAAATGTTTACATAAGCTGGTTCTTAAATCCAAAGATGTTGCGCCTTTATCTATACTGTTGGATGATGGTAAAATGAGAAAATGTGTTAATAATTTAGTGTTCCCATGAATTATTAATTTAAGTATCAGATTAAAAAACATGCAAAAAAAAGTTCACTCAGTCTAATGTTTCATTTACAAAGGGGAATAACTAAGCCTGGGCATCGGAGTTTCGTATTAGGATGTGATTAGTAGTTTGTTTTGGTTCCTAAATTGCACCAGCCAGTCCACATTCAGCATTTGGGTTTTAGATCATATCTGCTCTTGACTTTTGTGCCTTTTATGTGTTTAGAAAACTTGTTCAGTAGAAAGCGTTTATGAAATTATCAGACCCAGATATCCTGATGTGAACGTTTAGTTCATGGTCCATGGTACTGTTGAGAAAATATACTCAAGAGGGCACTGCAGAATAGACTGAAACACCATAAACACAGGTTAGAAGTGCTATGGATTGGTATGCAGTCCAGCTGCTTTCCCAACTTTAAAGAGAAAAAATGACATATTTTTTTCTTTCCCCCACTAATATGATTATGTTCAAGATAGGATGTATGTGGAAGCCTTTTTATTCCTGCTGCTATTTTCATTGTGAAAATCTTATTATTACATGTTGAAACCATTTTTCTCACTTTGAAATTAAAAGACTATCTGACTATAATTGTTCTTTACAATTTTTACAATGTGAGAGAAAACAGAGCCATGCTCAGATAGGTACTCGAGTCTACACAGAGCAGCTTTGATCATGTTCGATCTCATTCAAATAAAACACAGTSTGGTAGATTTTAAAATTTATGATGTAGAGGGAATTGTCTAATTTTAGTATGAATTTCATTAATATTAAAATTTAAAAATTTATTTACAATGCTGAGGTTTTATGAACCCCAAATAATATTAAACTTCGTATTACACCACAGGGATTATGTTCTTTTAAAAACCTGCTTTTCTCTTCTATAGACAGCATTCATATCTTCTAAAGTTTCTAACAGTTGAATTTGCTGCCTAATAACACCCCAAGGTAGTAAATAGTAATTCCTACAGAACTTGACCTCAAAGCCAGCAGAAACCCTCCAGTCTTAAAAAATTTTCCTTCTTGAGATTCTGTTTTCTTGTTTTGTTCTGCAGGGGACTTGGAACTAATGATTACTTCTAATTATGTCAACAGGTACTGGAACGATTTTTTTGTGTGTGTTAGGACAGAAATAACTATTTTGATCAGTGATTTGTATTAGGAGAAAGATCACTGAGCAATACTGTAGATTAGGATGTGAAAAGAAAATAGTAATAGATCCTGATGATTTCCAATTTTATTTTTTWCTGTTGTAATATCTACCACATAGTTGACTATAAGGTGTTAAAAAAGATTTTTTACGGTCACCTTAAGAGATTATAAAAAGATGTTGTAAAAAAATTCTGTGACAATTATTTTGCAATTTTTAAAAATTGAATGTCCAAAGAAAAGGTTTTGTAAGTACTCAGAGTTCATCATGCTGGTAGACATTGTACTCTTTTGCTGATATGAAACCATCTCCATCATGGTCATTCTTCTTGAATATATCAGTTAAGATTTCATCGTGGGCTGACGGATGACGCTTTTTGCCATCTCTCGCAAATTCTTCCTTCAAATACTCGCTTATCTAAAATAAAAGAAAGAAACTGAGTTTGCTGTACGTATCATAAAAATTAGTAGGTAAGTACGCTTTTGATCAAAATAACTTTATATATTCTAAAAAAATTTCCAGTATTTCAATTTCACCGCAAAAYCCTGGCAAACTTCTCCAAAATGTTTTCTCCAAAAACCAGCCTTTAAATTTGTGCAGTATAACATTTATTAACAAAGATAAAAGCAGTTTTAAGAAGTGGTTGCCACTAAAAGTTCTAACACTTTCTGAATTTGTATTGAGCTATAATCTACACCTATAATGTGCCATGATTTTTCTGACAATTTAAAGACTGCCAGAAGCAGAAAGAGTCCAGACTAATCTCTGTCCTGTCCTGTTTCTCAGGAACACCAMGGACAAATTGGGTCTAAGAAACTGAGTAAATACTCATTTTTTTATTTAAGTGCTAAGTTCTGCTCTATTTTGCCTTCTAGGCCAGTGTACAACAGCCCACTTGTGATACAAAGATGAGCTACTGTGACTGCAGCACAGACATGGAGGTTTGTTTCCCAGTAAGTCTGAGAAGTACCAACTTATTGAAGCAAATGCCAACAATGCACAGKGTAGTCTGTGTAAGCACACGGAAGTTCTACTTACATGATAACATGATTCCATGGTAACTGAAGCAGTGGCAGCTCATGAAAAGATAACAGTAATTAACTATGCTTATGGTTTATGAATATGACTTGTTCTAAATTAGTTATATTACCTCAAGTTGAGAGAGTTTCTTGTCGTTGTCCTTGTCTATTTGATTAAATGCTTCAACACTGCGTGGTCCCTTATTTACTGCATAAAGTTCAATCTCAAAGATGAGTGTTGCATTGGGTGGAATCTTGCTCGGTGCTGAGTATAAAATTAAAAAAAAAAGGAATCGGACACTATGGTCACAGATCACACATATACACACCAAGTGCCTTATTTTTCTATTATGCAAGCTTATGTTAATATGCACATCAGTTTTGTGAAAGAAAGACAATCTAAACCCCTAATTTATATATTACACTGCTAGAGGGGAGTATTTATTAGGTTTTGGCCAAACAAAAAAATGGGACCGGTTGATCAGGTCACTGTGTTAAAATAAAAWACTTTTGAAAGAGATTGGTAAACAATATATCTGCTTGAACCAAAATTAGATTGCTCCTATCAATAAMATTATTTTTTAAAATTACATAAACATATACATTACATAAAACATGTACAACTTCAAGAATCATTTGTATATAAAAAAAATCATAGTAACTTCAGGCCATTTTACCTACTGTCATATGATGGACTTAGACATATGCCTTTATTTAATATTTGCAGTCTGCTTTCAAAAGATTAAAGTACAAAAGCAAAGCTCGTATGTATTTTTGTTGCCTGAGGGGACAAGCAGATAATATCAGGTTTTACAAATTTCTTACGAGATTACACCTATGGTAAAAAAAAAAAAAAAAAAATTATGCAAAACAGTGCTTTAGTACTGAAACCTGTTAGAAAGAAGCAACAGAATGCAAGTTATGAGATTTATGAAAAGGTGAACTAATGGGTATTTTGCCTTGTCCCAGAAAAGAAACTATGGTAGGCTTCAGACAGGAATAAACTGAAAGGGTGTAAAAGTCAAGCCAAACAAGAGTCTAAAAATCATGCAGTGTACAATTAAAATGYAAACATGCAAACTGCTTTTATCTTTAAGTAAAGCTAGTGAGCATGACAGGGCAATCTCAAAACTTTGGCCGAAGGTGATTTTGAACTTGTGCCGATCCTCTTCCCTGGAGAGCAGGTAAAGAGTCTACTATGTTTATAGCAGAAGGCAAACAAAACTATTGCTAGCACTTCTCATCTAAAATACCTACAAGAAAGAGTCAGGTTTAAAAGTTCAAAAGATTTTACAAGCTTTAAATGTGCAGAATTTTTAAATATATCTGAATGTATTTTATGGTTTATGCACTACTTAGGAAAGAAAGATACAAGACTAGAATACAGTGCGAGTTATTTTTTAAGAATATACATACCAACAAGAAAAGACATGTAAAGACCTAAAAGAGCCACATGCACCTTTTCTAACTCAAGGTTAGGCAGGCATCTTCCCCAGCATGCAGGAATATGCTGAGACAGAGGACAAGAATGTTGCAGGAAAAAAATACTTTCTTGAAGTCCCACCTAGAAGAAATAGTTACAGCTAGTATTAGATTTTAAGAACACATCTGTTTGGTACCAAGTGTTTTTCCTTATTGTTAGAAGACTTGCTTATGCTCAGAGGCAAAACTCACTGCTAGTAAACTTCACTAGCTGCTGTGGAACTGGAGCACGGATGAAACTGGTGCATGAAATTCTGACACAAAATCACTATGAAGTTATGACCATACTGCAGGAGTTACCTATTCAGGGAAACTATCACACCCAAATTAGAGATGAACTTAAAATATCTAACTGTGCTGAAACAGTGCGTAAGACTAAGACCAGAACTACTTTACCTGTTTACTTTTAGCACTTGTAAATATCAGAAACTCCCATACGTAGTCATGTCTGCCCATTAACTATCCAAAACGTAATCCATCTTTTAGAGAAACGATTCCTACTTGATTGATACATCTAATAATGTATCTAATTGATATAGTGGCACACAGTAGATTACATTTCACTTTGCTCAGAAAATGCAGGATTTCATTAAAAGGTTAGGCAAGCAGCACTCACATAATAGCAACGAAACATGAATATAATAGAGTAGGTCAAAATGTGTATGGGCTGTCAGTTTCTGGCAATTCTGCTGTCTGTTCYTACAGACATTTACAATACTATATGTTCATTTGGAAATGTAACTGAAACAAAAGACATGAAATTTAATTTTTTTTTCATTTTTACCGTAGCCCTGCTGTCCGTACGCTAACGATGGAGGGATGGTCACCTTCCGCCTTTCTCCAGGGCACATATTCATCATGGCAATGTCTAACCCTTTTATGACTTGTCCAACACCCAGAACGAACCATTTCGGGTGACCTTCATTTTGTGTCCGACTACAAAGAAAAAAGGAAAAAAAGAAAAAGTGAGTGAAAACAATGAATTCGGTATTTTTACGCATATTTTAAGAAAGTAACTTTACTGTTAGCAGTCAAAGTGTGCAATACGTTACTAAAACCCCAACAGAGCACAATAATATTTGAAATAACGAAGAGGACGGAAGCACCAAAACAAAAGCAGCAGCGGCAAGCAGGGACGTGGCCGACACACCGCGAGGCCCCCGCTCGGGCCGCCAACGCGACCCCCCGGCCGCTCGGCGCCGCTTCACCAAAGGCCTCTCCGCTTCGGGCTCCCGCAGGCTCCCCGGGCCTGCCGCGCCGGAGCGCGCTCGCGGCCGGTACCTGCAGTAGAAGCGGGAGCCGTCGCTGGCCAGGTAGCCGTCGTAGTGCGCGTTGAGCAGGTCGCCCTTCTTGCTGCGGGGCCCGCACTGCTCGGGGACGTGCAGCACCTCCACGCTCACCCTCTCCTCCTCCTCCTGCGGGGCGCCGCGCGCCGCCAGCGCGGCCAGCAGCAGCGGCAGCAGCAGCAGGCCGAGCGCGCGGGCCATGCCGGCGGCGCCCGCTCCCTCCCAGGCGGCTGCGTGGCACGGCGGCGGGAGGCC
>PTEX01000034.1:2940616-3063358 GCA_003342815.1 Eudromia elegans | reverse complement strand
GCGGCGGCGGCGGCTTCCCGCGCGGAGCGGCGCGGCGCGGCGCGGCAGGAGGATGCGGGCCGCGGGCGGGCGCTGAGCTATGGAGGGAGTCCTGTACAAGTGGACCAACTACCTGGCGGGTACGCGGCCCGCGCGCACCAGCGGCCGCGGCTGTGGTGGGGGCCGTGGCCGAGCCGGGCCCGGGCGCGGCGTGGGCGGCCCACGCGAGGCGAGGCGAGGCGAGGCGTTGAGCGGGTCGGCCCAGGGCCCCGTGYCCGAGCGGCTGCGTGGAACGTCGCGTCCTGGCACGGCGCGCGTTGCGCGGCGCCCTCCGTCCCCTCTTCCCGAGGAAGTAACTTCGGWGCGTGGCGTGCGAGATTGAAAGGCAGCGCCGGGGTGGGCAGAGGAGGCATTTTCCGTCTGTGAGTGCAGTGGTAAATGTGAAAGTTCTCCCAGTATGCCTTTGAGATGGTGTGTGTTTTATTTCTTTAATCTGTGTGCCTGTAAAGCATACCAAAACCTGTAGTGCATTCAAAAAGTTTTAATTTTGTGCAGTTTATTCTGGAAATGCGTTTTTTTTTAGAAGTGCTACAGAGGGAAGCGAATTCAGTGCCTGCATTTGCTGTCAAAATTCTGGTTTTGTTTGCCCCATCCCCCGTAATAAACGAGGCGCCGTCCCCTGGAGGTAGCGCTGSGCAGGCTCCAGCTCGGGGTGAAGCAGTGGCCGTGCTGACACCGTAGTGGGACTGATGGCCCCTCAGGAGCAGGCCGGTGTTGGGCCCTGTTTCACGTGCATGTGGTCCTGCTTGTAAATTCAGGTTTTGGGCTGCTGTGGAACTCAGCTCTYGGGACGGGTCAAACTTGGGCCGTGCTGCAGGTGAAGGTAGCGTGGAGTGGGGCCTTCGTCCATGCACAGGCCTGTCCGTGGTACCTGCTCTTCCCCTGCACAAGGACTGGTCAGCTCTCCTCGGACTGGCTTGCCTTGCTGTGTCGTGCGCRGTCGCGTGGATTGCTCCTCGCTCCAGCCTATCTCCTGCATTTGCATAATTTAAATGAAGAAAAACTATGCACTTGCTCAATTCACTCACCGTTTGGGTCCCGTTACTGCATGCACTTGCTGTGGGCCAAAATGTACACACTGCAATCTCATATATATCTGAACAAATATGTGCCCATGCATAGGGCTTCCAAGGGAAGAGAGCAGTTGTACTGCAGTCAAATAGCTATTCGATAAGTTTGATAAGGGTGGTTTTTTTTTTTTTCTCTTCTACACATTAGATATGGAGATACTAACAGAGAATTTTTTTTTTCAAGAAAGAAATAATGAATGCAATTTTCTTTCCAAAATAGTTTTGCCATTTTCATGTTTTTGACAAAAGAAACTTACTGCAGCAAAATGTAAAAGAAAGATAACAGATACTGAGTCCTTGTGGTGTAGTTGGTATTTGAAACTTTACATTTCAAGTCCATATTTAAGTAAATATTTAATAGTAACTGTGAAGTGAACGCTGGATAAGAGACTGTTATAGGACTCTCCATATCGATGTGGATCTTACCTCCACTGGAAGTTGGTAGGATACCTGTTTCCAGAACCCTTACTTCGGATATACAGGCCAGCTGGTTCAACAGAATCATCTAATCATATTAGTTGCATTTTTTAAAATGTTGTTAGTGACTTTCTTGTTGCTCAACTGCCTGTTTTTGTAGCTAGAAATAAGACATGCTGCTTGTTTTCACTAACCACAGAAGCCCAGCAGTGAAGGAACTTGCTGATATTGCTGAAGCATTGCAAAAAAACACATTATTTACCTTCCTCCTTAATAAAAACAAGCCCAAAATGCTGCTCATTTTTCCCACTTGCTTGCATAATGTGCTCTTATTTGAAAAATTGTAAAAGTATGAATTTGTTAAATATTTTGACAAACATAGAAAACTTTCTCAAGGGCCCAGCTTCATGTAAAAAGAGGTGTTTTTGTTGTTTTGCTTCTGGGTTTTCAGTGATAGCATAATGTGAGGCTGGAATAATCCTCTTTGCAGGGTCCCTTTTTATTGGCATAAAACTGTTTAAAAAAACCCGTTCCTGTGCACTTAGGCCTAGTCAGTGTTTTGCAATGCAGTGCAGCAGGAGAATATATCGGGGCACTTTTGTGTTTTACAGAACAGGATCTTCAGTGTGSTAGTTTCACAGCTGTTTAAGTACTTTTCTATCATCAATAGTGAGAGATATATATAAAAAAAAATAATTTGAAGTCTTTTCACATGGGAGCTCATATCTCTCAATGTTCTCTTTTTTTTTTTTTCATTTAGTTTTCATATCTGAGTGTGAGTCTGCTTGTTGCTTAACCATTCTGCATTTTGAAGGACATAAATGTGTACCGATGTAGCTAATGAAAAGAAATATTACCACGTTTTTACTTCGTTATTGTGGAATTGAGGCAGGGTGCTGTGGAGACTGGTCTTGCCCTTCCTGAATTAGTGTTTTGAGCAGGCTCGTACCTGATGGAGCCCCTTGTGTTCCAGGGCACTAATGAACCCGGTGGGTGGCTGCTGCTTGTGTGAGGTGCTATGGACCATACAGTTCTGTCACCACACTGGTGACTTCATGGCCACCTAGACAGCCATCCAAGCAAAAAGTTAGAAAGCTTGGTGTCTGGTCGTAGGATCTGCTGCTATTGCCTAGCTGAGCCGGACTCTAAAGAGCCAGTGTTCTTGTGCACTACAGGAATACTTTAGTTTCATGTCTTTTTTYAGAAACCTGTTAATTCAGACAAAAGAGTGATTTACTAGGCACCCTGATTTGTATCCATCAGTGTTAAAYATTAGGGCACCTGTTCTGCTGAGTATTCAGTTTTATGAAACGGAAAGTTTGCCCATAGAATAGCAATAAAAAAAAGAAAGAAAGAAAAAAAAAAGTAAATTACTTCATGGGTTCCCTTCATCTGATTAAAGTAGATTAGCATTTATATGTGGTGTGATGCAGCATGCAGCTCTCCCAGATATCTGTCCATATGCATGATCTGCTATGTTATATTCAGTCCTTTTTTTTTTTTTTTTTTTTTTTTTTAACCAGTGGAAAGCTTGTGAAAGCATAAATACAGGAACTTGTGTGAGCTTTCATCACAAGTGGCCTCTTATTAGTATAAGCCATATCTCTGCTAGGTTATAGTAGAAAATACCAGCACAATGCCTGAAATTAAATTGTTGCTGAGTAATGAAGCTGGGCTATTTTTAGAGAGTGGCATGTTGTTAGCTAAGAATGAACTACAGAGGCTCTTGCTGAAATAGAGTATGCAGAGGAGATGATAGCAAAGTGATTGTTGGCATCAGTCATTTATTTGTATGACTGTATTTATTTTTATGGCTCTCATAAAGTCTACCTGAGAATCCTAGCTCAATGAGAATGGCTCGTCAGAGAGGTATGTAATTTATTAGCCTTCAGCATAGGATTTCTTGTTGGCTAAACTACAACTTCATTCCATTGCAGAATGAAACATAGTGAAGACTGAAGTACTGCTAATCTTGCATTCAAAAAGAGTAAGAGTGAAATAACCTTAGAATAGTAGTTTGGTTATAGAGGAGATCTGGTTTTCAGAACAGAGATTCTTTACTTCTTGTGTGACATAGGCATATTAAAATGTTTGCATCGTTTATAAAAGTTTTAATAGCCAAGAAACTGAATTTGCTTTGCAATTTAGCAATTAAGCTAAAATTTCCTATTTATGTTTTTGATCTKTGTAGGTTGGCAGCCTCGATGGTTTGTTTTAGACAATGGCATATTGTCATACTATGATTCACAGGATGATGTGTGCAAAGGCAGCAAAGGAAGTATAAAGATGGCTGTTTGTGAAATTAAAGGTAAGAATTAAAGAGATTTCTGCTAGAGGAAATTTTATTTGTCACAATAATAGATAAGAACAGCTTACTCTTTGCATCACTTTTTTTATATGTACTTTAAATGTATGTACTTTAAATAATACATTTTAAGTTCTACTTWAAATGGAATCATCAATCTGATTCCTTCACAGTTCACAAATTGTAATAATGAATGTGAATTAGGACATGGCAAGAAGAAAAAAGGTTTAGATACATAAAGCTCTTTTCTGAGATCTAGAACTTGAAGTTACCTAAGCTAGCTACCTCCTTCTGACCAGAGGTAGGAATCATGTAAGTAGTTTTCCAGATTAACAGAAGAGCGGCTGCAGTGATCTGGGGATGTCTGTTAGGAAGAGCTGTTCAGTCCTGACTCCCCCGCCATTTTTTTTTTGTTGTTTTGTTTTGATCAGAACTGGGATTTCATCAAGAAGGGACATTAATTCAATTTTTAATTTAGTTCTCTAAATATTTGGACTAGCAACAAAACTTTCTGAGTGAGTTGCAGATCAGGAATAGCGTACAACAGCTTTTATAGATTCACAAACTGTGTATTAGTACTGCAGTAAAGGAACCTAACTGGGCTTGAGTCTGTCTGTTATTTGGTAGCTGATGTTCCTGGACCGTTTATTCCACAGTGTGCTAGTGTTGAGTTACTTTTCCATTATTTAGCAGCAGTGATTTATGATTACTGCATGACTGTGATAAAAATGTTGAAGAACTTTGACCTGCATGTCATAAATGATCCTTACTTTGATCTTTGAGGTTTTTTTTGCTTTATTTTTTTTTTYCCCTCTGTCCTAAGTTCATGCAACAGACAACACAAGAATGGAGCTAATCATCCCAGGGGAGCAGCATTTCTATATGAAAGCAGTTAATGCAGCTGAAAGGCAAAGATGGCTGGTAGCTCTGGGGAGTGCAAAAGCCTGTTTGGCAGATACTAGAACAAAAAAAGAAAAAGGTATGTATGTCACCTAGAGCACACACAGTCAAACCAGGTGTGGTTTTAATTGTAACTATTTGGTAAATTCCCTTTTGGTGTTTAAATTGTGGCAGAAACCAGCGGAAGTCACTGTGTTTTGGTGCATTTGTGACTTCATTTTGCTAATCACAGGTTTTATCGCTTCTGCGGTTTATTTTGTTCACATCGTTGATTTCTGTGCTGCAGTTGAATTTGTCTTGCAGCTGATGCCATCTATGTAGTATCCTAGGGATGTTGTTGTGGTCATCAAAAACATCAGGTCCACAAAGCCTCTGGATTAAGAGTTCTGTTCATGTCCAAACCACTTTAATCAGTTGGTGTCAGTTCAAAATTTTTTTCTAGCTTCCACAAATACCCAAATTCTAACTGAGTCTAAGAGCAGATGCTTAAACTTAAGTCCGTGGGGTTTGCGTGTTTAGTTCCATGGGCCATTTTTGAAAGGCTGTGGTTTTCTTGGTTGTATGGCTAATACGTTTTTACAGACAGTATAGCAGTGGTGTTCTAGATCCTTATTCTCTGTAAGGCACTGAAGAGCTACTTGTGTGTAAACTCAGCGGCATAGTTTGTGTGAGAATTCTRAATGTATTCAGCTCCTCCCGTTTGATGTTAAGGTACACAACATTTCACTATCTGGACCTGGTACAAGCTTCTTTTTATTGATGATAAAAACCTATCCTAGAACATCTCCCTGGATGAAATCACCTCCATTGAAAGATGACATGGGGGACTACACATGAGCCTGAGAGCTGCCCTACTGGATCAGATTGAAAGCCAAGTGTAAAGTCTTGAGAGGGAATATTAGAAAAAGGCTGTGAATAGGGTGTTTGTTCTTGTGTATGCTGAGGTGTGTAAGCCTTCCTAAACACCTTTCACTTTGATCTGGTCTTTCCAGGTCCTGAGCAATTCTGCCTGGAAAAGTTGAAGCTTCAGCAAGTTATGGCTGTTACAGGAACAGCTGTATTGTTTGTAGCTGTGAAAAAAAAAAAAAAGAATTTCTGCTGTTTTGATTCCTAATAGTTACTCTTGTTTTTCTTTTTTCTTGGATGATTTGATGTAACCATTTCCAATCTGCTGGGGTGGGAAATTTCATCCATTGAAAGTTTTCAACATTAACTTGTTGCAGAAACCACTGTTCCTCAAACTAACAGGAAATTTAAATGATCTTTTAATGAAAATTTAAATGAGCATATTTTAAAATATGAACATAAATTGTATGCCATARTTGTTATTTCTTTTATTTTTTATAGAAATAAGTGAGACCAATGAATCTCTTAAAACCAAAATGTCTGAACTTCGTCTCTACTGTGATCTTTTAATGCAGCAAGTTCATACAATACAAGAATTTGTTCACCATAATGAGACTCGGTCTGCTCCCAGCATTGAGGTATTGAACTTGTAGAATGCCAATTTGTAGAGCAGAATCAAAGACTAGCTGAGTTTGGGAGGGACCTCTGGGGAACAAATAGTCCAGTGCCACCCTGTTCAAGCAGAGTCACCTAGAGCAGATTGTCAAGGAATTATATGTGGGATTATATGTGCATAAAGTTCCTCGATGACTTAACTGTAATTCTAATRTGTTTTAGGAAACAACAGTGTTTTGAGTCATTTGATTAAAAGATTAGAAGAGGAACCTTGTCAATTGTGCAATAATTTGCCCTATCTGACATATTCCTCATAAGCAGAGTAGCATATATGTGTATATATATATATATATATATACACATACACAAGTAAAAATATTCTAGTATTTTTGCTTTTGAATGAAATTTAGTGCTGGAAATTTCAAAGAGGCTTCCTTTAACATGCCCTTCAGCAGTATGTGAGCAAGCAAAATAAAGCAGTGTTGTAACTTTGTAGTCACAGCACAGCAAGGTTTTGCTTAGTGCAAAGTTGCAGTCGACCCACAGACTGCTTGCACTGAAACTGTATACCTGAAGTTGTGTACCTGTTCTGCTGCAGTTTTTTTATTTCATGGCATGATCTTCCCTTATGTGTAGGAATCTAGTCATCTATGAGAAAAGAAAAAAAAAGTCTTATATTTGCAAGAAAAATATTATAGTATTGTTTGCTGATATCATTAAGAAATTCRAAAGCTGAAAGGAAATGAGTGTTGTTACATCTGTTTGTTAAAACTGACCTCGTTGAAAGATGTACATTTTTGATTAACTCAAATGAGAAATGAAAGTTATTACTAGGTCTTTCTAGTAAGGAGATAAATCAGTGGTGTTTATTTTGCTTTGTTTTGTTTTCTGATGACTGTGCTTTTGTTTGTTTTCAGAATATGAATGAAGCCTCTTCCTTGCTTAGTGCCACRTGTAATACATTTATCACAACACTTGAAGAATGTGTGAAGATTGCTAATGCCAAGTTTAAGCCAGAAATGTTTCAGCTGCCTCATCCTGATCCCTTAGTTTCTCCTGTGTCACCATCACCTGTTCAAATGGTTTAGACATTTTAAACTACTAGTGTTTTCTAAGTGTCGTATTGTTGTTTAGATGGGGGTCAAGAATTGTAAAAGGCTATGTTACTGCTATATGCTGTAATGTCAGCAGATGAAACCTTTCCTTTATTAACATCACTACCAATCCTAAATATAAATCAGTACTACTCCATTCCCAGTCTTTGTTTACCATCTGTCACATAATCAGACTCACTTGCCCAGATATGAAGACATTTCTGATTTTTGTATTCAGGTGTCTCATAAATGAAGAGAATCTAACCTTATTTTCTCTAGGGCCTTCTGTACATTGACCTTGCCTCTTATTTAGACAGACAACAGCCTTTCGCATTAGAGGACTTCAGCAAGATAGCTTATCTTTCAGAGCATATTGCTTAGAAATGTTTTTTGTAATCTAACATGGCCTATTTAAAGAAAAATCAAATCATGGTAAAGCTACTACTTTCATAATTCTTTACTACTTTTTTTTTTTCCTTTGTACAGGTGATTATCTTAATGTACACAGAATCACTCTAATGCTGATCATATATATAAATTTCCCAGATCAGCAGTATTTTAAGATTTTTGTGAGATTCCATTTCTTTGTATTTGGATCTCTTTTCTCTTTGTCTTCCATCCAGTTTACTTTTAAAGATGATGAATGAGTGTTTGTAATTTTTGCCAGTTACTTTCTTTGTTATGCATAGAGATTTGTCAGTGATACCAGAAGAACCACAAAGAATTAAGAGGCAGATTTTTTTTTTGTGTATGTGTGTGTAATGGGGAGTTGAAACTGACATTTGTTGGGAAAAAGTGTCTTAATATTTCTGCAGTTCACCACAATTATGGTGAGATGCATATGTGAGTAATTTGGGGGCAAGRGAGACTGAAATTCTGTAGAAATCAGATAATATTTTAAGAAATAAACTTTATTTCTTGTATTAGTGCTTTAAAACTTTTAGTATTRATGCCATCCATCCATTTTCATATAGCTACATATTTAGCTGTATACTGTTTTTAGTGAAAGAAATTGCTCCTCTTCTATGTAGAATAGCATATCAGTTAGTTGTTAGTGTGGCTATGCATAATATCCCTATAAACTGCTTATGACTTTTTTTCTTTTTCCTAGATGAAGCGTTCCATTAGTCACCCTGGCACATGCTACTTAGAGAGGTAATTTTCTATTTCATTCAGCATTTTTTTTCCTTCAAATTCATCCAAATGTCTCCCTGAATCTGGCAACATTAAAAGCAAAATATAATACATAATTAAGCACCAAAATAATTTAAATAAATATGTTAAGTTGGGGAGATCTGGCTTGTTACACCTTTTTCTAATAATACATTTGATTTCAGGAACAGTCACACTATAAAGGAACCAATTTCATCTCTTTACCGAATCTCACAGCGACGCAGAAGAACACACTCTGATACAGAATCATACAGTGATACTCCTCTTGAAGAGTCTCAGAGTAAGTTTGGAAGAGGGATGTTTTCTTTTGCATTTTTCTGTAAGACTTACTTATTTCCTTGTTTACAATGACTGTCTAAATGCTGGTATCAATATGAAGAAAATGCTGCAAGTTTTGTGAGCTCTAGTTGCACAAAGATTTATTGTAGGGTTGGTGTTTAAATCAAAGCAGTTGTGTGGTTCATTATGGTTCCTTATGTACGGGAAATATTTAGCAAATTGAGTAACTGACAGAATTGGATGAGTTGGGTTGAGGTGAAATTTAAATACTGAAAATTAAATGCTATCATCTTCATAGGGTCCGCTCACTGTTCTAGAAGTGCTGTCAATGGAGATTTGGTATCATCAACTATTCCTGAAGAAAATAAATCAGTGTCTAAGGAAAGATCTGAACTGGAAGAGACTCTTCCATCCTTTTCTTCCTGAAGAAACTGAACATTTTCAATTTTCTATAAGTAATGCTATGCAAAGGCTGCTGTAATTATACAGTTGTTATAGGAAGTAGGCATTTCCCTTTCTAGAAGGACTTCTCTGCACTTTATAGAATAACAAAACTATCTTTGAAGTGTATTTTATCTTTATATAGTTTATCTGCGAGAGTATTTTCCTAATATTTCACAGTTTGAATGTGCATTTTTGGAACAAATAATGGTTTAACAGATAAGTACGTACATTTGTAAATGTAGTTTTTTTAAAAACGTGTGAAGGTCTAATWGATATATTAGTAAACCTGCAATTGCAAACTTCAGCAGAAGGATTTTTCAAGTTATTGCAGAAGATGCAACTTGTGCCATGGGCCTATTGGTCATTTGTATGAATTCTAGAGCCTGGTCGTTCAGTCCCCCTGGAGCTGTGATACACTTGCAGTGGCTTTTTTGCCTGTGGAAGGGCTGTGGGATTAATGGGTTTACTTTAGCAGCTTGATGGTAATTAACATTGCCTTCTTTAAAACACAAGGATATATAYAATCTGGTCCTTATTTTTAGYCAGTGAAAGTAGAAATATTTAGTGTATTTTTCTAAAYATATGTATAAAAATAAMTTAATATAAAGCATTTGTACCAAAYATTGGATATTTAACAATTTTTATTTATTCTTTTTTGCATCAAAAATTTTTACCTACTTTCACTACTCAAGATGTGAAGATCTACTAAAGGCTTCAAAGTGTGCATAAATTGTTTCTGAGGTGTGTAGAGAGTTGCAAATAGCTGATTCAGCTCTGCTAAGATCTATTCTGCTGATTAAAGTATCTTTTTAACAAAGTATTGTAGAAGCAAGAGTTGAAATATTAGACCATTAAGCTGCTGTTGGAATTAATATTTGTATCTATACATATTTTATTTATGACATATTTATACAAAAAAGGGATTTTGTTTTGTGACTTCTCTGTATCACTTCAGGATGATATATAGTGAGAGATGGATTCTAATCTCAGTTATATTGGTATAAATATACTTCAACTCTGAGTGAGATCAGATTCCGCCTCTTTAAAAAACTGATGAATAATATGGTATAACGGTGCCTGCTAGCACCTCGCTCCATAAGGTTGCTAGTGTTTGCGTTCGTTGTAAGCTTTTGGGGTTTTTTGGTATTCATTTAGGGTATATAAGTCTTCTGTAGAGCACTTTAAACAAATGACTTACTGTTTTTGATTTACRTAAGTGTTAAATAAATGTACAGGTGTTTGTTTTTTTTTTTTTTTTCCACTCAAGCACATACCAAAATCTGTTTTTATAATTAAATCTTTAGTTTGGTTTAATGAGTCTTCCTTTGGTATGGATGAATAACTTGGTGTTTTTGAAGTAGGATGGGAAAAAAACAGAYGACTGGCTGACTATTTTATAAATTTCTGAAATGCTGACACATATGAGCTGTTGCCTGTCCACAGTACCAGTTACAAACCAGTATGTCTGGAACAAATACAATGGAACAGCTTATATGAGCAGAGTTATCTGTGGATCCAAGCTCAGAGCTGTCATTTGTGCTCAGTTTTGTCATGTAACTTCCATATGCGTATCAGCCACACACATACTTGTACAGTTTTTCTGAATGTTTGCTTTAATRTATTCTGTATTACACTTGTCTTATAGCAATTGTAAAAAAAAAAAAAAAAAAGTATTAAAAAAAAAAGAGACATCTTCAGTGAAGTAAACTTCATAGAGCAATGTGAGTATTGTCCTGAGTCRTATACACTTTGATTTGCTTGCTGAAATGTTGCTGGGGTTTCTGCCAGCTASTAGAGTGTTTAATACATATCACACTAATGCAAAGTTATCCAAAGTTATCCCTGGTGGTCAGCTATCAGAGCAGAAATAATTTGGGCTCCACACTGTGTGGGAAAAAAAAAATCCAGGAGACTTTTTCTATGCATGTAACCTTAAATAATCATTGAAAATACTGCCACAGTTAACAGCAGTTAAACTTAAGTTGTGATACTACAGATTTARTAGTTGCATATAACTATAACAGTAACATTAGGGCTTTTCCTTGTGACTAAAGCTGGATTGATGGCGTAATATGTAAGCAGCATGTTCCCACTAAAATTAAATAGGTTTTTTTTTTTTTATATACCTGTGCCAAACTCTGTTGGTCAGTCCTAAACTATGTTTAAATTAGATCAGGGGGATGAAAAGCTTTCATACTTTCTTAGACATCTAAAAGTCAAGTCACTTCTAAAAAAGATACTTAGCTGATTGAATCACAAAGCTCAGTTTTCATTCTTTGCAAATTTAGACGTTAAGGATGAGCATATCAGTAGTGCATACTAGTATCATTACTCCGTCTGGTGCAGAATGGGAGCTGAGTCTAAGCAAGGAAGGTACAATTGTTGCTTTTAATTTTGATCTCCTTTTGTAAGAGATGGTCTGAAATGAAATTTAATTTTTCTCACAGTGTTAATCACATAAAACGTATGAGTATACTAAATACACTTAGGCAAAAACTAGGAATTACTAGTTACTGAGTTTTATCGCTAAAGTCTTTAATATCAGAAATTAATGATAGACAATTGAACATACTTTCATGACATACTAGCTTGTGTTGTAAAGGATTACTGACTGTTTGGAAAGGCGATTTGGGAATGAATGAGTATCACATTCAGAAAGGCTTTAAACTTTGAAAATCAATGTTCGTATTTCTTCTCACTCAGTTTATAGTAAAATATCGATCAGCTTCTTCTACCTGAATCTGATATCTTAATTGCTCATTTGATATATATATATATTTTTTTTTTTTCTCCATTCAGACACTACTCAGTCTCTTAAGAAATATTTCTGTTACGGGATGAGCTTTTCAAAAGTGAAGATTACATAATTTTATGTTGTGACTTTATGACTATCTCTAACAGTCTTGTGAAAAGACAGTCTTAGCAAGTTGGCATATAAAGTTGTATTAATATATGTTAGTAAATTGTACTTCAGCAAAGTCTGTCAATATCTTACATGCTRTTTTTGAGCATGTGACTTACTCATCTACTTAAAAGTTAGGTGGGCTTGCTTAAGTACTGTGCAGAGTTGGGTAGAGACAGAAGCAGCCTATTAACTTAGACTGCCACACCAGTATACTTTCTACTTAATCAAGTAAATATGCCTAGATTCAGTGAAAGCTCCTGAAGAATGAATTTCCACTAACAGCAGTAGAGTCCCTGCTTAAATGTGCAAATATTACATGACAGGGCCACTTGCTGATGGGGCTACTGACTAGTGCATGAAAAAGTGGTAATTTTATTGTGTACTTGTAWGTGCAAATTGGTTAAACAAAATTCTTTACCTGTGTATCCTTGCATTGACTTTTTTTTAACCCTCACTGGAATGTTATTAAGCTCTTGAAATTATTGAGTGTATTAATACACTTATTAAGTGTATTAAGCTCTGTATAGCCTGCTTCCCAGATGTTCTTCCCAGAGTAGGTTTGCTTTGTTGCCAGAAGTGTTATCAGCTGACAGGAGACCTAGAGAGCAAGTGGGACATGGGTCCCTACCCTGAGGAGAAGAGAACTTTAATCTACATGTGACAGATGAGYTGCTTCTGACAGAAGACAAGTCAATAGTAAAGCTTTTTGAAGTCATTTTTTTTAAATTACTTTCAGCAGGGACTTGCTATAAAAAAGGAGAGGTTAATATTTTCTTGATAAAAGGCTGACTGAGAGGCCTGGAACTTCACTCAACAGAGGGATAGTAAGAACAGCATAATGCTAAGACACGCTAGCATTTGTCCTTTGTCAGTGATACCATAAGAACCTCAGTGTCAACTTTGTACAATTGGAGGCCACATGCACTTAACCTGTAAAGAGGACTTTTTTATAGATCTCTCTGCTGACAGCCTACTGGGTCAGCTAAACCCTTCCTGACGGATGGCTGGATTTTCAGTATTTCACTATCCAGTTTACCTCTGGGAATTCCAGTTCTGCCCAGTCTTTTCTTTCACYAAGTCAGTTTCTGTAATGCACTGTAGAAACCATAAAGACAGTATAATAAATAAACAGCAACACATTTTGAGGTGCAGATAGCATGCTTTATTTCAAATGAACAATACTATCTCAAGGAGGTTCAACAACTAACAATAAAATTTATTACTACRTTAGAAGAACTAAAGCAAATTGAAGTGCGGGGCGATATTTGATGTTGTTACAACAGCTTGTTTTCAAACTGTGGTTCATTGCTTAGTTGCCCAGAAGTAACTAACAGATGTCTAATACTACCACACAAACTCTCAATCACTGCATCCTACGAACCTCCAAGAGTTGGTACTGCTGCTGCACTTGARAACCTAAATGGCTTTGTTGATCAATGGGATGGCCAGGTGATGTTACTTTTTWAAAAGCCATTCAGGTAGTCAGTATGCCAGAAGCAGTACACAAATAGTGGGTGAACAAAGTGCTGGCCGCTTGCACTTTGTCCAAAAATTGTCAGTCAGTCATGGAAATTATAATGTGACATAATCAGATGCAATGTAAAGCATTAGAGCAATGCTTACAGGAGGGTAAATGCAAACACTGCCAATGCCTTACATTTCTGATTCAACWTAAGTGTTTGTGCATGTTTGAAATACTATGCACAGTATCATCTCTTAGGTGTAGGTAATCTTCAACAGGGAGCCTCTCTACCTGTTGAGGCATTCTTAGACATCAACAATGAGTTGAGGCACAAAAATTAGTTAAATGTTGAGCAGGATATTCGTTTCCTTGGAAATTTTCTCCTACCAACGGATAGTTCCAAAAGTTACATTTCAAAATGTCATAAAATAATGGTAGAAAATTCTATAACCGTTATCTTCGGCTATATACAGTATGTACATGTCAGTGAAAAAAAGTGTTTAAAATTCTTAGGTCAGTAATGACTATAAGTCATAATGTATATCTTTGGACTTTGTCTTATTCAGGTAGGTACAAAAATACTTTTTTTTTTTAATATTTACAGATCAGATATTTCAGTCCATATATGAATCACTTGTAAAAAGACAAGTGTAAATAATACTGATCAAGCTCTCTAAATTGATCGGATATTAATATTCACAGTGGCAGAATCGGTACCGAATTCATTTCCTAAATTCAAGGTATAAGGTCCACCGTCGTTCTTCTGGACATCCATGATGATCAGGGTGGTTAGATCTTCACTGGTTTCGATGTGGAATCTGCCTTGCTGGTCCTGACTRGTAATTTTTCTCCCTCTGCAATACCACGTTATTTCAGGAGCAGGTTCACCGGAAAATGCACAAGAAACTGTGAGAACCTTTCCTTCATCAATGCTGATATCAGATGGCAGAGCTTCAATTTTGGGTGGTACTCCTTTTTCAAAACMGGAAAAGAAATATCAAGTTAGTTGGTTTTCACCAAGACCTTGTGCCATGCAGCAGGGTTACTCTAAGGACTACTACAGGATATTTGAAATACTAACTCTACCAGTAATTGTAATGCTCACCTCTCAGACCCGACTTAAGCATTTTACTAGTTGAACTCTCCAGTTGAGTCATACTAGATTTCCCCATAACACTGCTGGAGCTCATCTCTACAAAGGATTCTTTCATGGAGGACATGCTTTTGGCAGACATGCTTGCAAATTTCATTTCAGTCATGCTGCTACTGCTGAAACTGCTGAATGAAGCCTCTTGTTTAGAAGAAGCCATTTGAAAGGACTGAGAAGAAAAACTTTCTTGCATGCTTGCATCGCCACTTGTCTTCAATACTACCTCTTTTGGAGGTTCTTCAATTAGAGCTGTGGAGCATCGCAAACATAGAAGGAAAAACCAATAACGACACATTAACCTAAAGAAGTCATGCAGTTCTCTATGGTTAACTTTAAAACAAAGAAGAGACAGCAAAGTTTGCTTTCTGTGGAAAACTGCAGTGGAGCATAAGAGTGTTTCCAACCATTTGGTTCAAGATATCCAAATCACTAACGGTAATTTTTAAAAGAAACAAGTAGGAAATGGAACTGTCATTAGTATACAATATGTATGGGCTTGAGGGGAAACAAAGTATTTGAGAAGAGCTATTTAAATATCCTGCTATTCCCTCAGTGTCTGACTGCTACTCTCATTTGAAACAGACCATTAGACAGCATTTCCTATTAAAACCACTGCTTAGAAATACACATGGATAAATCATGTGTGTGTTCTGTTTGTATTTGTAGAAGCTAAGGCAGCAGAAGCCATCTATCACTGCAGCTTTCCTTTAAACATAAGCRCATCCACATATATAGAAGCAAACAGAGCAAGCCCTTGATGCTGGGAACTGATGTACAGCCGATAAAGTACTAAACCCAGTTTAGTTATGGTTAAGTAACCACAGCAGTTTTTAACTGTAGAATTAAATGTGTTTTAATGAAACTAGTAGTTGAGGAATCACCAGCATCAGGGTCATCCTAGAAAAAAMTCTTAACAGCCATCTGTTATTCCTTGTGTAAGGAATATATATGGTTTTTGTATAGGTGTTAGGAGGATTTCTAATGCTGTTTATTTTTAGTCATTGGATACAAGAGAAAGATAAACGTGTCAAAATACATAAATCAACATTAATAGAATGGCTAATGATGAAATCCACTGGTAAACACACCACAGCAATTAGTTTCTCTGACACGCTAGTCCGAGCACAAGCCCAGAGGGCACACTTACGGAGTACAGTCAAGGATGCTGTAGCAGAACACTGCCCATGATAATTTTTAGCTTTGACTGTGTATTTTCCGGTGTCACTCACTGCAGCATTTCGAATCTCAAGAGAATATATGTTTTTGGAACGAGTTACTCGGATGTGAGATGAAACAGCAATCTGAAGAAGGAAAGAAGTGTTTCATTATGATCTGTTTTACCAAAAATTWCAATTTCACAGTCAGTATATTGAATAATTACTTACAGGTTGATTATTTTTAAACCACTCAATTTCAGGAGAAGGATCCCCAGAGACTTCACAGGTGAGCAGCACA
Organism: Eudromia elegans; assembly: GCA_003342815.1. Classification (NCBI taxonomy): domain Eukaryota; kingdom Metazoa; phylum Chordata; class Aves; order Tinamiformes; family Tinamidae; genus Eudromia; species Eudromia elegans. Next base: position 3,047,204 of record PTEX01000034.1, on the reverse strand, counting down.
TCTTGTCCTTCATTGACATTTTGAGACTTGGGCTGCATGATAAATGCTGGTTCGTTGGAACGTTCCTTAGAAAAGGTTAGATTGTACTGGCATTTAATAATGCCTTCATCAGTTTTCCCTTCACAGGTGAGTATACCTTCATCCTTATGACTAGTTTTTTTGATGGTTAGAGTGTGATCACTTCCAGAAACACCGTATCTATAATCATCTGAGTTTCGTAGCTCCATTCCGTTCAGCACCCATTTTACTTCTGAGGCACCTGGAATGTTGGCTTTCARGGTAACTTTCTGCCCTTCTGACAGTGTCATGTGAGTTGAAGAAGCTTTAATTTCTGCTTTCAAGTGCTTAACATCCTCGGTAACAATTGACTTCTTAATGACTTCTTGAACTGCTGCTTTTTCTTCAGCTGCCACTGCTGATTTCTTCTGGGTAGAAACTGTAAGTGCCTCAGCCTCTTTCTGAACTGATTTATGTGTTTCAGATACACCTCTCACATGGGAATGGATATTTTTAAATACTTGGCCAGTAAACTGAAAGTTAGTTTTGGAAACACCTCCTTCCCCAATGATTTCACAGGTGTATTCTCCTTTGTCAGATTCTGTGAGCTCGTGGATTTTGAGTTCATAGGTGCCATCAGCTGCATAATGAAACTTGAAATGATGGTCGTCTTTGAGTTTTTTGCCATCCTTGTACCAAGCTACTTCTCTGACACTTAAAACACTGCTTTCAACTGCACAGGATAACTTCACGCTGTCTCCCACAGCTTCTGCTTTCAGTTGCTGTTTTATCTTGGGGGGAGAAGCAGTTGGTAATTTTACTTTCTCTGTTGGTCCTGTTTTGTCTGCAGGTGGTGACTTTGCTTTTGGAGGAGTGCTGATCGGTTCAGGAGATTTCACTCGTTTAGGAGACTTAACTGGCTCTGGAGACTTTACGTGAGGCTCAGGAGATTTGATTCTTGGGGGTGATGTAATTGTTTTTTCAGGAACCTTTGTTCTTTGAATGGTCAAAGTGAAGTGCGCTTCCTGTCTTCCTTCGGAGTTTTCCACCACAACAGTGTAACTTCCTTCATCTGACATCTGGACCGAGGAAATTTCAAAGGTAGACTTGTACTGTGTTCGTGTTACTTGGAAGCGCCTTGAAGAAACTATAGGTTGACCCGCACGGAGCCATGTTATTACTGGTGCTGGCTCACCATCCACATCACAGGAAAATCTTGCAGTCTCCCCTTCAGCAACTGTGATCGACCGTGGTTTTGTAAGGATTRCTGCTGGCAGAGTGCTTTTAAATGCCTTGTGTACAGTCCTCTCTTCCAGTGACTTTTCTTCAGCTGCAGTCATTTTCTCCTCAGAAGCAGCATAGTGTTCGTATGATAAAAGTGATTCCCTTGTTGCTGACATTTCTGATTTGACCTCTCTTACCGAGGAAGTTGCTTCCGTAGCAGATGCTTTCTTAAATGAGGAGACTGCGTATGCCTCTGTTTTTGTCAAGTCAGGTAAAATTGATCTTGGTACTTCTTCGTCTCGGCGCTGAGAAGAGTAAGTAGTGTAATCTCCTCCTGTAACATCTAAGGTTGCATAATCTGAACATTCCCCTTTGTAGTTCGTGCACACAACCCGGTATGTGCCACTGTCATCAATATGACAGTCAAGAATCTCCAGAGTTAATACACCACTGGTATTAGTAAAATGTATCTTGCTGCTCTCATGTAATTCAACACCGTTATGGTACCACTTCACTTCAGCGGTTGGCTTTGACTGGACATTTAGAATGAACCTCGTATTATGGCCACATGGCACCCGGTGTGAGCGCATTCTCAGTGTGATACGAGGAGCATGGTCAAGAGTGAAAGGCTGTTGAGTCAGAACTTCGTATTTCCTTTCCATAGTTTTCTGAGTTTTCAGAGCAGACTTCATGGACTCGTATCTAGAAAATATATCAAATCTCGCCATCCTCTCAAACCGAGAGAGTGATCTTTCACTAGAAACTGGGCTAGGTGAGCGTGGTCGAGTTCTCTCTGGTGTTGGGGATCGTCTCTCAATTTCTTCAGGGGGCCGTGTCCGAGGTCGAATTAATTCAGATACTGGGCGCATCAGCTCAATGTAAGTTGGAGAAAGAGATCTTCTTCTCCTTAGTAGTCTAGAGGGAGGTGAAAATTCCCTGTGGACATGTTGCACCATTTCTATCTCTTCTTCTTCTTCTGATGCGATCTCCATTATTTCTCTTTCCCTCCTTCTCCTAAGTCTACTCTTTTCCTCCTCTGCCATATATTCAAGCTCACTCTTGTATTCGGAGAGTCGTCGAGTAGTGCCAACTGGACGGAGCAATTCTTCATCTTCTCTTTCTTCCATTATTCTTTGCTTTTGTTTTGGTGGTCTGTAAGCTGCCCTGTCATGGCGCTGACGGAGCTCTGCATAGCTTGCACTGGTTTCAGCTTTAGTGGGGATGTGATAGGTCGAATACCTCATCTCTCTTTTTCTTTCCTCCTCTGAACTGACCTGTGCTCCTTCACTAGAATACCGAAGAGCAGACAGTTCAAAGCGTGGAGGGCTTCTACTTGGAGGGGAGGCAGAAAAGCCTAACTCAAGTTCTTCTTCAAGACGTAGTCTTTCCTCTTCTGTTCTCTTCATGGCTAAATAGTCATCAATAGGCAGGAGTAACTCCTCATCAGACAGGTCACCAAGTGATCGTCTTCTTGGTCTGTAGTAAAACTCATAATCTGGCGATGGAGTACGGCGACGTGCTGGTCTCACAGTTTCAAGATCATCTTGGGTTAGCTTTGGTATGCGCCATTTAGGCTTATACTGATCCGTAATGCGTGGCAAGGGCATCACGTAGAATTGCTCCCACCGGGAAAGGCGTATGCGTTTCTGACGTTTCTGAACAATTTTCTCGAGTTTTCCTGGCATTTCATACTGGTCTCGCAGTCTCTTGTACCACTTCATATCTGACAGAGGCACAAAGTGTTTAATGTTCTGATCTTCTTCAAGAGCATGTTTGCGAGGCTCTGGGACTTCATACGGCATACGAAGTCTCCTTTCTTCCTTCTTTTCTTCCTTCTTAATCTCATATTCACCTTTGACAGTCTTAGTGCTAACAGCTGGTTTATATAATATAGCAGCTTCTCTGAGAGCCTCTTGTGCAGTCTGTGTTAACGGAACGGCTTCAGTCCCTGAAAGGATTTCTGCCATTCTTAGGGTCTTGTCAATTTGTCTTTGTACGTGCTTCTCCCGCTCTTCTTCTGTCTTGTACTCACGCTTGACATATTTCAAGCGTTCGACTTTAAGGTAAGCCTGGCAGCTTGTAGATCCAGCACTGTTTGTAGCAGTAACTCTGTAATAACCACTGTCTTCTGGTAAAGTATCCCTGATGTGTAAAGCATAGTAATCTAAGCCTTCATGAATTATATCAAAATTAGGGCCAAAGGATAGAGGTTGACCGTCTTTCTCCCATTTCAGTGTTGGTTTTGGTACACCAGATACCCTGATCTCAAAACTGACACTCTGGCCTTCTTGACATTCTGCATTTGCCAGGAGTCGCTTGAACATTGGCCGTAGTGTGGTATCTGCAGGAGGTGGATGTGGAATCACTGTCAGCTTAGCTTTGCAGCTGTCTTCTCCATATCTGTTGCGTGCCACGATACTGTATTCAGCATCATCCTCTTCGGTGACATTATGGATGATGAGCTGGTAAAGACCTTTGTCTGATTCAAAGGTGTACTTTCTGTCGTCATCACCAGGCTTGATTTTCTGGCCTGATTTGAACCATGTTACACGAGGTTCTGGGTGCACTGTTATAGTTACTCCAAACCTGACATTTTCTCCAACATATGCAGTGCGATTGTACAAAGGCAGAGTAAATTCTGGTGGACGTTCTAGTAGTCTCATTGTATCAACTCGGCGTTTCACTTTCCTAACAGTTCTACGTCTGTAGTAGTCAGAAATTTCTCTCACACCTTTAACAAAAAGTTCAGCATAAGAGCTGTCTTCACCATAGTCATTTACTACCTTGCATCTGTAGGTACCATCATCTGATCTAGAAACATCTTTGACATAAATTGTTGCCACGCCATCTTCATATTTAATTTCATATTTCTCACTGCTCTCTAATTGTCTCATCCCGAAGTACCAGGTGACTTGTGTAGACTGATCATAGTTTTCAATCTTACATACATATTTGGCATGCCCTCCTTCTTCTACAACAGTATGCATTATCTGCCCAGCAATGGGACCAATATCAATTGGTGCCACTTTAACTTTGGCCACTGTTACCCCTTTCTGAGATCTGATTGCACCTCCACAGGAAATGCGGGCTACTGACACTACTGTGTTCCATTCCTTCTTTACTAGAGTTTGGTAGTAGCGTCTGTGTCTTAATGTCTTGATGGTTTTCGTGCTGGTCTTTTCAGTCTTCTGTTTCAGCCACACGTGGTTAAGTGCTTCAGCAGCTGTCATCCGAGCTTTTCTTTCCTTCACCAGTAGGCGATCAATGAAGTCCATGGCCTCAATGCTTATGTCTTTGAATGCTTCATCATCAAAGTTATATTCAGCATTTAGAATATTTTCAATAACCTGTTGGTTTGTTTCTGCARTGAAAGGATTAATGCCACTGAGCAGTATATATGCCAGAGCACCAACTGACCACATATCAGTAGCTGTGCTAACCAAATCATGATGATGGATTTCAGGTCCATAATATTCAGGAGAAGTGAACTGCAGTCTAAAGCTGTCTCCAGGCTTCAGCTGTCTGGCTTGACCAAATTCAACAATTTTAATTACTGAGCTTCTTCTTGTGAAGTAAATAATATTCTCTGGTCTAATATCAAAATGTCCAATGCTGTGACTATGCAAATATTCTAGTGCATCACAGACCTGGCGTATGTAACTTATTATTTCCCTTTCATTCAGCTCAAATGAAGCTGTGCTAATTCTCTCAAAGATGTCAACTCCAGATATGAACTCAAAGATCATGACCAATTCTTCTAAACTTTCGAATGATTCATGAAGATACAGGATATTTTGGTGCCTGACAGTGCTTAGAATGGAAATTTCTTTCTTTACTAAAACTTGGTCAGCACCCTTTACTTTGACAAACTTGGCCAAGTAAGTCTTTTTAGAAACTGCCTCAACACAGCGGTGTGCAATTCCAAACTGCCCACGTCCGAGCTCTTCTGCAATCATATATTTGTCATAAAGCTCCTTTGTAGAATAGTGAGCTGCTTTAGCTGTGGTCACTTCTCTGCTCTCATCAACTTCTTCATCATAGTTCATTACTCTGGTCTTGTCTTCCTTAGTTATAATTGGGTCAGTAGGTTCAGAAGGCTGGCTTTGTCCAAATTTGTTTTCTGCAATTACACGGAATTGGTAGGTGGTCTTGCCAAATAGATTCACCACTGTGTATCGTGTATCACGAGCCTGGGCAACGCGAATCCATCTCTCTGCTGTTGTAGCACGTTTTTCAACAGTGTAGTTTATGATTCTGCTTCCACCATCAGTAGCTGGTTCATTCCAGGTTAAATTGACCGAATCCCTTGAAATGTCAGTTACCTTCAGACCTCTTGGTGGATCAGGCACATCAGCCACATCTAATTCAACTGTTTTTTGATCAATGCCAAATCTGTTTTTGGCACAAACAATGTAAAAACCTGCATCCTTTCTGTCAACACCATTTGGGAAAACAAGACAGGTGAAGGAGCGTGTAACAATGACTTGGTAGTGTCCATTGGTATCAATAAGGTCTTGTCCCTTCTGCCATGTGATCACTGGCTGAGGTTTGCCACTGAATGGGATCTTGATGCTCACTACTTCCCCTCGGAGGGCATGAACAGCTCCCATGCCTTCCAGGTTTTTGGGCAAGTGAATCTTTGCAGGAACTGGAATACAAAGAGAAAGAATAAAAACATTAGTAAAACAGTATCTGAGAAGAGCATAAAAGGTCTAAATATTCAGAGCTTGAAAAGAATTTGTTGTAGACATCAAGACCCTTTATTCACCTTCAACGTCCAAAGAGGCAGTGCCAGACACAGATCCTCCYTGGTTGGTGGCTCTAACTTGATATACAGTGGCATCATCATCTGTTACATGTGTGATGATCAGCTGGTGATATCCACCCTTGAATTCTTGTATCTTGATTTTTTCWCCATCTGGCATGATTTCTTTACCTTGTCTATACCACTTAACAATAGGCTTAGGATGACCAGTGACTTTGCAGACAAATGTGGCATTAGCTTGAAATTTAACATTCAGATTTCTTAGTTCTTCTTTGAAATGTGGAGCTTGAACAGCTACGTCAGATTTTGGAATGACTGGTTCTGATATTTCACTCCACTCACTTTCACCACCTAGATTTTCACATTTAACGCGGAACTCRTATTCAAGACCTTCAATAAGATCTTTCACAGAATAGACAGTTTCACGAATTTCATCTGTTGTTACTGAAATCCACTTGTTTTGTTTTTTCTCACGCTTCTCAAGATAATAAGTTCTAATCTTGGCACCTCCATCACTTGCAGGCGGTTTCCATGAGACAACACAAGAGTCCTTTGTAACAGCACTTGCTACTGGCTGACCGGGTTGTCCTGGTTTTTCTGTAAAGGATAAAAAGATTCAAAATTTCAAGTGAGCTTGCCTTAGCAATTATGCAAGCATAAWAATAATAAWAAAAAAAATCAATATTGTGGGGTCTGCTTACCAAATGGAGGCTTCATAACAACAATGGATGAAACCTCCAGTGCTTGACTAATGCCGTATGTATTCTGAGCAGAAACACGGAAGTAATAGCCTGCATTTTCAGTTAGGTTAACAATTCTACAGGTTGTGCCTGAAATGCTTGAAGATACAAGTTGCCATTCTGCTCCTTCTTTGGCTTCGCATTTCTCTATAACATAGTTTGTTATCATAGAACCTCCATCATCTGCTGGTGGTTTCCAGCTAATTACTACAGAGTTCTTCAACACAGACTCTATAACAATTGGCCCTTCTGGTTTATCTGGCTTATCTGGGGGGAAAAAAAAGAAAGGAAAATAAATGCATGTTTAGTTCTTTTGTTAATAAATATTTCAGAAAATATTTCACAAAGACACTAAAATAAAAATAAATTACCTTGTATTTCAACATTAAGTACAGTGTCAACTGTTCCAAATGTGTTACTGAGTTGCACTTTGTACTTCCCAGCATGAGTCTTGTGCTGGACATTCTTTATAGCAAGGTGAGTATAATGCTCTGTGTTCTCTATAGTAACAGTTTCTGACCCTCTCAAAGGTTTGTTTGCATGGAACCAAGTTATTGCTGGCACTGGTCGGCCGATATACACAACGTGAAGGCGGAGGGTGCCACCTGCACCTGCATAGTACTTCTCTTTCAGTGGGAAGCCAGGATGGAACTGAGGAGGGGCCTGCAGTAACAACTTGCCACTGGTTTCAATTTCTCCGACATCATTGGTAGCCATACAAGTATAAAGCCCTTCATCCTCTTGTTCATCTGTCATTACTGTCAGTGTATGGTTGCGACCGTCAGATGACATCTTGTATTTTCGGCTTTGCACCAGTTCTTTGCCAAAACGATACCATTTAATATCCGGGAGAGGTCTCCCAACAATTTGGCATGTCAGCTGAGCTGCTTCACCCAGCTTGGCTGTAACATCTTGCATTTCTTTTCTTATGACTGGYGCTTCTCCGGCTGTGACAAAGAAAGGTAAAATAATGGAGGTTACTATCAATTTTTCCTTAATTACTATTTTACTGGTATTTAATCATTTATAGTTGTGCCTCTTATACCTGCAGGACCGTGCTTTTGGACAGTCATGTTAGCAAATAATATCTAAAGCGAACAGCATTTTAAGTGCGGCACCACAGTTTATAACATCTAAAAGCACAGGAAATACTACAATATATTTGCGCTTACATGTTAGCTTTGTTTTCACTGCCATGGCAGTCCTTCGAGGTCTGCTGAGGCCTGTCTGATTTTCTGCAAAAACACGGAATTCATATTCTGTGGCTTCTAATAGACCTCCTACTGTAAATTGCCTGTCCTTGATGATGTCTTTGTTGCATTTCTTCCAGGTGCTTTCTCCAGACTGGCGATACTCAACCCAGTAGCCAAGAATCTCTTTGCCACCATCRCTTTCAGGTCGTTCCCATTCTAAGGTAATGCTGTCCTTAGATATAGAGGTGATCTCAATTTCTCCAGGTTGACTTGGCTTGTCTGAAAATTACAWTATTTACAAAAGTTAAATTTCCTTCCCAGTGTCACTAAATGGCTCTACAGATTTGTTATTGCAAAGATTTTCTTACCAAATGGATCCTTGCATACAACTGGTTCAGAAGCAGGACTTGCTTCACTTTCACCAATGTCATTTTGAGCAATGATACGGAATTGATATTCAGCATCTGGAACAAGGCCTGTGACTGTGTACATGGTAGTGGTGATTTGAGTCTTGTTATGCCGAACCCATTTCTCTGTAGATGTCTCTTTGCGTTCAATGTAGTACCCAGTCACACGAGACCCACCATCATCTTTAGGTCTGGACCAGGATAAGTTAACAGAACTCTTTGTGACATCAAGCACCTCAGGTGGGTTACTTGGAGGCTCTGGAGGATCTGTTAATAATGATAATAAAAGTCAGAATAATAGCAAAAACAACCACAAAACATTAAAGCATTTGCCTAATTGCACATTTAGAACTATAGTGTAGCAGATAACCAGGATGTTTATTTCACCAAACCTAAGATGAAAACTTACGCAGAGGWGTTTTTGGTATTGCTGGTTCTTCAGATTTCAGAGATTTGCTAATACCAAAGTGATTTTCTGCAGAAACACGGAAGTGATATTCCACATTTTCTTTGAGGCCTTTCACCACTAATGATGTCCCTTTCACTCTAGAGTCAACAGTGTACCAGGCAGCCTTTGGTACTTCTCGTCTCTCCACAATATAACCTAGAATGTCTGCACCACCATCATCTGTAGGAGGTCTCCAGCTTACTCTGACAGAGCGAGCTTGTATGTCATCATACTCAAGTGGTCCTTCTGGTGGATTTGGAATGCCGATCACTCTGACTTTAATATATACAGCTTTTTTGCCGCACTTGTTCTCAAGCACCAAATCGTAGGTACCAGAATCTTCTCTTTCTGCATCTTTGATCACAAGTTCTGTGTGAGTTTCGGAAGTTGCGATCATGGCCCTCTTGCTGATGTCGTGGCCTTCTTTTGTCCATTTGCATATTGGGATGGGCTTGCCTTTAATTGGTATTGTCAGCCTGATAACTCCACCTTGTCTCACCATAAGACCTTCTTGGTATTTTTCGTCAAGTTCATAATCGGGGTATTCTGTAAACAAAACCAACATGTCATGATATCTCTATTTACAGATGGTATCATACCTTCTTTTGGCAAAATACTTCTTTAGGGCAACTTTCAATAATCTTTAAGACTTCAAGTGTCTTACCAAGCATTTCTGTTACTTTGACTGTTCCTGGCACTTCAGCAGGTTCTCCTGGCCCGCCAGCATTGCAGGCTAACACGCGGAACCTGTACTCTGCACCCTGTGGGAGATGTGTCAAGGTGTATTCACGAATCTTGGTTGGAGTGGTATTGCATTTGGTCCATTCAATCTGATCAACCTTCTGCATTTCAATTAAGTAGCCAGTAACTTTAGAACCACCTTCATCTTCTGGTGGACTCCAGGCCAGAGAAACAGATGTTCTTGTAGTATCAGTGACTCTTGGATTCTGAGGTTTACCTGGAGGAGCTGGAAGAGGAGGTAGGCAGGGTATTTTTGTGAATATTTAACAGCTGTAACAACTGCTAACTTGCAACATACAATCTATATCTAATCAATGTAGTGTTTATGTAGAAAACTTCAGAATGAAAGATATTCAGTAATATTTTGCTTGATTTTCTTCATTCAGAATTTTTTCCACTATTCATTAACATATCCAGATAGAATTTTAAAGTAGTTAAAAGGAGTAATTTTATTAGTATCATTCTCTTCTGTCATTAATTGCTCAATCTATATAGGGAATTACTTACCAATTGGATCTCTGGCAATAGCAGACTTGGAAGGACGGCTGGGTTTCCCAGCACCTCTGGCATTGATTGCTGTAACCCGGTGTTCATATTCTAGTCCTTCAACCAAGCCAGTGGAACGGTAACGAGTCATAGTGACTGGAACTTTATTTACACGTATCCATCTATCTGCTCTAACTTCTTTGCGTTCCACAATGTAGCCAGTTATTGGAGAGTCACCGTCATCTTCTGGAGGATACCAAGTTAATGTCATGCCATCTCGAGAGATATCAAACACTTCTGGAGTGCCAGGAAGGCCAGGAACACCTGTAAAAACAAAATACAGTTTTAGAGAAGAAAGTGACAAGTGAATCTACACATTAATAACATGTAGCAAATTGTGAATTACAAAGATAGCAAATACCAACATCCCACTGAAACACTTTTTAATGAGCAGCTGTTGAAGTACTTTACAAATTAGGTCAGTGAAATTATTCCTGTGTTTGTAATGAGGAAAAAGGTTTTCCAAGGCTAATACAGGCAGACCTGGGCCTAAAAATCCAAGTTCCAAACCAGGTCTATGCAGTGTATCTACAATACCTATACAGAGCAATATATGTAGATTTATGGATGGATTTTTTTTCCCCGAAGTATAGGAAGACTGCTGTGCCTCACAATACATCATATTATTTCATTAAAAAGAAAGAAAAAAGAAAAAAAGTAATAACATTTGGAAAATCTTATCTATGTCTGTGCATATAAGCCTATGTAAATTATTTTCTATAGAGAAATTAGCAAAATGATCAGAGGGACAGAATGAGGAAAATTCAGACTTACGGATTTTGCTCCTGCATTCTATCACCTCAGACTGCAGGTAAGATCCAATTCCRAAGCGATTTGTAGCAGCTACACGGAAGACATATTCTGAACCTTCAACAAGCCTAGTGAACTTAAATGTTGTCCTAGTTACTGATTCTGAAACTGGTAGCCATCCAGGACGGTGAGCATCACGCTGTTCGACCACGTAGCCACTAAGTGCAGCACCACCATCCAGCTCGGGTGGCTCCCAGGAGATGGTTACATAATTTGCATCAATTTCATCAATTCGGATGGGTCCAACAGGTGGTCCAGGTTTGTCTAGGAAGAAGAAAATTAAATGATAACAAATTATACCTTAGTGCTGAGAAAGGGAACCATTCTGTTAATGTGACAAAGTTCATGATGAAGAAAGATCATCAACAACTATCTTAAATACATACCAAGGATTATAACCTTTATTGTATCAGTAACTGTTCCAGTTGTGTTCTTCAGTTCAAGTGTATATTCCCCGGTGTCATGTATGGTGGTCTCACGCACAGTTAATTTAGCTATTTTGGCAACAGTCTCTATTTTGATGCGTTCTGATTCTTTTAGCTTAGAACCAGCAAAGAACCAGGATGCGGCAGGGGGTGGTCGCCCCTCAATTGGAATAGCCAACTCAATCGGCCTGCCAGCAGGTACGTGAATTGTCTTCTGAGGTATTCCAGCAAGGTCGATTGTTGGTAACACTACAACAAGAAAAACATTGATATTTTAAATATCTATTTTATAAATATTACATTCATTTGCTGCAATCCTCATCATTTTCTTTTTTCTTTTCTTTGATATGTACCTTTTAGGTCTTGTACAGTCACTGCTGTGACAATCTCTCGTGGTTCTGACACACCCTTCTGATTCTGTGCTCGAACTCTGAACAAGTACTGTTCACCTTCATTGAGAGAGATAATTGTATGTTCGTAGACAGTAGGCTTCAGCGTCACTACTTTCAACCACCTTTCTGTTCCAGCTTTGCTGGCTTCAATGACATAGCCTGTCAATCTGCTGCCGCCATCATGTGGTGGCTTCTCCCATGCCAGAGTAACAGTTGATTTAGTGGTGTCAACCACTTCAAGTTTCTGTGGTACCATGGGAACATCAGATACTAGCACTGCATCAGATGTTTCACAAGCTTCACCAATGCCATAAATGTTTTCTGGCAGTACTCTGAAGTAATACATAGCTCCTTCTAGCAGCCCAGTAACTCTGTAAAATGTCTTGCTGCATTTAGTGGTGACGGTCTTGTAAGCTCTCATGGAAGCTTCACGTTTCTCAATTATATAATTGGTGACTGGGGCACCACCATCGATGGTTGGAATATCCCAAGTAAGTGTCGCAGAATCTTTTGACACTTCTTTAATTCTCACTGCAGCCGGTGGACCAGGTGTATCTAAAACAAAATCAGAAAATATTATTTTTTCTTTTTGCTCCTTTCTTCTCTTGCTCAATGACTGAGTTCTGCATATAAAACAAAACAACACACCWCTGTGTTAGACTTTCATAGACTAGCATAGCTTAAGAAATTATTTACTTTCTTCTGTTTTAGTTTGTTTTTCTTCTATCTTGRACACTCTCGTGTTATTTAAGCTGCAAACTTCTTTGGAAATAACTTTATTTCTTATTCTCGAGAATCATGCATTCTGAGTGATGTAATAATAACCATACACAGTTGTAGCAGTACTTACCATATACTTTTACAGAAATAGTTGCTGATTTCTTTCCTGATTGATTTTCAGCCTCAACAACATATTTTCCAGCATCATACCGATTAACTTTGTCCACAAGAAGCAGAGTGTAGCTGTCTGTAGTATCAATAATAGCTCGACTTACAAGGTCAATACCCTGCTTGCTCCATGTAATTACTGGTGTAGGTCTGCCAGACACAGAGACCATTAAGCGCAGGGAACCACCAGCTCTGACTGCAACTGTCTTCTTCAGATCATCAGCAAGCTCAAGCTCAGGTATTTCTGATGAATGGAGAAAGAAACATTAAATRAATTAATCTTGTAATAGTTTTAAAGGAAAATACAATTCTTCCTTAAAAATATATATAATTTTWAAAAATTACCTATTCTTTCCACGGGTTCTATTTCTGCTGATGATTCACTAAATTCACTCATGCCATTCACATTTGTAGCAGCAACTCTGAACTGGTATTTCTGGCTAATTTTAAGACCAGTCACAGTGAACTCGGCATTCCGTAGAGTGGCAGTTGTATGTGGTCGGTACCACTGTTCAGTACCCTCTTCTTTCATTTCAAGAACGTAACCTAAGATGTCAGCACCACCGTCATATGTTGGCTTTGACCATGCTAAACTTATGCTGTGCTTGGTAGTATCCACAACTCTTGGTGCTGATGGAGATGCAGGAGTATCTTTGAAATAAAAGAAAATGCATTTCACATTGGWGCAGGGAACAGTTTACAATTAAAAAGAAAAAAAATCTAAAATTTCTAAACAACCAATTCCTGGAAATTCACTTGAAATTAACTATCAAGCTTTTATTTGAATTTTTTTTTTAATAATACAAGTTAATTCACATATGCTTTTGGTTATCTTAACTGAAATGTCAGTTTGGCTTTACGCTATACTATTATAGATACATATTATAGTATATTTTAAAGTTGTCAACTTACATGTTGGTTCTTTGCATAACATGTATTGTGAAGCATCACTAGGCTCACTGTTCCCAGCAGCATTCACTGCAGTGACACGGAACTGGTACTGGCTGCCTTCCATAAGGCCAGTGACTTTCAGTCTAGTATCATAAATAGTGTAATCTCTGTTCACTCGGGTCCAACGCAGACTTCTCTTTTCACGTTTGTCTACAAGATAGTCCTTAATCTCACTGCCACCATCTGATTCCGGTTTAGTCCACTGAATAATGATATGCTCCTTGCCAACAGTCACTTCTTCAGGAGTACCAGGCTGTGATGGTATAGCTGTTTTTTAAAAGTTGAAAAAAATCATAATATTATTTTTTAAATAGTTTATCTATGACAAATATTCAAACATTTTGACATGCAATTAAAGGTAGTAACACTCACTGAAAGCATTTCTGGCAATAACAGGTTCTGTTTCAAGTGGAACACCTGCCCCGTATTTGTTGACTGCTCTCACACGGAAGATATACTCATTATTCTTAATAAGTTTTGTTACTACACATGATAATGTCTGGCACTCCGCTTCAACAATAACCCAGTGAAGTCTGCTGGTTTCACGCCTTTCCACAATGTAGTGGGTGATGGCTGCCCCACCATCTTCCTCAGGAAGATTCCATGCCAGAGTACATTTTTCCTCTGTTACTCTGCTAACAGTGATTTTGCCTGCACATGGACCTGGTGAATCTGTGTAGAGATGAAAATAAGCACTGTTATTAGCAGCTAAAGGTCAAGCTTCTCAGTATTGTTTTTTTTTTTTTTTTTAAAAGTATATTAAATTACTTCATAATGGAATACATACCAAGGACTTTCACAAGAACAGAAATTTGCTTTGTCCCACTGGCATTTTTAACTGTTAGGGTGTATTTTCCACTATCACTTCTGTCACAGAACTTGATAATTGCAATGGCTCGTTTGCTGGTGTACTGCAGAGAGATCTTCTCACATAGATCCAATTCCCTATCACCTTTGGACCAGAAGACTTTTGGTTCTGGTTTCCCACCGATGGCTGCATCAAGGACAAGATCAGATCCAGCCCTAATGGTCACAATTTCTCCTTGCAGTCTGGCATCCAGTTCAGCCTTTGGTGGTGCTGTCATAAGGGAAAAGAGATTGAAAACAAATTAATGAAAAATGAAAAAATTAAAAAGAGGGAGTTGTCTTAAATGTTTCAAATGAATATTTCTTACAGTATTCATCTTTGCAAATGACAGCACCAGTCGATTCAGATCCTTTGCTCATGACACCAGCAGCATTCTTTGCTAGTACGCGGAATTCATATGCTTCGCCTTCACCAAGAGCTGTCACCGTAAAGAAGTTTTCTGAGACAATGGTATAATTGCATTTCAGCCAGCGTCCATCACCAGATTCATTGTATGGTTTGCGTTCTATAATATAACCAATAATTTTGCTTCCACCATCATAAAGTGGTGCTGACCAGCTCAGTGACACTGTAGATCTAGTGACATCTGTTACTTCTGGTCTTCCTGGTGGATCTGGAGAAAGAAAATAGAAAATGACAAATGCAGTTCTACTTTTGGTTAAGTAATAATATAACTCCAAAAGTAATACCTACCAACTGGATTCTGAGCCATTACAAGTCTGGAAGCTTCACTAGCTTTGCTAACACCTGCAGCATTTAGGGCATAGGTTCTGAATTGATATTCCAGGCCTTCCACCAATCCTGTGACTTTGTAGTCGCATTCGCAGCATGGCACTTTGTTTTCCTTCGTCCAAAGGATGGTATTGCGCTCCTTCTTTTCAACCCAATACCCAATGACTTTGCTGCCACCATCATGATATGGTTCTTCCCAGCGAATGGCCATGGCAGTTGCAGAAACAGAATAGACTTCTGGCCTTGAGGGTGGGCTTGGTGGAACTATGTGAAAACAGGAGCAGAGGAAAATGTTAGCTTCTACAAATACATCAGGAGGAAAAAGAACCTTGTAAACTGTGTTTCACTTACCAAATGGATGCTCAGCAACTACTGTTGTTGATTCGAGGGGTTTACTGACACCGAATCTGTTTTCTGAGCTTACTCGGAAACTGTACTCCTGGTATTTTGTGAGATGAGTGACTTTGATCTGTGTACGTTTGACGCTGGAATTTACCAGCTGCCATGCTGTGGTGCCCGATTCACGTTTCTCTACAATATAGTTTGTAATGTCGCTGCCACCATTATCTTCAGGTTCTTTCCAGGTCAATACACAGGATTCAGCAGAGACAGATGATATTTCAATTGGGCCAGTGACTGGGCCTGGCCTTCCTATCACTACCACTGTGACAGTAAATGTTTTTGTACCAGCAGTGTTTTCAAGTGTCAGGTAGTATTTGCCAGAGTCACCTCTCATACTGTCCTTTACAGTCAGAGTGGTTCTGTCTTTTGTTGTCTTGATGGTCACTCTCTCTGTTTCCTTCAGCCTCATCTCCTCAAGTTTCCAAGTCACTTTTGGAACTGGGCGTCCACTAATTGGTATATCAATAGTAAAGGTGCCTCCAGCCTTGCAAGTTATAAGCTGTCTGCTTATTTCACTGAGATCTGCTGTTGGTTCAATCTGTGGTTCCTTAATAATAACAGAAGAGAAAGCTTCTCTGGGCTGACTGTAGCCAGCATCATTCTTTGCCTTGACTCGGAACTCGTATTCGCTGTTCTCTGTAAGGCCTTCGACAGTGAAAGTAAGTTGTTTGGTTTGACCAGCTTCAACCCAGTAGTCAGATCCTTTCTGTTTCATCTCAAGGAGGTAACCAGTTACACGGCTACCACCATCATGGTCAGGTTTAAGCCAGGCTAATACTGCAGATGATTTGGTAGTATCAACAATATCTAGTCTCTTAGGTGGGGCAGGTTCTTCGGTGGCTACAACTGGTTCTGTTAATTCACAGGGTTCACCTACACCATATTCATTTTCTGCTGACACTCTGTAGTAGTATGGCATACCTTCTGCAAGATCAGTGACCTTAAAGATTTGTCGAGTGCATTTTGAACTCACTACCTGCCAGCTACGACGGCTTGCTTCTCGTTTTTCCACAACGTAGTGATGGATGCGTGAGCCTCCATCCAGAACAGGAGCATCCCACATTAAAGTAATAGATCCTCGGGTCACATCTTTAAATGTAATAGGACCTGGTGGTCCAGGAGTGTCCAAAACCTTGACAGTAAATGTAATAGACTTACTTCCACTGTTGTTTTCCACAGTAAAGACGTACTTGCCAGCATCATTTCTATTACATTCCTCCACAGTTAACGTGCTGAATGAATCAGTTGTTTGAATATCAGCACGCAAGCTGAGATTTGCATCTGCTTTGGACCACACAGCAGTAGGAGTAGGTCGTCCAGAGAAGGCAATAAAAAGACGAATGCTTGCACCTGCTCTGACAATGTGAGTCTGCTTGAAGTTTGCATCAATGTCAATTTCTGGTGCAGAAAGCCTGTCCACGGTTTGGACTGCAGCAGGAACTTCACAGCTTTCTCCTTTGCCAGCACCATTGACAGCACTAACTCTGAATTTGTAGTGTTCTCCTGCTTCCAAGTCCACAACAGTATATTTGGTAGCAAGAACAGTCTCTGCGTTTACTTTCTGCCATGCTTCTAAGTCAGCTTTGCACATCTCAATGATGTACCCAATAATTTCCATGCCTCCATCAAAAACTGGTTTGGTCCACTCCAAGCTTACGCTGGTCTTTGATGTATCTGTCACCTTTACAACATTAGGAGCACTTGGTGGGCTGACTGGTTCTCTGCATTTGATCAGCCTTGATACATCACTTGGTGGTCCAACTCCTGCAGCATTTTCAGCCATGACATGGAATTCATACTCATTGCCTTCAATCAGGCCAGTTACTCTGTATCTTGTCTCAGCAATGGGCCTCTTACTGGATACTTTAACCCAGCGCATGCTCTTCTTTTCTCGCCTTTCTAGAATATATTCATTTATCTCACTTCCACCATCTGATTTTGGTCTTGCCCATGTGAGCGTGATACTGTTTCCTGTTACATTGGTAGGCTCTGGGGTTCCTGGTGCATCAGGAATAGCTTAAAAAAAAAAAAAAAAAAAGGGAAAAACATCATTAGAAAAATGAGATGGTAAGTCTATGGTTACTTCTACAAAATGAGGTGGAAACTTACTGTAAGGTATTTGTGCTGTGACTGGATCAGACTCCAATGGTCTGCCAACACCAAATTTGTTTACTGCAGAGACACGGAACTGGTACTCATTGCCTTTGATTAATTTAAGTGCAGTGTAGCTGCAAGCTTCACACTTATCATCAACTAATGCCCATGCAATCCTGCTGGTTTCACGTTTTTCAATTATGTAGTGGGTAATAGTAGCGCAACCATCATTAGCTGGAGGCTCCCACCATAATGTCAGTTTTTCTCCAGTAATATTTGTGAATCGTATTGGTCCACCAACTTTTCCTGGTGCATCTGCAATATTAAAGGTTCAGAATTATAATTTGCTGGCACTTAGGATAATAAGAAATAATAAGAATATACTGCTTTTAAACAGCATGATGTTTGGAGCAGTACCTTGTACTCTGAATGTAATATCTTCTCGTTTAGTGCCTGAGGCATTTTTGGCTTGTACTGTGTATACTCCACGATGGTCCCGGGTAGTATCTCTAATGAAGATCGTGCTATGTCCAATAGCTGTGGTTATTTCTATATTCATCATCTTCTCAATCTCCTTACCATCTTTAAACCATGTCACCTGAGGTACTGGACGTCCTTTGATTATGGCTTTAAGTCTAATGCTCTCACCAGCTTTAACAGTAAGGCCTTCAAAGTGCTCAGGGCCAAATTCAATTGTTGGAGCAACTGAAAAAAGAAAACAAAGAAACATCAGTCAATTACCATATAGCTAAGTATTTGTTATTGATATTCCTAAAAGTTTTTATAAAACATTGTTATTTGTATATATTAGACTTCTTTCTCACAGAAAATTACATTCTCTAGAGAGCAGTTATATAAAGTATAAACCTAATATTCTTGCTAACACAGTGTGCATAATGTTACAAAGCTGAAAGATTTCAATATATGCCGCTACACTATGCCAAACTACTTGAGGCAAAATTTCATTTCTAAATCATTAAGTCATACTGTCTATGACTTCCTTCTAGCTTTTCTGCTGCTAAATACCCAACACTGATGCCTTTAAGCAAAGGAGTGTCTGCATTGCATGGTCAGTTTGAAACTACTATGAGCACCTTCCTGATGTTCACAATTATTAGAAACTTTTTTTCTGATTCAGAAAGGAAAACTACAGGCTTGCTATGCATAATAAGCTTGCCAGACCTTAGATGTGAACTGCCACACAGTAGCAAAACCATAAATATATTTTAATACAAAAATATACATGCTGCAACATTTCAAGACATGTTTTGATTTCTATTAAATCTCAGCAGACAACAATGTAGTAACAAGGCAAAAAGAAGTCTAATAATATGTTACTCAAATACAGCAACTCATTACATGAGTCTGCTATATTCTGGACTTAAATTTAGCCTTTCTTGCCTTGGGGTACATAAAGAAATGAGTCTTGAGTTGACTTGAAGGGCAGTCATGCATTCTTTCCCCAGCTGACCTGATATCTCCAATCAGTACRGCCAGAGACTGGCTTCACTACCCAGAAACAAGCATGTTAAGAAATTATTCTTACTGCTCTCGTCTCTGGTCATGATGTAGCCTGAAGACTGTGAAGGTGGGCTGACTGTTCCAACAGCATTTCTTGCAAGCACTCTGAACTCATATCGGTCACCGGAGCTGAGTCCTGTAACTGTATATTGGCATTCAGTAACGTCAGTAAAGTTACATCTGAGCCAACGGTCTTCACTTCCTTGACGTTTTTCAATGCTGTAGGCCACAATTTTACTGCCTCCATCGCGCAGTGGGGCAGTCCATTTAAGGGTGACTGTTTCTCTGGTGACATCAATATAATCAGGAGTACCAGGTGGGTCTGAAAGGAAAATAATTGTATCAAGATGTATTTTTACACTTTTTTTTAAAATTATCGCTCACCATAGTATACAACACCAGAATTTTCTTGACCAAGTGATTGATCATTCACTCACCTACTGGAGATACTGCCAAAGTAAACTTGCTTGGCTCACTAGTTCGGCTTAGGCCCGCACTGTTTTCAGCGTACACTTGGAACTGGTATTCCAGGCCCTCAAGCAATCCAGTAATCCTGTATTCTCTGTTGGATATTAATGCAACATTAACTTTCTGCCACAAAATGCTGTTTCTTTCTTTCTTTTCAACATGGTATCCAAGAATCTCTGAACCACCATCATAAGCRGGAGCATCCCAAGATATGGTCATTCCATCAGCAGTTACATTGTATACAACAGGTTTGCCTGGTGCACCTGGTGGTCTAAATTGGTGTTTTGCCACAACATCTGCTGAGACAAGAGGTGGGCTCACCCCGTATCTGTTTTCTGCACGAACTCTAAACTGATACTCAGTGTCTTTAACAAGGTTTGGTACTTTGAAAGTTGTTCTAGCAGCACTTGAACACACCAGCTTCCAGTTGATCTGTGAAGTTTCTCTCTTCTCAATACTGTAGCCAGTAATTTCTCCTCCTCCATCATCTTCAGGAGCTTCCCATGACAAAACAACACTATCTGCTTTGATTTCATCAAGTCTTAAAGGTCCTTTTGGCTTAGATGGAGGTCCAAGAGTTATAACTGTGATGTTAAATGATTTCCTGGAGATCGCATTATCAAGAATTAAAGTATATTTGCCACCATGCTCCTTTTTCACATTCTTGATGCTTAAGCTTATCTTATTTTCTGTTTTCTTGAAGCGAAGCTGTTCAGTTTCTTTAAGAGGGAGGTTGTCCTTCAGCCAGTTCATTGATGGCCTAGGTTTACCTTTATAGGGCAATTCAATGTGCAGGTTATGTCCAATTCTTACAGAAATTTGACCTCCAGGAATATCAGAAAGATCGGCTTCAGGTGTGATTGTATATTCCTTCACTGTAATGGGTCCAACAGTAACACCGTCACTCATGCCTTTTTCATTTTTAGCAAATACTCTGAATTCTACAACAGAAAGCTCCTTAAGTTTTTCAACTTCAAATTCACAGGTCTTGCTTGTCCCTGCATATGTCCATTCTTTTTCTTCTTGCAGTTTCTTTTCAATAATGTAGTCAGATATAATGCTACCACCATCATAGTCAGGTTTGCTCCAGTGCAATTTAACAGAGGTCTTTGTAGAATCTTTCATGGCTAAGTCTTTTACAGGTCCAGGTATGTCAGCAGCTTTCACTGGTTCTGAAGTCTCACAAGGTTCACCCAGTCCAATTTCATTTTCTGCAAGAACACGGAAGAAGAATGCCGTCTTCTCTGATAAGTTCGTTAGCTTAAAGGTGGTATGAGAACACTTCGTTGTTACAGTAGACCAGGCTCTCTTTGTAGCATCTCTTTTTTCAACAACGTAATTGGTTATTTCAGAACCACCATTAATAAGCGGAGGCTCCCATACCAGTGTAACTGTGCCTCGAGAAACATGCTTAAGCTGCAATTTCTGGCAGGCAGATGGTGTGTCAAGTACTTTTACATTCACAAATGATGATTTTGGTTCTCCAACTCCATTTTCAATTGTAAGAACATATTTTCCTGTGTCATTTCGGGTAACTTGAGGAATAGTGAGTAATGTAGATGACTCTGTATTATGGATGATATATCTTTCATCCATCCCAAGATTTTTGTCATCCTTTCTCCATGTGACAGTTGGAGGAGGTCTACCTTTGAATGGAATCATTATTTCCACATCTTCACCTGCTTTAGCAATGATAGAAGTTCTGAGAGCAACATCCAGATCAATCTCTGGTGCCACTGTGGGAATAAATAATGAAAATGAATAATATATATTTAAAATGTAAAATAAGAAATGATTTGAAACATCAAAACACAGAAAAATGATAAACCATTGAAAAGCATAGTACCAAGAATATCTTTAGCGTGAACAGGTTCCGTCATTTCAATAGGCTCTCCTTGTCCAGCACAGTTTACAGCAGATACACGGAAATAATAATTAATGCTTGGCTGAAGATGGGATACAACATACTCGGTTGTTCTCACTTCTCCCTTAGTACTGACTACAGTCCATTCCTGCTCTTCACCTTCCCTTTTCTCCACTACATAGCTGGTAATTTGACTTCCTCCATCATAAGCAGGCTTGATCCAGCCAAGAGTGACAGAAGTCTTAGTTGTATCCACAACCTTCAACTTTGTTGGTGGACCTGGTTTATCTGAAAGTGATAGTTTAAGAAAAAGATCAGAAGCCTTATTTACAATTAATTGTAAAAGAAAAAAAGAAGAAAATTTACTCTCAGTTACATTTTGTTCAATCCCATCCAAACAGCCCACTAATCCCTATCCAGTGTGACGCACTTCATATTGTTTCTTACCAATAGGATCTGCGGCTTTGTAGAAGTCAGAAGCTTCTGAGAATGGACCTTGTCCAGCTGCGTTGACAGCACAAACCCGGAAATGATATTCACTGTTTTCAGTCAGACCTGTCACTTTCTGTCTCGTGTCACGAATAGTTTCTTTAGTAACCTTGAACCAGCTCAGACTCTTCTTGTCACGTTTCTCAAGATAATATCCTGATATTTCACTGCCTCCGTCAACTGTGGGCCTATTCCAGACAACGGTCATAGAATTCTTGGTTATCATTGTAACCTCTGGTACACTAGGTGGTCCAGGCGTAACTGAATTAAAAATACAYACATGTCAGTAGATCAATACTAAGAAAAAAGACAGGACAATTCAGTTACATCAGTTAATAYACATTTTTCTTACCAAATGAATTTTTGGCAATAACTGGTTCAGATTCTAGGGAATCACCAACTCCAAACTTGTTCACGCCGCGGACACGGAATATATATTCATTTCCTTTGATGAGTTTTGTGGTAGTTATGATACATCCCTCCAAYTTTTCCGAAATTAAAGACCATACCACCCGACTCGTCTCTCGTTTTTCAACAACATAATGTGTTACAGGTGCACCACCGTCRTCTGCTGGAGGTTCCCACATAATTGTGATCTTGTCAGCAGTGACTGTCTTAAACTGTATAGGCCCAGTTGGGGGTCCTGGCTTGTCTGTTGAAGGTAGGAGAAAGGAGATGTTAAGTATATTTCACTGAATTATTGCTCAACAGCATAGCAGTATAATAGCTGATAACATACCAAGTATCTGTACTCTGACATGGGCTGATGCTGAGCCCATTGCATTCTTCAGTTTTAATTCATAGGTGCCACTGCTAAGTCGAGTTGCATCCTTGATGAGTACAGAAGCAAATTCTGTCGTGTTTTCAATAGACAGTTGTGCAGTACTTTGTATTTCTTTGCCATTTCTAAACCATTCAATTGTAGGTATAGGCTTGCCTGAGATGCCTAGTTTTAGCTTAACAGAAGTTCCTGCTTTATATTTCACTACTTCTGTATATTCTGGTGGTACATCAATTTCAGGTGCACCTTAATAAAAACAATAAGAATAAAAAAAAATTTAAACCACAGAATTATTTTATAGTTGTATTTAATAAAAATAAAWATAGTAGTGTTTTATCTAAGTTACTATGCACAGTAGTTGCAAGCATTTCAGAAATGCTGATAAAGTAAAGCTAGCATGCATGTCCATATGGGCAGACTACTGTTGCTAAAAGAACAAAAACAAAAATATCACAAGACTTAAAAGATRCACACATAGCCATAGAAAGGCTTTATGAACATGTCCAAATAGCTCATACTCATTCAAGTTTATTAAATCAAGGTAAATTAGGCTTCCATATTAAAAAGACAATGGTTTAAAAAAAAAAAAAAGCTTCTTTTAAGCTCAGAACAATACTGTTATATCATTGCAAAACACTTACCGTATGTATCAACACATGTGATCGGACCCACAACATCTGATGGATTACTAATGGAACCAACAGCATTCTTAGCAAAGACCCGGAATTCATAGCGGGAATTCTGTGTCARACCAGATACTGTAAACTGAGTCTCAATTACATTGGTGAAACTAGCTTTTGTCCATCTGCCATCCGGAAGATCACGCTTTTCTACAATATATCCAGTGATCTTGCTACCACCATCAAATGCTGGTTTCTGCCATGACAGAGTGATAGCGGTCTTGGAAATATCCGTGACACGAACTTTTCTTGGTGGCTCTGCAATAGAAAACATGAGGAGAATGCTGGTGTTAGCTTTGTATATTAACTTACTGGATAAGAAATCATAGCACAGAGGGAAAAAAAAAGCACATTAGTTAAAATGGCCAGACTCCTTCATTTTCTAGAGATACATACCACAGGCATCAATTGCAAGGACTGGGTCGGAAGGATGACTTGCTTTTCCAATTCCAGCTGCATTTTCTGCATAAACCCTAAATTCATAGATTAGACCAGCACTGATGGTTGTGACTTTGAAGTGAGTTGTGCGAATAAGTGTCTTGTTAGCCTTCTGCCACAGTATACTATTCCTGTCCTTCATTTCTAGGTGGTATCCAACAACTGCACTGCCTCCATTATTGACTGGTTCGTGCCATCCAACAGTAATACTCTCTCGGGTGACATTAGTGACCCATGGTGTGGAAGGAGGCCCAGGGGTAGCTGAAAAGATCAAAAGAAGCAGTCAGTTGTTAACAAAATTAGTCTATCAACAATTAAGCACTAAAATATCAACAATGTCAACAACATTTGTCATGTGAGAAGTATATTACTTACTGTAAGGAAGCTTGACAACCACACACTGTGAGTCAATGTGGTCGCTGATGCCAAAGCGGTTCTCTGCTTTGATACGGAATTGGTATTCTTCTCCTGTTGTGAGCTTCATGACTTTAATAACAGTTCTAGCAACGGTAGCAGACACTTCAGACCAAGCAGCAGTACTTGTTTCTCTTTTCAGTACAATATAGTTAGTAACTTGACTTCCACCATCATAAGCTGGTGGCTGCCATTTCAGAGTTACACTCTCTTCAGTGATGTCGCTAAGGACAACAGGACCAACAGGAGGACCKGGTCTATCCAGCACAACAATATTAATAAATGATTTTGTGGTGCCACTTGAGTTGGCAGCAGTGATGTCATATCTGCCAGCATCGGCAGCCACGCTTTCTTTAAGGTTAATAATGAGGCTTTCTGCTGTGGTTTCTGTGTGAAATCTCATGGTAGCTTTCAGTGGAACACCATCTCTAGACAAAGTCACCTTTGGCAACGGTTTTCCAGAAACTGGAATTTCAACTTTTAGGTTTGATCCCGCTCGAATATATACAGTATTATGAGGGAAGCCCTTCATGTCAACCTCAGGAGATTCTGAAAAACAAAACAAAACAAAACAAACATGTAAAATGTTATTTTTTTTAAGCAGGARCCCAATATAATGTTTATCAGCTTTTGTCTTTGATGTCAGGAAGCATACCTAAATGCTCTTTAACTGTAACTGGGAGTAATAGTTCCTTAGGATCACTTAAACCAGCTTGATTTTCTGCAGACACTCTGAAGAAATAGTCAACATTCTCCTTAAGACCATGAACAACGTGATGAGTTGTCTTTACAACTGCACACTTAACCCATTTTTGTTGTCCTTTCTCAAGAGCTTCAATGAGATAGCTCACAATTCTGCTTCCACCATCATGTTCTGGTTTTAGCCAAGAAAGAGAAACACTGTCCTTTGTGACATTTGTTACTCCAAGCTTTTCTGGTGGGCTTGGTTTTTCTGGAGAAAAAAAAAAATGCAATGGGTTAATCAATTTAACAATTATTCCTTTTTGTTGTTGTTATTTTTAGCTGATAACACAGGAATGTCATGTGGAAATGTGTTTTTTAATGAATTCATGTATTAGAAACAATTCTAGGCAAAATACAACYCATATAATATTCAGGCCATTACTTCGGTCTTTTTCATTTGTAAAATTACAGAGCTACCACAAGCTCAACTTTCATACAGTAAACTGAATATCTTAATATTATTTTAAAGTAAACATTTTAAAATGTGTACTCATGGAACCAAATATTACTAAATATTTTTT
This sequence comes from Eudromia elegans, assembly GCA_003342815.1. Lineage (NCBI taxonomy): Eukaryota > Metazoa > Chordata > Aves > Tinamiformes > Tinamidae > Eudromia > Eudromia elegans. The sequence goes on along the minus strand of PTEX01000034.1, from coordinate 3,021,661 downwards.
TTGGTGAAACATACCTGTTATTTTAGTTCCCTCCTTGGTTTCAGTGGGTACTCCAACACCATACTCATTTTCTCCAGAAACTCGGAAGTAGTAAATGGCACCTTCTTGCAAGCCAGTCACTTTGTATGAAAGTCGATGACAATTGTTTGTCACAGTGACCCATGCCTTTTTGCTAGCTTCTCGTTTTTCAATAACATAGTTCTTTACCGGTGCTCCACCATCATTTTCAGGAACATCCCAAGATAGTACAGCGGATTCTTTAGTTACATCTTTTGTGGCAACATTAGATGGTGGTCCAGGAGTATCAAGAACTTTGACAACTAAAGTCAAGGTAGCAGTGTTCAGGACATTTTGTAATGTTAACGTGTATTTTCCAGAATCATTTCTTGTTGCTTTTTCAATAGTAAGAGATGTGCAATTATCTGAAGTATCAATGCTTGCTCGTGTACGGAGATCAGTTTCTGGTTTATTCCATGATACATTTGGGATTGGTTTGCCTCTGAAAGGAACAGTCATTGTGAATGATCCACCAGCCTTTACAATTAAAGTCTTCCGCATTTCACTGTCAATATCAAAGGCAGGTTCTTCCTCTCTTTCCTTTGTCACCTGGGGTTCTGAGACATCACTTGGTTCACTGACACCGACTTTGTTGATGGATTTTACTCTAAAGACATATTCAGAGCCTGATGCTAATCCAGTTACAGTGTATTCTGTACCTCTTAYGTTTTGAATAGCAGTTGACCAGTCAGTTTCATCAGTTTTCTTGTACTCAACTGTGTATGCAGTTACAGGAGCACCTCCATCAAAGAGTGGCTTTGTCCACCCAATTGTGATATTTGACCTTGTAGAATCTATGATCTTAGGTTTAGATGGCGGAGATGGCAAGAAGAGTGGATCTTCTGCCCTAATCAGTGGTGTTGCTTCACTTGGAGGACTGAGACCGGCAGCATTTTCTGCATAAACCCGGAATTCATATTCACACCCTTCACGCAGACCTGATGATTTCACTCTTAAATCATAAACTGGCTTTTTGTTCACACGGATCCATCTTAGACTAGTTTTCTCCCGTCTTTCAATTACATAGCCAGAGATTTCATTGCCTCCATCACTCTCAGGTCTTGCCCAGCACAAAGTCATAGAATCTTTGCTCACACTAGTGATCTCTAAAGACGTAGGTGGACTTGGAACTGTAAATGGATCTAAGGCCTTGACGGCAATACTTTCCAAAGGCTCACCAACACCGTATTTGTTAACACCCATMACCCTAAAAATATACTCATTACCCTTAAGTAATTTAGTAACTTTACAGGATGTTGTTCTAAGCTCTCCTTCACAAAGTGTCCATGCAATTCTGCTGGTCTCTCTTTTTTCTACAATATAGTAATCAATATCGGCACCGCCATTTTCTTGAGGRGGTCCCCATGATAAATGACATTTCTCAGCAGTGAGGCCATTTATTTCTAATGGGCCTGCAGGTGGACCAGGTCTATCAAGTACTTTGCAATTAATTGTCATAGATTTTGTTCCTGCAACATTTTGTAATGTTAGTACATACTGTCCTGAGTCACGTCGAATACAGTCCTTAACAGTTATTGCAGTAGAGTAATCTGTTGAGGATATTTCAACTCTAGCTTTTCCCTCTAGTTCCTTGCCATCTTTTGTCCAAGAAACCACTGGGATTGGCCGTCCTGCAATATCAGCATTGACTTTAAACACTTCTCCAGCTTTCACAACTACAACATCCCTGAATTTGACATCTATCATAATTCTTGGAGCCTCTACGTCATCTTTTACAGTCACAGGCCCAGTTGATTCAGATGGCTCGCTAAAAAGTCCAGCAGCATTCTTGGCAATCACACGGAATTCATATCGCTGATCTTCTGTAAGTCCTCCTACATCAAAGTATGTTTCTTGAACATTAGTAAAATTACACTTTAGCCAACGACCATCTGGTATCTCTCTGCGTTCAATAATATATCCTGTCACTTTAGCACCACCATCATATTCTGGTTTAGCCCATTTCAGTGAGACACAAGTTCTTGTAATATTAGTAACTTCTGGCTGACCAGGAGGATCACATGGATCTCTTGCAGCAACTGGTTCACATGATTTACTGCATTTGCCTATTCCTGCAATGTTTTCCGCATACACACGATATTCGTATAGCAGTCCTTCATCAAGACCTGTAACTTTCATCTGTGTGTCAGGTATAAGGCTTCTGTTGACTTTTGTCCAAAGAATGCTGCTTCGTTCCTTACACTCCAGGTGATATCCTAGTACTCTGCTACCTCCATCATTAACTGGTACCTGCCAGGTTACAATCATGAAAGCTTTAGTTGCATGTGCCACATGAGGAGTTCCAGGTGGTCCTGGAGGTTTAAATGGATATTCTGCCAGAACAGAGGGAGAATTAGCGTAAGTACTCTTTCCATAGCGGTTTTCTGCACAAATACGGAACTGATATTCAGATCCAGTTGTCAGACGAGACACTTTAATTGATGTTCTTGCAACTGCTGCAGATACTACATCCCATGTTGTTGTGGTAGTTTCTCGTTTCTCCACAATGTAATTGCTAATATGGCATCCACCATCATATTCTGGAGGTTTCCAAGATAGAGTTATACTATCAGCACTAACTTCGTCAATATGTACATCAGTTGGCGGTCCTGGTCTGTCAAGGACAATTACAGTTAAAGAGGCTGTTGTTGATCCAGCACTATTTGAAAGGTGTAATTCRTAATGTCCCAAATCTTCATTTAATGCCTCCTTGATGGACAGTGAAGTTGAAGTCTTTGATGTCTGAACATTTACCCTGGTTGTCTCTCTCAAAGGATTTCCATCCTTCTTCCAGCTAACAGTTGGAAGAGGTCGCCCTCTGAAAGGCACATCAATCTTAAGATCATCTCCAGCTTTCACAGTGAATGTGTTGAAAAGGAGCTCAACAGAAGGCTGGATTTCAATATCTTTTGCAATGACTGGGACACCAAGTTCTCTTGGATCACTTTTTCCTTTTTCATTAACAGCAATCACTCTGAAACTGTACTCTTCTCCCATAGTTAGGCCTGTTATTGTTGCTTCTAATGTTTTCACTTGGGTGCATGCGCTCCATTTTACACTTCCTTTAGTTTGCATTTCAACTACATACCCAGTAATTTTACTGCCACCATCGCTCTCTGGCTTTTCCCATTTAATTGAAGCAGAGTTACGAGTCACATCTACAAGAATTACCTTTGCAGGTGGGGAAGGTGGTTCAGAAACCTTAACCGGGTCAGGTGTTTCTGCTGGTAAGCCTGCCCCATATTCATTTACAGCTAAGACACGGAAGTAATAACTACATCCTTCCTGTAACTGAGTAATTTTGAAGGAATTCTTAGTGCAGTTGTTGGTAATTGTAGCGTAAGCCTTTCTTGTGGATTCTCTCTTTTCAACTATGTAGTTAGTAATTTTAGCTCCACCGTCAATGAGTGGTTGTTCCCAGGCCAGAGTTACAAAATCTTTCTTCACTTCTCTGATTGTCAAGTTTACAGGTGCGCTAGGTGTATCAAGCACTCTGACATTAACAAAAGCTGATTTTTTGCCACTGTTGTTTTCTAAAGTCAGATTGTATCTACCACTATCAAATCTATTCACGTTGTCAATGACCAGCATTGTATAGGAACCAGTGACTTCAATCTGAGCTCGATCACTAATCGTTCCTTCTGCTTTTTCCCATTTAACTTCAGGTTCTGGTCTTCCTTTGATGGTAACAAACAGACGTAATGTACCACTAGCACGTACAGTGACTACTTTTCTGAGATCTGCATCAAGTTCAATTTCAGGAGSTTCAACCTTGTCAGCTGCAATGACCGTACCAGGTATAACAGCAGGTTCTCCTACTCCTTCTGAGTTAATGGCACAGATTCGGAAGTTATACTCCTGGTTTTCTTTGAGTTTTGTTACAGTGAACTGTTTTCCTTGTAATCCTGTTGGTGGTGTGCAGATAGTCCATTCATCAGCAGAGGCTTCTTTTACTTCTACTATGTATCCCTTAACAGGAGCACCACCATCATAAATAGGCTTACTCCAGGCAAGGGAAACTGATGACCTAGAAGTATCTGTAACCTTTGGATTGCTTGGTGGGCCTGGCGGGTACAGTACATCGCAGGCACGATAGAAAATGGATGGCTCACTGGGTTCTCCTACACCAGCAGCATTTTCAGCAGAAACTCTAAATTCATAGAAATGCCCATCAGTAAGACCTGTTACTCTGAAGCGCAAGTCAGTCAGTCTTTTCTTATTGCATTTGGTCCATCGGACACCATCTTTATCTCGTTTTTCAAGTATGTAGCCTTCTATTTCAGCTCCCCCATTGTCTTCTGGGCGACCCCATGTTACAACCATAGAGTCTTTTGTGATTGCTGAAACTTCAGGTGTTGAAGGAGGACCAGGGGGTTTGTATGGATTACGAGCCACAACTGGCTCAGATTCCAAGGGCTCTCCAGTTCCGTATTTGTTCACTGCCATTACACGGAAAATATATTCATTACCTGCAAGGAGTCTGGTTACCTTGTGGTTAAGAGCTTGCACATCTGTAGCTACTTGGGTCCATGAAAGCCTGCTTGTCTCTCTCTTCTCAATGATGTAATGTGAGATACTAGAACCACCATCATGTAAAGGTGGAGCCCATGCCAAGTAACATTTTTCTGCAGTGACACCTGTAACCTTCAAAGGTCCTTCTGGGGGTCCTGGCCTGTCAAGCACTTTTACAGTGATTGGTATAGATTTTGTGCCACCAACATTTCTGAGGTTAAGAGTATAGTGACCTCCATCTATTCTTATACAGTCTTTGACAGTAAGAGTTGTTTTGTGAATAGTGGACTTGATTTCCATTCTTGCAGTTGCTTCTTCAAGATCTTTACCATCTTTTGACCATGTGATGTCAGGAATGGGTTTGCCATGGATATCAGCTTCAAGAACAAAAGTTTCTCCAGCATGAACAACAATGACATCTTTGTATTTAGGATCCAGAGAAGCCCCTGGCGCTTCAATTTCATCTCTCGCAGTAATGGGTCCTGTGCTTTCAGATGGCTCACTCAAACAACCAGCTGCATTCCTTGCAATTACTCTAAATTCATATCGTTGGTCTTCAACAAGACCGCTAACTGTAAATTCCGTTTCCAACACATTTGTAAAGCTGGCTTTCATCCAACGACCATCTGGCAGTTCTTTCTTTTCTACAATATATCCTGTTATTTTGCTTCCACCATCATATTCCGGCTTTTTCCACTTCAGTGTGACATTATTTCTTGTGACAACAATGGCCTCGGGGCGGCCAGGTGGTTCACATGGATCTCGGGCAACATACAGTTCTGAAACTTTACTGACTTTGCCAATGCCAACAATGTTTTCAGCAGAAACTCTGAACTCATATTCAAGGCCTTCTTCAAGGCCATCTGTTTTATATTTGGTGTCTGTAATGAGTGACCTGTTCTGTTTTGTCCAAAGAATACTGTTCTTGTCTTTACGTTCAAGGTGGTAGCCAAGAATTTTGCTTCCTCCGTCATTAACTGGTTCATTCCATTGTACGATCATATGGTCCTTGGAAGCAGCTGTTACAAATGGAGTTCCAGGTGGCCCTGGTAACTTATACGGGTATTGAACAACAACAGATTTAGAATCCAAAGGAGAGCTCTTCCCATATCTGTTTTCAGCATAAATCCTGAACTGGTATTCAGTACCTGTTTTAAGCTTTGTTGCTTTGATAGTTGTCCTTGCAACAGTTGCTGAAACAATACTCCATGTGGTAGTGCTTGTGTCACGCTTTTCCACKATATAGTTGCTTATCTGACAGCCACCGGTATAATCAGGTGGATCCCATGATAGAACAACAAAATCTGCACTAACTTCATCAAAGCGGACAGGTCCTCGTGGTGGCCCAGGCTTTTCCAGCACAATTATGCTCAGATGCTCTGTTGCTGTACCAGCTGTGTTCGTTGCTGTTACTGTATATTTACCAAAGTCATCTTTGTTGCTTTCTTTAATATGTAAAATAGTTGATGCTGATGTATCCTCAATTTGCAATCTGGTTGTCTGTTTAAGTGGTTGGTCATCTTTTGTCCAAGTAATAGTAGGTTTGGGTCTACCTATAAAGGGTACTTCCACCTTTAGATCTTCTCCAGCCTGTACACTGTATGTATTAAACATCAACTTGAAACTTGGCTCAATTGTCAAGTCTTTAGCTATCACAGGAACTCCAAGTGCTCTGGGATCACTTTTGCCTTTTTCATTGTATGCAATCACACGGAATTGATATTCCTGTCCTGGACTCAGACCAGACACAACTGCATTGCATGTTTTGGTCTCACTAACACTACTCCATTTTTCTGTTCCTTTAGGCTGCATTTCAACAATATATCCCAAAATTCTGCTACCTCCATCATGTTCAGGTTTTTCCCACATAAGTGATGCACTTCTCTGAGTCACATCTGTAAGTGTTACTTTCCCAGGAGGCAGAGGTGGTTCTGAGGCTTTGACGGCATCTGTTGTTTCAGCTGGAATACCAATTCCAAATTCATTTTCAGCCATAACTCTGAAGTAATAAATTGCTCCTTCTGTAAGATTTTCAACTTTAAAGCTTGTCCTGCCACACTTAGCACTTACATTTGCAAATGCCTTCCTAGTTGACTCACGCTTGTCTATTACATAGTTCTTCACCTTTGCACCACCATCAATAATTGGTGGTTCCCAAGATAATAGGGCAGAATCTTTCTTTATATCCTTTACTACTAAATTTTGTGGTGGTCCTGGTGTGTCCAAGACTTTTACTGTAACAAAAGCAGTTTTAGAACCACTGCTGTTCTCCAACTTAAGGATATATTTTCCAGCATCATTTCTATCACAGTTGTCAATTGAGAGYTGTGTGTAGTTTATGCCTTTATCAATTTGAACTTTTTCTGTAAATTCACCTTCTTCTCGAGACCACATGATGTCAGGTGTTGGTCTGCCCCTGAATGGTATGTGAATCCTAGCAGACCCACCAGCTCTAACCACTATGCCTTTCCTTAGCTCTGAATCAATATCAAGTTCYGGAGCTTCAAGTTTATCTTCTGGTTTAATAGTACCAGGAATGGATGCAGCCTCTCCAACACCAACCTTGTTGAGGGCACATACTCGTAGTTTATATTCTTGATGTTCAGTAAGCTTTGTGATTTCAAATCGAGTGGAACGCACACCGGTTTGTGGAGTAACAAGCGACCACTCATCTTCATCTGCTTTGCAAATTTCTACAAGGTATCCCTGGATCTCAGAACCACCATCATAAATAGGTTTACTCCAACCAAGTGTAACTGAACTTTTGGTGGTATCTACAACATGAGCATTTGTAGGAGGACCAGGCTTGAACACTGGATCACAAGCTTTAAAGTAAGGAGAAACTTGGCTTGGTTCACCCACTCCAGCACTATTTTCAGCAGAAACTCTGAATTCATACTCATGATCCTCTGTTAATCCTGTAACTCTTAATCGAAGATCGGTAATTCGGCGTTTATTACATTTTATCCATCGTATGCCTGCTCGGTCTCTCTTTTCTACAATGTAACCAATGATTTCACTGCCTCCATCACTATCTGGTCGGCTCCAGCAGACAGTCATAGAATCCTTYGTGATGTTGGTAATTTCCAAGGCCTTTGGTGGACCAGGGACTACAAAAGGATTTTTCATCATTACTGGTGCAGATTCTAATGGCTCACCAACCCCATATTTGTTAACTGCCATAATACGGAAAACATATTCATTTCCTTCCAAGAGTTTTGTTACTTTCAGCATTGTAGGTACAACATCTGAAGCAACAACAGTCCATGCTAGGCGACTAGTTTCTCTCTTCTCTATAATGTAATGAGAAATATCACTGCCACCATCATGAAGAGGAGGAGCCCATGCCAATGAACATTTTTCAGCTGTAACTCCTGTCACGTGTACTGGGCCTTGCGGAGGTCCTGGCCTGTCCAGGACTTTTATATTTACAGTTACTGTCTTCGTCCCCGCAACATTAGAGGCTTCTAAAATGTACTGTCCACCATCGACTCGAATAGCATCTTTTACAATCATTAATGTGCTGAAATCTGTGTTYTTTATTTCACATCTAGCAGTGTCTTCAACTTCTTTATCTCCTTTGTACCACTTAATTGTTGGCAGTGGCTTTCCATGAACATCTGCCTCAAGTCTGAATGTTTCACCCGCATTTACAACAATTGTATCTTTGTACTTTGGATCCATTGAAATTCGTGGAAGTTCAACTTCATCTCTTGCTGTTATTGGTCCTGTACTGTCAGAAGGTTTGCTTATTGCACCTGCAGCATTCTTTGCAATCACTCTAAATTCATATCTTTGGTCTTCAGTAAGCCCTGTTACAGTGAATTGAGTTTCAATGATATTTGTGAAACTGGCTTTCATCCAGCGACCATCTGGCAAGTCACGTTTCTCTACAATGTAACCAGTAATCTTACTACCACCATCATATTCTGGTTTGGTCCACTGCAGAGTGATAGAGCTCCTTTTTATTATTATGGCTTCTGGACGCCCTGGAGGATCACATGGGTCACGAGCTACATAGCACTCAGAAACCTTGCTTGTTCTGCCAACACCAACAATATTTTCCGCTGAAACTCTATATTCATATTCTATTCCTTCTTCCAGGTTAGTTGTCTTAAAACTTGTGTCCTGAATAATAGTCTTGTTTACTTTAGTCCATAAAATGCTGTTCTTCTCCTTTCTCTCAAGATGGTAGCCCAAAACTCTACTGCCACCGTCATTTACTGGTTCATGCCACTGCACAACCATGGAGTCTTTTGTAACAGTTGTCACAAATGGGGTGCCAGGAGGTCCTGGTTCTTTGTAGGGGTACTGTGCTACAACAGGGGCAGACTCCAAAGCAAAGCTCTGCCCATACCTGTTCTCAGCAAATATTCTGAACTGATACTCTGAACCAGTCTTCAGTTTGGTCACTTTCAGGGTAGTTCTTGCAATAGTAGCTGAGACTGTTTCCCATACAGTGGTTGTTGTATCTCTCTTATGAACGATATAGTTGGTGATTTGGCAGCCACCTGTGTACGCTGGGGGATTCCATGATATGGTAATACTTTCTGCACTAATTTCATCAAACTTCACAGGTCCCACTGGGGGGTCAGGTTTGTCTAGAGTTATAACTTCAATAGAAGCAGACTTTTGCCCAACGACATTGGCCACTGTAATTTCATAWATGCCACTGTCCTCTTTGTTAGTTTCTTTAATATTCAATATAGTCAYATCAGCTGAATCGCTAACATTGACTCTGGTTGTCTGCCTTAATGGCTGGCCATCTTTTACCCAGGTAACAGTTGGTTTAGGTCGACCTTTAATTGGTACTTCTACTTTCAGATCTTGTCCAACTTGGATACTGTAACTATGAAAAGCAGGTCTCACATCAGGTTCGATTACCAAGTCTTTGGCGACTATTGGAACTGCAAGTGCTCTAGGATCACTCTTACCCTTTTCATTTACAGCCATTACTCTAAAAAGATATTCTTCTCCTTGAGTCAGGTTAGTAATAACTGCTTCAAGTGTCTTTACGCGAGCACACTCTGACCATTTCTCACTGCCCTTTGCTTGCATTTCAACAATRTACTGTATGATTTTGCTGCCACCATCATGTTCAGGCTTTTCCCAGCTTAGTGAGACACTGTTTCTTGTGACATCATCCACTGTTATCTTCCCAGGAGGCTGTGGAACTTCAGCAACTTTAATTGGGTCACTAGTTTCTGCAGGGAGGCCGATTCCATATTCATTTTCAGCAGAGATTCTAAAGAAGTAATAGCAGCCCTCCTGAAGTTGATCTACTTTCCATGAAGTCTTGTGGCAGTTTGTTACAACAGCTGCATATGCCTTTCTTGTTGCTTCACGTTTTTCAATAATGTAATTCTTTATCTTTGCTCCACCGTCCAAGAGAGGAGGCTCCCATGAAAGTGAAACAGAGTCTTTTGTGATCTCTCTGATTTTTAAGTTRACAGGTGCACTTGGGGTATCCAACACTCTTACACTGACAAAAGCAGACTTTGTTCCACTGCTGTTCTCTAAAGTCAAAGTATATTTTCCAGTATCAAATCTGTTAACATTGTCTAGAACAAGGGAAGTAAAGCTGCTAGTGGTATCAATAATAGCTGCCTCTCTGATCTCACCCTCCGTTTTACCCCATTTTACTTCAGGTGTTGGGCGGCCTCTGATAGGAACAAACAGTCTTAAGGAGCCACCTGCCCTTACATTTACAATCTTCCTTAATTCCATGTCAAGGTCAAGATCCGGTGGTTCCATCTTTTCTTCAACAATAACAGAACCAGGAACATCTGCGTGCTCTCCAACTCCTGCTCTATTAACAGCACAGATACGGAACTTGTATTCATGTTTTTCTACTAATTTTTCTACTTCCATATGAGTGTTTTTAATTCCAGTTGGAGGAGTACAAATTGCCCATTCACCATCACTTACATCACATTTTTCCACAATGTATCCCTGAATTTCAGAGCCACCATCATAGATAGGTTTACCCCAYGAGAGGAAAACTGAAGATCTTGTGACATCCACAACCTTAGGATTATTGGGWGGACCTGGCTTGTAAATAGGATCACATGCCTTATAGTAAGTGGAAGGTGGGCTTGGCTCACTAAGGCCTGCRGCATTTTCAGCTGAAACTCTGTACTCATAATCATGATTTTCTATAAGTCCAGTCACTCTGTATCGCAGTTCACTTATCAGGCGTTTGTTACATCTTGTCCAGCGAATACCTTCTTTATCTCGTTTTTCAAGGACATAGCCTAATATTTCACTACCACCATCTGAGGGTGGTCTCTCCCATACAACTATCATAGAATCCTTGGTAATAGCTGTGACTTCTGGGGCCTTTGGTGGAAGCGGCACTACAAATGGGTTCTTTGCAAGTACCGGTTCAGATTCAAGGGGTTCACCAACTCCATATTTATTTACTGCCATGATGCGGAAAACATATTCATTTCCTTCTAGAAGTTTCGTAACTTTGCAATTCAGGGTTTGCACATTTGAATCGACAACAGTCCAAACCAAGCGACTGGTTTCTCTTTTTTCTACAACGTAATGTGAAATATCACTACCACCATCCTGTAGTGGAGGTTTCCAGGCTAACACACATTTTTCAGCAGTAACGCCTGTAATTTCAACAGGTCCTTCAGGTGGTCCAGGTCTATCGAGAACTTTGACATTAACAGGAACTTTCTTTTCACCTGCAACATTCTTTGCCAGTAATACATACTGGCCACTGTCCACTCTAATGGCTTCCTTTACACTAAGGCTTGTTGCAAAATCAGTGCTTTTTATTTCCATACGAGCAGTATTTGTCAGCTCATGATCACCTCTTAGCCACTGAATGGAAGGTATTGGTTTGCCATGAACATCCGCTTCAAGCTTGAATGACTCGCCAGCATGTACTACAATAGTGTCTTTGTATTTTGGATCCATACTTATCTGAGGTGGTTCTATTTCATCTCTTGCTGTAACTGCCCCTGAACTCTCAGACGGTTCACTGAAAACACCAGCAGCATTTCGTGCTATTACACGGAACTCRTACCTCTGGTTTTCAACAAGGCCAGTTACTTCAAATTGGGTATCAATGACATTTGTAAAACTTGCTTTCATCCAGCGACCATCTGGTAGCTCCTTCTTTTCAACAACGTAGCCTGTGATTTTGCTTCCACCATCATATACAGGTTTCTTCCACTGCAGTGTTACTGAACTTCTTGTGACAATAATAGGTTCTGGACGACCTGGAGGATCACATGGGTCATGTGCAATATAGCATTCAGATGCTCTACTTGCCTTTCCAATGCCCACTATGTTTTCAGCATAAACTCTGAACTCATATTCAAGACCTTCCTCAAGGCCACTTGTTTTAAATTTAGTATCTTGAATAGGTGCTTTATTCAGCTTAGACCACAGAATGCTATTTCTTTCCTTGCGCTCCAAGTGGTAGCCAATAATCTTGCTACCACCATCATTGACTGGTTCATTCCACTCTACCACCATACTATCTTTCGACACAGCTGTTACAAAAGGTGTTCCAGGTGGGCCAGGAAGTTTGTAAGGATATTGGGCTATGATTGGCTCAGAAGTGAGGAAGGYACTCTTTCCATATCTGTTCTCAGCTGCAATTCTGAACTGATATTCACAGCCGGTCTTTAATCGACATGCTTTTATGGTTGTTCTTGCAACAGTAGCTGACACGATCTGCCAAGATGTGGTAGAAGTGTCTCGCTTTTCTACAATATAATTATTAATAGAGCTGCCACCATCATATGTTGGTGGTTCCCAGGAAATAGTAATACTATCTGCTGTTACTTCATCTACTTTTACTGGTCCAGTTGGAGGTCCTGGTTTGTCAAGGACAACAATATTTAGGGTCTCAGTTGCTTCACCTGCAGAGTTTGTAAGTTTAACCAAATATGCTCCCACATCATCTTTACAAGCTTCTTTTATTGTTAACAGTGTGTTGTTTTCTGAGCTTTCTGCATTTACTCTTGTAGTCTGCTTCAGTGCCACGTTGTCTTTATGCCAAAGCACTGCTGGTTTGGGTCGACCAACAAAAGGAACATCAACCTTTAGGTCTTCTCCTGCTAGAACACTGAAAGTAGTAAACAATAGCTTGAAAGCTGGTGGAATCACAAGATCTTTTGCAATAACTGGTATACCCAGCTGGCGAGGATCACTAATGCCTTTTTCATTTTGAGCTGAAACACGGAAGGTGTATTCTTCACCTTGGATCAATCCTGTGATAGTGGCTTCAGTAACTTTTACTGTAGCACAAGTTGACCACTTTTCACTGCCTTTGCTTTGCATTTCTACAATGTAGCCCAGAATTCTGCTGCCACCATCATGTTCAGGTTTTTCCCAAGACAACGAAACGCTATTTCTTGTCACATCCAACAAAGTTATTTTCCCTGGTGGAAGTGGTCTTTCTGATACTTTCACGGACTCTGAAGTTTCAACTGGAAGGCCTATTCCATATTCATTTTCAGCTAGGACTCTGAAGTAATAGTTACAGCCTTCTTGCAGTGCATCAACTTTCCAACTAGTCTTGTGGCAATTGGCATTAACAGTTGAATAAGCTTTTCTTGTTGACTCACGCTTTTCAACAATATAATTTTTTATTTTAGAGCCACCATCAACAAGAGGAGGTTCCCATGTGAGTGTAACTGATGATTTTGTAACTTCCTTTATTTTCAAATCTTGAGGTGCCCCAGGGGTATCCAGAACTCTGACATTCACAAATGCTGACTTACTGCCTGAACTGTTTTCAATTGTCAGTATGTATTTGCCACTATCAAATCTATTCACATTTTCAACAATAAGTAAAGTATAGGAGCTTGTTGATTCAATGCTTGCTCTGTCCAAAGATGCTCCGTGTTCTCTTGTCCATTTTACTTCAGGTGCTGGTCTTCCTTTAATTGGGACAAAGAGCCTTAGAGTACAGCAGGCTCGGAGAGTGACAACTTTACGTAGCTCTGCATCAAGCTCAATYTCTGGAGGTAGCATTCTTTCTTCAGCTTTTGGAGTTCCAGGAACAAGAGCAGGTTCCCCAAGGCCTTCAGAGTTCATAGCATATATCCGGATCTTATACTCTTGATTTTCTTTGAGGTCAGTGATGGTAAAGGAAGTAGCTTTTAGACCTACTGGTGGTGTGACAATCTTCCACTCATCTTCTTCAGGCAGTGCTATCTCAACCATGTAACCTGTGATTTCTGAACCACCATCATATATTGGTTTGTTCCATGCTATTGTAATGGAGGACTTGCTGCTATCCAAAACACGAGGATTACCTGGGGGACCAGGCTTAAATACCGTATCACAAGCTTTATAGAATGGACTGGTGGGGCTTGGCTCACTAAGTCCAGCAGCATTTTCAGCTATGACCCTGTATTCATATTCATGGCCTTCTGTCAGTCCAGACACTTTATAACGTAAATCAGTAACAACTCTTTTGTTACATTTCACCCAGCGTAGACCAGCTCTGTCACGACGTTCCACAATATAGTTAGTTATTGGGCTCCCACCATCTGAGTCAGGATGGCCCCAGCAAACAACCATAGAATCTTTTGTAATTGCTGTAACTTCAGGTGTTTTAGGTGGATCAGGTGGTACATATGGATTTACAGCAAGAACGGGCTCTGATTCCAAGGGCTCACCAACGCCATATTTGTTAACAGCCATAACACGGAATACATACTCATTGCCCTTCAGCAGCTTAGTAACCTTCAATTTAGTTAATGGAACTTCTGTAGCTGCAGTTGTCCATGCCAATCTACTGGTTTCACGTTTTTCAACCACATAATGGTCAATTTTTGCACCTCCATCATCCAATGGAGGTAACCATGACAGCACGCATTTTTCTGCAGTGACTTCAGACACAGCCAAAGGCCCCTCTGGAGGACCAGGTCTATCAAGAACTTTAACATTGAAGATATGTTTGGCAAAGCCACCAGGATTAGTTGCAGTAAGTGTATAGGCACCACCATCTTTTCTTGAGGAATCTTTGTTAATAAGAACAGTAGAGAAATCYGCTATCTTTATTTCTAATTTTGCTGTATCTTCAAGTTCTTTTTCTCCTTTTGTCCATGCCATAGTTGGTGGAGGGCGACCTGAAACATCAGCCTCAAGTCTGAAAACTTCACCTGCTTTCAGTACTAAAGTGTCTTTGTATTTAGCATCCACCCTTATCCTTGGTGCTTCAATGTCATCTCTACATGTTATAGCATCTGATGGTTCAGAGGGCTGGCTAACAGCACCACCAGCATTCCTAGCAATCACACGGAATTCATATGCAGCATCTTCAGTCAAGCCACTTACAGTGAATTCAGTCTCTAGGATATTGCTAAAGTTAGCTTTCAGCCAACGGCCATTGGGAAGGTCTCTTTTCTCAACAGTGTAGCCAGTTATTTTAAAACCTCCATTATATTCTGGTTTAGTCCATTTCAGTGTCACTGCATGTCTTGTGATGTTCAGAGGAACTGGCTTGCCAGGTGGATCTATTGGGTCTAAAGCAAAGACAGGCTCAGATGGCTTGCTTGGCTTACTTTTACCAGCCAAATTTTCTGCTATAACACGGAATTCATATGCAATGCCATCAGTAAGTCCAGTTGATTTAAAGATATTGCCTGATACCATCATTTTACTTACAGTCTGCCAAAGAATRCTATTTCGTTCTTTCCTTTCAACATGATAACCCAGAATTGGGCTTCCACCATCGGTAACTGGCTCATTCCAGCTAATGGTCATGTTTTCTTTGGTGACTGCAATCACCTGAGGAGTACCAGGAGGCCCAGGTACCTTAAATGGATAGTTGGCAACAATAGACTCTGAAGTAATAGCTGGACCAACTCCATATCTGTTTTGAGCTTTAACACGGAACTGATACTCAACTCCAGTTGTAAGACGAGTGGCTTTAAACATGGTACGTATCACTGTGGTTGCCAGTTCAGTCCACGTGGTGCTGTCAGTTTGACGCATTTCTACAACATAGTTACTTATAGGTACACCTCCATCGTTCAAAGGAGGTTGCCATGAGAATGTTAGGAAGTCAGATGAAACTTCATCGAATTTGATTGGTCCAGTAGGAGGTCCAGGTATGTCATGAACTTGGACAGTGATAACTTCACTAACTTCTCCAACAATATTTTTAGCTGACAGTGGGTAATGGCCACTATCACTTCGTACACATTCGTTAATGTTTAATATGGTTGCAGTTGCAGTATTTTCATAATTAACCCTTTGTGTTTGCTTAAGGGTCTGGTCTTCTTTCTTCCAAGTCACAGTTGGTCTTGGACGACCAAGTACAGGGATTTCAATCTTAATGTTGTCACCAGCTTTGGCAATGACTGTTTTCTGATAGATACCACGGAGGTCAAACTCTGGAAGCATTGTTTGTTCTTTGATAATAACTGGCCTGCTTTCTCTTGGGGCACTCCTTCCAGCACTGTTAACTGCCATAACCTGGAAAGTATACTCTTCGTTTTCAGTTAGATTCTTCACTACACAGTCCAGTGTTTTAACTGTTGTGATGTGTGCCCACTGGTTGGAGCCTTTCCTTTGGGCTTCAATTACATACCCAGTTATCTTGCTCCCACCGTCATGTTCTGGTTTTGGCCAAGCCAGGCTAACTGAGTTCCGTGTTACATCCATAATATGGAGGCTCTCAGGTGGTGATGGTGCCTCAGATGCTCTTACTGGTTCTGCAGTTTCAGCTGGTTCACCAATACCAAACTCATTTTCAGCCAGCACTCTAAAGTAGTATTCACATCCCTCAGCCAAGTTAGGAACTCTTAGAGAACACTTCTGACAGTTAGTTGTGACTGTTGAATATGCTTTTCGAGTTGATTCACGTTTCTCAACAATATAGTTTGTTATACGTGAACCACCATCTATCAGAGGCATATCCCATTGGAGGGTGATGCTGTCTTTGGTTATTTCTCTAGGCTTGAGGTTTATTGGTGGACCTGGAGTATCTAAAACTTTTACATTTACGAAGCCAGTCTTCTTACCAGCAGCATTTTCAAGAGTCATTACATATTTTCCTGCATCGTATCTGGTGCAATCTGTGACAATCAAGAGTGTAAAAGAGTCTGTATTTTCAATGTTGGCGCGCCCTTTGAGTGAAGCACCATCTTTTGTCCATGTAACTTCTGGAGTTGGACGTCCTTTAATTGGCACAAAAATCCTAATAGTCAGTCCAGCTCTAACAACAAGTGTTCTTCTCAGCTCAGCATCTAATTCAAAGTCAGGAATCTCTTCCCGGTCTTTGATTTCAACACTTGGAATTACTGCTGGTTCACCAACGCCTACAGCATTCACGGCAGAGATTCTGAAATTGTATTTGGCTCCTGTCTGCAGATGAGCAACAACAAACTGAGTAATTCTTAAAGCAGTCCCTGTTGTGTCTTTTACCCATTCTTCTTCTCCTTCCTTTTGATGCTCCACTACATAGCCAATGATGTCAAGTCCACCATCATAGTGAGGCTTGCCCCAGGCTAAAGATGCACTTGTCTTTGTAGTATCAGTCACTCTTGGATTTGCAGGTGGACCTGGTGGGTCTGAAAAGTGAAGAAAAGATAATATATCACATATTATGTTACATAAATATATTATATAGAAAGTCACTCTTACCATTTGTATGAATTTTGCTAAAAGAAAGGCATGATACTCACATGCAACATCCTTGCATATGACTGGGTTTGAGGCATCACTTGGWGGTCCAACTCCTGCTCTGTTTTCTGCACTGACACGGAATTCATATTCATTTCCTTCCAGGAGCCCTGTTACTTTGCATCTTAGATCAGAAACTGGTTTCTTTGTTGCCCTGACCCATCTTAAACCTTTCTTTTCTTTCCTCTCCACATAGTAACCTGTTATTTCACTTCCTCCATCATCTGTTGGTCTTTTCCAGGTAATTGTCGCAGTATTTTTAGTCACATTTGTTACTTCTGGTTTTCCAGGAGGGCCTGGGGGACCTGATAAGGAAAAAAAAGTACGAAGTTAAGACAAAAATCAAATCTATTAAAATAAGAAAAACATATTTGCACTTCTTATCTTGTTCTGCTTACCAAATCTATCCACCATTTTAACTGGTTCTGATTGTACTGGTTCACCTTTGCCATAATGATTTACTGCTGAGACACGGAAAACATACTCATTTCCTTGGATGAGCTTGCTAACAACGTGCCTACAGCTCTCAATATTTTCAGCAACTAATGTCCAGAGCAGGCGGCTAGTTTCTCGTTTTTCAAGAACATACGATTTGATTGGTGATCCACCATCTTCTGCAGGAGGTGACCATGTAAGAGTGGCTTTTTCTGCTGAAACATTACTGATCTCAATAGGCCCTGGAGGTCCTGGAACATCTAAAACTTTCACATGTATGCTCTCTTGCTTAGTACCAAAAGGATTGACTGCCGTGATTGTGTATTCACCAGAATCTTTTCTGGCTGCATATTTGATGCTTAGAGTTGAAGAAGTTGGCGTTGTTTCAATGTGCACAAGCTCTGAAGGTCTAAAATCTTTTCCAGCTTTTGACCATGATGAAACTGGAAGTGGCTTGCCACGTATGCTGATGGCAGACAGTGTGATGGTTTCTCCTGCTTTCACTGTTAAACCTTCCTTCAGTGGAGGATCAATAACAATAGTTGGTGCCTCTGTGAAAACAACCCAAAACAGCATGATTATTTAACTAGAACATAGGAAATAAATAAAACATTTGGTGTTAATAATTCAAATAAAATCCTTCAGTTCTTTAATGCTGTCCACGTACCGTATTCATCCTTGCATATTATGGTGTCTGTAGGTTCTGATGGAGGACTGATAGCTCCTGCAGTGTTCTTTGCTCTAATTCTGAATTCATACTTAGAACCTTCATTAAGGTCAGTTACTGTAAATGCACAATCTGGAACATTGACATGATTAGCCTTTGTCCATGTCTTTGAAGGCAAATCTCGTTTTTCAACAATGTACCCAGTTAACTTATGTCCACCATCATATTTTGGTTCTGTCCAAATGAGTGTCACTGAGTTCCTAGTTACACTGATAACTTCAGGTTTCCCAGGAGGATCTAAAGAAAAAATAATAAGCCATGGTCAGACAGCAGTGATTTCAAGGCTGAGAATTTTTATCTGATTTGTGTTCTCCCGATGACTCACCAATAGGATCAAGTGCCACAACTGGTTCAGATGGCAGGCTTGGTTTACCTACTCCAGCCAGATTGATTGCCATGACTCTGAACTCATATTCCAGACCTTCGGTTAATCCTGTCACTCTGAAATCTTTCATCCTTATTGGAGTTTTATTGGCTCTTTTCCACAGAAGGCTATTTCTTTCTTTCACTTCAACATGATAACCTAAAAGGTAAATATAAAACATAAAATATGAAAGCTCTGTAGAAATCTTCCTGTACAATACCATTGTGAAACACCACTGTGCCTATATGAAATTATCATATAGGACCGTCCTGGAGAGACAATGAAAAGCAGATTAAGAAATGGATGTGAAAATACATTACAGATGTATGTAATTATATATCTTGTAAATGCAAATTGTTAATTTTAAAGACATAAATAATGGACATAGTTGTGTTTATTTTTCTTTCTTTAGGTGCTTCAGCTATGTGTGCAAAAATATTGTTTCTCAGTTATTGATTTTTAAATTCAACCCTTAAAAATAATTCAACATAAATAAAGAATAGGAAGTAGAACAGTACAATCAATCAATTTAAAGCATATACATCTTATAGTTGTATCTTGCTCTTTGACAGGGAGGAAGAACTATTAAGAGGGGAAATACTAACAGGCCTTTGTGAATATACCTGTGATTGGTGAGCCTCCAGTTCTTCTTGGATCAGTCCAAGTTAAACCTACAGAATCATGCCGAACTTCAACAATGTTGGGAGGTGGAGGTGCATCTGGCACATCTAAATAATACAAAAAATGAAAAAGTAAATATCCCTCCTAAAACATTATTTAAAGCTTAAAAATGAATTATATATATAYACTTACCAAATGGATGCTTGGCAATGACAGGTTCAGATTTAAGTCCTTCACCTACTCCATATTTATTTTCAGCCCTAATCCTGAATGTGTATTCATTTCCTTCATGAAGTCTTGTAACTCTAAATGTAGTTTTCTGGACTGCAGAAGCACAAGTAACCCACTTATTGCTTATGTTATCTCTCTTCTCTAGGACATAGTTAGTGATTTCTGAGCCACCATCATCTTTTGGAGGACCCCACTTTAAGGTTATGGCATCAGCTGTGACTTCTTCGAATTTCACTGGGCCTGTTGGCATACCAGGTTTGCCCACAACTTTAACAGAAATGGTGCCTTCCTTGCTGCCAGCAACATTCTTCAGAGTGATTGTGTACTTTCCAGCATCAGCTTTCTGGCAGTCACGTACTAAAAGTGTGGTGTTAACTGCTGTAGATTCAAATGCAACTCTTCCACTCTCAGTTAGAGCCTGGTCTTCACCTTTCTTCCAAGTTACTGTCGGGACAGGTTTGCCTTTAATGGGTATTTTGAGACGGAAATTGCTACCTTCTTTAGCTATGTAGCATAAATCTGGTAGATCTCTTAGATCAAGATCAGGTGCCACTGCAAAAATAAAAGTAACCAATTACTCAACTTTTTTTTTTTTTTTTTTAAATTCAGATGCTATTTTAAAGGCACCTGATTTGTATGTATGCATAATAATGATTATTATTAATGATCCTAAGTTGCTTCTTACCAATGTCATCTCTTGCCACAATTGTGAGCTCAGTTGGAGTTCCATATCCAGCATCGTTTTGGGCCATCACTCTGAAAGTGTATTCCTGTCCTTCTTTTAGGTCCCTCATTGAAAAGTGGAGGTTCTTTGATCTCATAACTTCATGCCATTTATCTTCACTAGTCAGAACTTCAACAACATATGCAAAAATACGGCTTCCACCATCACTGATAGGTTTTTTCCATACTAAAYTGCATGATGATTTTGTTACAGCTGAAGCTTTTAGATCCACAACTGGTCCAGGCGTTTCTGGAAGACAGAAAAGCATAGTAAGTGCCCATTTAAGTTAAAAATTAAAATGATGTGAGTAGCAAAGCAGAAGAAATGGCTTATTTTTTCTTACCAGAAGCTTTAACAGCATCACGAGTTTCACAGGGGTCACCAATACCATATTCATTTTCAGCAAAAACCCTGAAGAAGTAAGATTTGCCTTCTTCTAAGTTCGTTATCCTGCAGCTTGTCTTTGGACACTCTGTAGATACTGTGGACCATGACTTCCTTTCTGCATCACGTTTTTCAACGACGTAATTTTTGACTGGACTGCCACCATCTATTAGTGGAGGCTCCCATGTAATGAAGGCAGAATCCTTAGATGCTTCTTTCACAACCAAGTTAATAGGAGGTCCTGGAGTATCTAGATGAATACACACCCCCCMCACACATTTGATTTAGTAAAGAAAAATACACAAAAAATTATCAGTAAAAAGTGAACAAATATATTAGCCTGGGGCAAACTCTGACACTTACCAAGTACTTTTACAACAATGGTGTATGCTTTCTTGCCACAGCTATTCTCCAGACTTAGGACATATTTTCCTGCATCATATTTGTTTACATTTTCACAACGCAGGAAGGTATCAAAATCAGTTGACTTGATGTCTAATCCTTGTCTATCTCTTAGGTTGGCACCCTCTTTAGACCATGTAATCTTTGGAGGTGGACGTCCTCTTACAGGCACATAAAGCCTCATTGTGACTCCAGCACGCAACACAAGGACTTTCCTTAGTTCTGCATCAAGTTCTCCCTCAGGAGGAACTGTGTGTATAACAAAAAGAATGAAATTAAAACATCATCTTGAAGAATACCACTAAACTGTGACAAGAATAGCTCATTTACTGTCATTTTTCCAGATTAATTAACTTGCTCTTATGTCTAGAGTGATGTTACTTAGTGACCTGATTCCCATTTCAAATTTCAAAATAATTCTTAAACTTTTTTTTTTTTACCAACTTCCCTTCCTTCTCTTCTCTCCTTTGTCACTACCTGCATTTCTTATTATATGAAGAAGTCTCATAATTCATCCATAATTCAAAGGAGCTTCAAAATTTCCTRGACAGTTCCCTATATACTGAATTAAGACAGCTCTGTGAAGCAATGCTTTTGTAAATACATCAAAGCACAGAGAGTAGGCAGTATGGCTATTAAGCAATGAGTGCCATACAGTTAAATAGTATTAAGCAGAGATGCTTAATAAAGTAATCACAACTCCAAATTCTTTAGAAGGTCTGAATAAGACTGGAATTCTTCAAAATGSGTGAGAGGTCTGAAAAATCTGATTGTAAGATTCTTGAAGGCCCAAAATAAGAGGTGAATGTATCTGGCATGCAAGTAAAAGAATCAGACACCATATTCAGATTCTGTTCAGTTCTACCCCATTTTCTTTCAAATTACCCACTTTTAATCTACAATTTTTCAGAAATAATTACATTCCAGATTAATCTCCTTCTCTGACCTGTTAAAAATAGAACAAATTAAATGAATTAAAAGTCAACGAGTTAACTGTTCATACAGTTGTTAATTGTACAATAAGTAGTTGTAATAAACATACTTAAAATGTCTTTGGCAGTGTGTTTATCAGGAACATCACTTGGATCACTGTATCCAATCTTATTGACAGCATAAACACGGAACTGGTACTCTGTATCTTCCATCAGGCCAGTTACCACAAATTGTGTGGCTTGTAAGTTCTTGGGTAGATTGCATCTGACCCAGTTGTCTGTGTCAGCTCTTTTTACTTCTACTAGATAACCAATAATAGGGCTTCCACCATCATATGCTGGTTTGCTCCATGACAGGCTTATTGAACTACGAGTAGTATCAACCACCTTTGGGAAGGCAGGTGGGCCAGGAGGATCTGCAAAATAACAAAGTTAGTCATATAAAATGTTGTACAAAAATATCTGGACATACCAACTGAGACATTACTTTTAGCTTACATTGAGGATCACGAGCATATGCCGCTTTAGATGGTGCGCTAGGCTTGCCGGGTCCAGCCTTATTCAGTGCTGTTACCCGGAACTCATATTCTGTTTCTTCTTGGAGTCCAGTGGCCTTAACAGTTCTTTCAATGACAGGCTTTCTGTTTACTTTTGTCCAGTTCAGAGCCGTAGTTTCACGCTTCTCAAGTATATAACCAGTTATTGGGGATCCACCATCACTAGCTGGGGGTTTCCAGCTAACAGTCATAAAATCTTTTGTTATATTACTAATTATCGGTGGATCGCAAGGTCCAGGTACATCTGTGAAGATTTAWTTAAAAGTTAGGTTTACACTCACAAGTGTATTAAAAAAAAAAAAAAGCAATGATTTATGAAGAATTACTGCAAAACGCTTACCATACGGATTCTTAGCAACTGCTGGCTCAGTGAAGATAGGGTCTCCAACACCATATTTATTTTCAGCACATATGCGGAACTGATATTCATGTCCTTCAATTAATTTTTCCACTGTGCAGCTTGTTATTGGTACATTGGCAGTGACTTGAGCCCAGTTTGGTCTGCTTGTTTCACGCTTGTCAACAATGTAGTTGGTAATTTCTGAACCTCCGTCTTCCAGAGGAGGCTCCCAAGAAAGCGCTGCATGATCTGCATACATGTGTTTGATTTTAACGGAGGCTGGAGGACCAGGCTTATCTGGAAGAATTAAGATCACACTCTTACCATTCCAGTTCTTTGTTCACAGCTTGGATTACAGCTCTAGTTCTTCCTATATCATCTAACTATAAATATATTTATTAATAGATATTCTTAGCTTACCAAGTACTTTAAGTCTAATGGTTGCTGACTTTGATCCACTTGCATTTTCAGCAGTAATAGTATAGTCTCCTGTTTGCTTTCTGTTAACACTGAATAACTCAACTGTAGCAAGGTTTCTCTTAGTTGTGATCTTAACACCTTCAGATGGTTTTAAAACTTCTCCATCTTTCTTCCAGGTGATTGTTGGCATAGGCTTTCCAAATACATTTGCTTCCAGACACACATTAGTTCCAGCTTTTACTGTAAGCTGTGACTGCATAGATACATCCAACTCTATCCTGGGAGGAACTGAAAGRAGATAACACAAAAATTAAACTTGTAACAAATAAACATCTAATTCCTCTCATAAGTATTAGTTATAATGCACAGACTCTTCTCAGAGTTCTCACATACTGTTACATTTCTCACCATTTTCTGGATGAATGGTCACTGGATCAGAAGGTTCTGAAGGTCGGCTAATGTTAACTGCTGTCTTGGCAATTGCTCTAAATTGGTACTGAGCATTCTCTTCCAGATCTGTTGCAGTGTACTCTTCTAGAGGTATTTGATGGGGAGTTGTATTGCACCGGACCCACTTATCACCAGGTAATTTGCAAGCTTCAACAAAGTATCCAATAAGTTTGCTTCCACCATCATGCTTTGGTTTTGTCCATACCAGTGAKGCGGTACTCTTAGTGACATCAATAACTTCAGGTTTTCCAGGGGGATCTAAGCCAAATAAGATTATGTTACTGTCTGTTTTGCCAGAAAAATCTGATGAATAAAAGAATGGCTTTAATGGATCCTATTTACAGAACAATTATGGTAGACATGAAAACAAGACRTAAGGGCAAACTGAAGATTATGCTGTTGCATATAATTAAACKAACCATAATAACAGCAGTTACTATTAGTTTTTTTTGGCTTACCGACTGGTGTTCGTGCTGTGACAATCTCCGTTGGTTTGCTAGGTTTACTTGCCCCAGCTCTGTTCAGTGCATAAATTCTGAAAGTGTACTCAAGGCCTTCAATCAGCCCCACACAAGGGTACTCTGTGGAGCGCACTGCTGTATCATTAGCCTTCACCCAGAGTAAACTGTTCCTTTCTTTACGTTCAATGAGATAACCAGTGATTGGACTGCCTCCATCACTATCTGGTCTATCCCAGGCAACAAAAATGCAGTCCTTATTGACCTTGGTAATACGTGCGTTCTTTGGCTCACTAGGAACATCTAGACAGAAATATAAGGATAGATATCAATTACATGCTTTCCTACTAGTAGRACTATGAAAATAAATGCTGTTATAAATTACTGACATACCAAATGGGAACCTTGCAATCATCTTGCCAGATGTAAGTGGTTCAGAAATGCCAAAGCGATTTTCAGCACGAACACGGAACATATATTCTTCTCCGGGAATCAATTTTCCAATTCTGCAACTGGTCTTTGTAACAGAAGCTAAAGCTGTTACCCAGTCTCCTCGGCTTACATCACATTTCTCAACTACATAGTTTGTAATGTTACTGCCACCATCTTCAAGAGGCAAATGCCATGCCAGAGTGCAAGCATCAGCATCGATTTCAGAAATGTCAAAGGGAGGCTGTGGCGGACCTGGCCTATCTGCAAATAGATACACATTAAGAAAAAGGGATGTAAGAAAAAAGGCAAACAGTGGAATTTTCTGTAAGTCTGGGTTTAAAAGTAATAAAATGACACTTACCCATGACTATCACTCTGATTTTCTGACTATCAGTGCCAGAGCTATTTTCTGCAGTAAGAGTGTAAAAATCACTATCTTTTCTAGTCACATCCTTAATGATAAGGACAGAAGAGTTTTCTGTTTTATGTACAGCAAGGCGACTGGATATTATTACATCTTGGTCTCCTTTCATCCATTTACAGACTGGCTGAGGCTTCCCATATACATGAGCTTCAACTCTGAGTTTCTTTCCAGCTTTAATGTGGACACGATCAGGCATCAGGATCTTAGGTGGGACTGCAAAAAAAGCACACACAGACATATTAATTCAACTTCAACCTTTTCTTATTTTTTCATGCAAAAGTTCTTTTTTTCTACCTAAAGTGGTATTACCAGTAGGAATGACAAATAATTTTTCATTTAGGTTCCACTTAGGGACAACTTGAGATTCTGCAGTGGGCAATTATCTATTCCAGTTTTACTTTTGCATTTTAATACTAGCTATAAGAGAATATTTTTGAGTTTGGTTTACTTTCTCSTATTTTTATGTAGAGATTAGCACACTATTTATGAGTCACACATAGTTCTTCTTTATATCTGTCATYACTGACTTTGAAGAAGTTCTTGTCTTATAAAGTTGCCTTGCTTTTCCCATCCTTTATGTTTGTCTTACAAAAAAGACTGAAGTTCTCACTGAACCAAACCTTTTTCCAGAGGCAAACTTTTTACTGCCTTTGAATTATTCTGCAAGTAGAACCTCTCTTCTCCCAGTTCTTCMTCTGTACAAAATCTTTCCAATTGTCTCCAAATGTGCCCATTAACCTAGGCCTTCATGTGCCTCAGGGATCCCACACCTTAGCTGGGTCAATCTGTCTTCCCTCCCTCTCTTACATTTTTACCAGCTTTACAATATAAACAATTTCATTTCTGTTTTCTTTTAAAATAGCTCCTGATTTTGGGTCCATTTATCTCTTGAACTCCTGTGCTGACTCTTTCTGTCTCTTTAAACTCATGGAACGTATTTAGTATTTCTCTTTAGTTCACACCTTCTGCTTCCATTTGTACACAATTGAAACATAGCCCAAAATTCTTTAATGATTCTGAGTTAGTGTTCAACCCTCATGCTTTCTGACATGCTAAATGTATTTAGTACTGTTAACTATAATCCKCTAGATAATTTCATAAAATTCTTGCATAACTGGGCCTCAGTCCAAGAACTAAAATGCTTGCTCATTTCATTGTTAAAACAGATCATTTAACATAAGAAGCATGTAATCAGATACTTACTGAGCTGTTCTTTAATTTCAAATACTCCTTCAGCTTCTCTTGGCAAACTTACTCCTACAGCATTTCTAGCTGCCACTCTAAATTTGTATTTCGTTCCCTCTTTCAGACCAGCTACAACAATGGAGAGATCTTTAACAACTGAATATTCTGTCCATCGATCTGCTGGTTGTTCTTCTTCTTTGAAGCTAACAATGTACCCATCAATTTTAGAACCTCCATCACGCAGTGGAGGCAGCCAGCCTAAAGTAGCACTGTGCTTTGTGATTTCAGTAACTTCAAGTTTTCTTGGTGGATCAGGTTCACCTTCACAAAGCAGAAGAAAAAAAACAAAAACCACCGAGTGGTTAGGAGCATTATCTTACTTAGAAATACCTGCTTTATCAAAAATGCAAAATCTTAATAATTAACAAAGGAATAATAAAGGAAAATAATAAAAAATGCATAAATGCATACTTACTTAAGGGATCTGATGCTAGGATTGGTTTTGGTATATCACTTGGAACACCTGGCCCATATTCATTTACTGCTGTTACTCTGAAGAAGTACTCATTTCCAGGTACAAGATTAGCTATCTGGAAACTAGTTTTCTTTAGTTCTGCGGTGACTGTTGCCCAGGTCTTTCTGTCAGCCTCGCGTTTCTCCAGGATGTAATGAGTCACTGGGCTACCCCCGTCATTCTCTGGAGGTGCCCATGAAAGATGACATGACATCTTGGTGACATCTGAAACCTTGAAGTCTGCCACAGGTCCAGGAGTATCTATTAAAAAAAATCAATATATGGTATCTTTTCTTCTGTAACAAGTTAAAATTTAAGTGGATTAATAACTTATAAGGAGGGAGTACTGCTAGTTGATACAGTTGTGCTTGAATATAGTAAGCACTAGGGATCATAAAAACTTCTGTAATTGACAGATAAAATGATTAAAACATTGTCTCCAAGTGTTTTTTTCTGGTTACTCACCTAGGACTCTGACGTTCACAAACACAGCCTTTTCTCCAGCTGCATTAACAAGGGTCAATGAATATTTGCCTGAGTCATCACGTGTTGAATTAGGGATGACACAGAAGGCCATAGTGTCAACCAGATCAACTTGTCCTTTTCTGATGACATTATCAACAACCATTCTCCTCCAGGTGACTTTTGGTGCTGGGCGACCCCTAATAATAGCAAAAAGTCGGATAGGGCATCCTGCTCTGACTGTAACTAACTTTCTCATGCTTGCATCCAACTCAATCTCAGGAGGTTCTGAAARACAAAATTAAGCAAAATGCAAGGTTTAGCATACGAAAGAAAATAAAAACAAAACAAATAGAGACTGCATGTAAACATTCATAAAGAAGAAGTGAAAAATCACCGAGTATTTCTTTAGGAGACACAGCTTCTTTCAGTTCAGCTGGACGGCCAAGGCCAACCTGATTTTGTGCAGAAACTCTGAACTCATATAATTGTTTCTCATCCAGGCTGGTGGCTGTAAATTCTGTATGAATAACTTGTGCAGCAACATTGCATCGTTTCCATCCGGCTTCAGGATCAGCACCCTCAACTTTTGGTCTAATTTCYACCACATATCCAATAATTGGAGCACCACCATCATACACTGGTTTTCCCCATCCAAGAGTAATGGAACTCTTTGTGCTATCAACTACCCTCAGGTTTGTGGGAGGACCAGGTGGTTCTAAAAAACACAATAAAAGTTACAGATAAGGATACATATGAGCAGTTAAACAGTTAGTTAACTTAATAGTAAGAAAAAGACAGTAAAATACTGCAGTATGGTACCTATTGGGTCCTTTGCTACTACAGGTCTTGAAGGCAAGCTTGGTTCTCCAAGTCCAACTTCATTTTCAGCACTGACGCGGAATTGATATTCATGGCCAGGGATGAGATTTGTAACCTTCTTGCGTCTCTCTGGGATTGCAGTCTTAGTAACAGGAACCCATCTCAGTGATCGTTTCTCTTTCTTCTCTAAAATGTATCCTGTAATTGATTTGCCGCCATCGTATTCTGGTGGATTCCAAACTACAGTCATCTCTTCTTTGCTAACTCTAGTGACCTCTGGAGGGTCAGGGCGTCCAGGTCTGTCATACTTAGTTTTCGCAATAATTGGATGTGTTTCTGTTGGTGGACCAGTACCCATTTTATTCTCTGCACGGACTCTGAATATATATTCATTACCTTCAATGAGGCGTGTCACATTTGCATAGTTTGTTAGGATAGAGGAAGAGTATGTAGACCAAACCATACGTTTGCTTTCACATTTCTCTATGATGTAGTTCTGTATTTCACAACCACCATCATCTTCAGGAGGGTCCCAAGAAACAGTACATCTATCACTTGAAATGTCAGTAACTTTCAAGTTTCTTACAGGACCTGGCTTATCCAAAACAATAACAGTAGCATATGCTACAAAGCTACCAGCTGTATTAGTTGCAGTAATCACATATTTCCCACCATCACTACGTTTTGATTTTGTGAGAATAAATTTAGATGTGTCAGAAGTTGTTTCAATTTTGACTCTTGGAGATCTGGTTAGATCTGTGGCATCTTTGTCTTTTGTCCATACAACTTCAGGCTGTGGTTTTCCTCTAAGTCCGGCTTCAATTCGAATTGTGTCACCTGCTTTTACAGTCAGCACCCCACTTAACTTCAAGTCTAGCACTGGTTTCTGCAGGTCTTCTTTTACAACAACTTCATCTGTTCTTACCCAGTCACTCTCTCCTGCCTCATTCTTGGTTTGAACTCGGAATTGATAGATTTTATTTTCAACACATTTATCTACCATGTAGTGTGTTTCCTTAATACTGCCTTTGTGCACTCTTTCCCATTCATCTGAATCTTTCAGTTTTCTTTCAACATGGTAACTTAAATTAGGACTTCCACCATCATAATCTGGTCTTCTCCACTTCAGATATACAAATGTCTTTCCTTTGTCTGCAATGTGAAGATTTTCTGGCTCTCCAGGCTTGTCAATAGGATTGATGGCAAGAATGGGAGTCTTTGTCTCAATGCAAGGACCTGGACCTATTTTGTTTTCTGCACAAACTCTGAAGAAGTATTCACGGTTCTCTATAAGATTTGCCTTTACTAATCGTTTAGTGATATCAGAGGAGACAATTGACCATCCTCTCTGGTTTGGTTGCCGGTACTCTACTATATAATTTGTAATTTCTGAGCCACCATTATCCACTGGGTTCTCCCATGAGATCATACAAGAATCTTTTGTGACATAGCTTATTTTCAGGTTCTGACATGGTCCAGGTCTATCAAGTACATTAACAATGGCAAAAGCTTGAGCATGTCCACAGCTGTTCTTTGCTGCTATTATATATTTGCCATGATCAGATCTTTTGGCTTCTTTCACTTGCAGTTCAACATTAGGTAGATCATGAACTATATCAATATGCTTTTCTTTGACTAGTGTTTTACCATCCTTAGACCATGTTATGTCAGGATCTGGCCTRCCTTTTACTTTCCCAGTAATATGAATTGTTTGGCCTACTCTTACAGTGATTATGTCTCGACAGGTTACATCTAGGCTTATTTCTGGAGGAGAAAGAATATCCTTTGCAAGGACAGTTTCTGCCAGTTCTCTTGGTTCTCCCTCTCCCACAATGTTGACAGCTTTAATTCGGAATTTATATTCATTTCCTTCTATTAACCCAGGTACTCTAAAGGCGCATTGTCTAATGAGTTCGTCTTTATTAATCCTATTCCACTGTGTAGTTCCGGTTTTCTGACATTCCACAATGTATCCCAGAATTGGGCTGCCACCATCTTTGAGGGGCTTTGTCCACACAAGATCAGCTGTTTCCTTCGTTTTGTCTTTTAATTTTGGATTAATAGGTGGTCCAGGAGGAGTGATRGGACGTGATGCTTTTATTGGATCAGAGCTTGGGGATGGTTTGCTTAAGCCCACCATGTTTTCTGCTAAAACTCTGAATTCATACGTGTTGCCTTCAAAGAGRCCAGTGACTCTGTACTTCATATCAAGTATTGGTGTCTTATTGACACGAACCCATTTACCAGATGCTTCCCGACGTTCAAGTATATAACCAGTTATTGGTGTCCCGCCATCAGACAGTGGTAGGGTCCAAGACACTGTTGCAGCATTTTCTGTAATATCATAAACTGTTGGTTTGCCAGGTGGGGATGGTGGATCAAACATATATTTAGCAACTGTTGGTTCTGAATCAAGGGGTGCACCAATGCCTATCTTATTTTCTGCTCGAACACGGAAAATATATTCACAACCTTTCTGCAGTCGTGGAATCTTAATTTTTGTGTGACTTGTTCCTGAACTAACCACTCCCCAAGTTTCTTTCTTTGATTGGCGCTTCTCAATAATATAGTTTATTATAGGACTTCCACCATCATCTTTAGGAGGGCGCCAAGAAATAACCATATGCTCTGGTGTTACTTCAAGGATATTAATGGGACCAGTAGGTGGACCGGGTACATCCAAAACTGTAAGATGTAGAGCAACAGTTTTGCTGCCAGCTGCATTAGATACTGTGAGTAGATACTCTCCTGTATCTTTTCTTATGCAGTCTTTGATGGTAAGTACAGTTGAATAACTGTCAGTTTCAATCTTGTGTCTGCCTTCACTTTTAATTTCAGTGTCATCAGTAACCCATTTTGCAGTGGGAACTGGAACACCTCTCATAATTGCAGGAAGTCTTACTGTGCTACCAGCTTTAACAACAAGACCTTCAATTAACTTCACATCTAGTTCCACAGATGGAGGTACTGAAATTAAAGAAAAATAGATAGAAATTACCATATGCATTTCAAGAGGGCCACTTATAGAAAGAGAGAAAGAATCAGTGAATCAATACAAGAAACTAGAAGTTACCTAGTTTTTCTTGACACTCTATTGGTATAGTTGTATCTGGAAGACTAAGACCAACAATATTTTGAGCTTTCACACGGAATTTATAAATCTTTCCTTTTTCCAGGCCTGTAACAACACAATCTAGCATAGGGACTGTCTGGAACTTAGTCCACTCKTCTGCACCATCTTCTTGATATTCCACCAAATATCCAGTTATCTCAGCACCACCATCGCGATCCGGTCGATTCCAAACAAGGGAAACTTCAGTCTTGTCCACATCTACATGATGTAGATTTTTTGGTGGACCTGGAGGATCTTTTAAAATATAGAAACAAAGTGGTTACTAAGATGGCCTGTCTATGGCATCAGAGTACCATAAGCACACGTTTACCAACAGATCAACAAAGCAAATCATATAACTGAACTTACGCAGTGGATCTATAGCTTTAATTGGCTTGATAGTTTCCACATATGGACCTCTGCCATACTGATTCTCAGCTGCAACTCGGAAGAGATACTGAGTGCCTTCTATCAGATATTTAGCCATGTGACTGCGTTTCTTGGAGGATGATGAGATGGGTAGCCACTGTGCAGACGCTACATCTTTTCTTTCCACCACATAGTTTGTAATGACAGAACCACCATCATCTTCTGGCTCCTTCCAAGTGAGGTAGCAAGAATCACTTCTAACTTCACTGATTTGAAGATTTCTGGGTGGACCAGGCTTATCTATTATTGTCAAAAAAAAAAATCTATTAGGTATTGGAAAATAAAATTGGATTTTACAAAACTAAGYAGTCTTCAAGARAATTAATGTATTTCTTATCATGTTTGGAACCTTTTCTACATAGATTGGGTATTTTGTGATTTCCTATATCTCGGCTTATTAACATTTTCCAGGAATTCTTTTCTTTTTTTTCCCCTTAATCTTTAATTAAATAAAAAGAAACATGCAGCAGAGAAGGGACACCAGAAGGATTACCTAAGACGACAACTTTTACTGAAACGGTCTTTGAACCAGCTGGATTTTCAACAGTCAGAGAGTAAACTCCACCATCTTCATGGACAGTGTTACGAATCTCAAGCTTACTGCCAACTCCTGTAACCTCAATATCAGCTTTGGGTGAGACCTCACGATCTTCTTTCTTCCAAGAAACTTTTGGGAATGGAACCCCTTTAATCACAGCACTGAGTCTCAGGGTATCTCCAGCTTTTACATGCTGTTCTCGGGCCATATTAGCATCAAGTATCAGCTCAGGAGGTTCTGGAATCAAAATTGCAGGTTTTTAGAAAATAATTTTTAAAAAAATTCTCTTCGGTAAACTTATATGATTTTACTCACCAAGTCTGTCTTTTACTTCTACTGGATCAGGTACATAGGCTGGTTCTGATTCACCTGCTGCATTGACTGCCTTGACCCTGAACTTGTAGGTCAAACCCTCAGTAAGACCAGTGACTTTAAATTTTGTTTCAGGACAAGAATCTGCTGTTAAATTAGCCTTTTTCCAGTCTTCATCTCCAACTTTCTGATACTCAACAAGGTAGCCGATTATCTTGCCATTACCATCATGACGTGGTGGGTGCCAAGACAAATCAACTGAATTTTTTGTTTTATCTACTGCCTCTGGATTAATAGGTGGGCTTGGCTTAGCTTTAAAAAAAAAAGAAAAAAATGAAAACAACCATTAAAACTGTTTTGTAACTGAAAAGAAGAATACATTAAAATTTATATGAGAAGATGTAATACTTTACCAATTGGATCTCTAGCAAAAATTGGCTTTGATGGTGGACTAGGATCACCAACACCAATTTCATTTTCTGCTGAAACACGGAACTCATATTCACAGCCTTCAAGAAGATCAGGTACTTTGAAATAAGTACTGGGGAAAATYGGATCTTTGGTAACTCTGACCCATTTAGTTGCCTTTGTTTCCTTCTTTTCCACAATATAGGTTGTTATTGGCTTGCCTCCATCATATGGTTTGTTCCAAACCACCACAGCAGAGTCTTTGGTAACATCCTTAATGATTGGTTGCTCAGGTGCATCAGGAACACCTAAAAAAAAAAAAAAAAAAAAAAAAAGAGTTCATAACAATAACAGATATAGTAAAGATTAAGTTATCTAAATGAAAAAAGAAAGAAAGAAATGACATACTGAAACGGTCCTTGGCTTTCATCTCATCTGAGATGAGAGGATCACTTATGCCATAAAGATTTTCAGCATAAATTCGAACTTGATATTCTCTTCCTTCAAGCAGCTTAGGAATTTTGCATGTTGTCTTAACTGTAGCAGATGTAACTGGCATCCACAGGTCCCTGTGTGCATCCTTCTTCTCAATAATGTAATTTGTAATTTCACTGCCTCCGTCATCTAGTGGAGGTTTCCAGGAAACTATCATATGATCTTTATGAACCTCATCAAATATAACAGGACCTACTGGGGGTGATGGACGATCTATTGAAGAAAAAAGAAACATCCGTTATGAGCTTCAAATAATGACATATGTCAAAACAGTAAATATACATGCAATTAGAAACACAGCTTATAGTAAGTCTGGTGATTAACATTTTCTGCACTGTGCTGATATTCTCTGAATGTGAAAGCATTAAATTATTCATAGTGAATAAGTGAAGCCATAAGTATTCAATATCAATAAATACTATTTTAGCATAACAAAGAGGGCAGTAAATCAAAATATTGCTATATAAAACAAATTTTAAATTTTATATTTTATATAATTCAATGAATGCTAATCTCTATTAAAAATAAACATAATAATAAAAAAATCAAATCAATAAAACCTACCAACAACATTAACTTGACAATATCCTTTTCTAGATCCTGTGCTGTTCTCTACAGTAACACAGTATTTGCCTGAGTCTTCACGGACAGATTTCAGTATTCCCAAGCAAAGAGTTGTAGGAGTTGTCTTGATCTTTGTACGGTTGTCTTCTTTCAGAACAATATCATCCCTTAGCCAAGTAACCTTTGGCGCAGGCTTGCCTGAATAACGTCCAGTCAAGCTGAAAGCTTCCCCAACACGAACAATAAGTTTGTCTCTAAAGTCCAGGTCAAGTGTCGGAGGAGCTGAAAGTTTAAATTAAAAAGTGCAAATGTCAGTAATAGCAGTAAGAAAAAATAAGTCGTCACTTAATATGTCTTTATTTTCAAAATAAATCCGAAAGCAATACATACCAATTTCATCCTTGCATGTGATTGGTTTTGTGCAAAATGATGGCTTGCCTTGCCCCACAATATTGCAAGCACAAACACGGTACTCATAGGTGTCACCCTCTTTCAAGCCTTCTACTGTGTATTTCCTATCAAGCATTTTCTCCTTTGTAACTCTGTGGAATTTCTCTTTTCCAATGAGACGGCTCTCTAGAACGTACATGGTGATATCTGAGCCTCCATTATATTTTGGAGGGTTCCAGGTCAATGTAACAGAGTTCTTGGTAACTGCTTTCACCTCCAGGTCTTCTGGACGGTCAGGAACAGCTGTGAAAAGAAAAAACACACAAAAGCATAGTAAGTGCATATTCATCTGATGTCACAGGAATCCATCYCTCAAATAATACTTACTTATTGGATCTCTAATGACAAGCTCTTTTGGTGTCTCAGTGAATGGACCCATGCCAATTATATTCTCAGCTGCAATTCGGAAAAAGTAGGCTTTTCCTTCAGTGAGTCCCTGAACAGTAGCATTCTGTCTTGTAACTGTATAGGTTACTGGAGTCCAAGCTCTATGGTCAGATTCACGTTTTTCAATTATATAGTTGGTAATAGGAGAACCACCATCATCTTCTGGAGTAAACCATGACAATTTGCAAGAGTCATTTGTTAGGTTCTCAGTAAGGAATGGCATGCCAACAGGGCCTGGCACATCTAAAAGCAATGAAGAAATGAAATGTTTAAGTGTACATACTGAATGTTATAAAAGTCTATTTGTTCACAAGCTCTGAAGTTACTATTTACCTAGCACATCAACAATAATAGCCTTCTTCCGTTCTCCACCTGCATTTTTAGCAAGAAGAGTGTATATGCCTTGTTGGCTCCGTTTACAGTTCTTTATGACCAAAGAAGAACTGATAGCTGTTTCTTCAATTTTAGCTTCTTCTGGTAAAGCTCTGTCATCTCTACTCCAAGTGACTGTTGGAGCTGGTTTTCCTGAGACATATGCTATGATCCGAATTACTCCTCCAGCATGAACAACAATTCTGTCCCTGACACTTGCATCCAAGTTAATATCAGGAGCCACTATGAGAGGAAAACAAAATATTGCAATGAATTTCCTTATTTTTCTTTTTTTTTTTTCTAATTTGACTTAGAAATAATAAAAATGTAAATATAAATAACAAATACCAATTCTGTCCTTCATTTCAATAATGTCTGTGCATTCTCCAGGTTCTCCTATGCCAGCAGCATTCACTGCTCTAACTCTAAATTTGTAGAAACATCCTTCCTTTAATCCTGTCACAACAAACTTGGTTCCTCTAATTTCTTTATCTTTCACCTGGAAAACAAAAAGTATTAAAATGTCAGGCAATGTCAAGTTATGATTAATTTCTTTGTAATGTTTAGAACAAATCTTAGATCAGATACATTTACAAGCACACGATGCTCTTAAGCATAGGAGGATCTAGTCCACACAGAGGATTTTAAGGACAATGTAAAAGGCATAGAGGACAGGGGCATAGAAGCTACTCTTCCAAAGATTCACTTTTTTTGATAACTGTAGCGGGCACAGATGCTACAATACTCTGCGTTCTCAGAAGAATGGCACCTATTACTCTGCAAATAAGTTATTATAAGGAAGAATGGGCACAAAAYAAATTATTCAATCTCTTCTAGATGTCCTGTATATAGACTGTTTACCTGGAAATTGGCCAACAAATTTAGGTAATACTTAGAACACACCAAGTGTTTATAGAGATACAAAAAATAGCCAAACTATGCATATCTGTTAAATTTTCAGTAATGAATTACTGAAAAAAAGTAGGAAAACATAGGGATATTTTTGTTGCAAATAATTTGGTACAACCCCATAGCAGGGGAACTCCATACTTTTATGCCAGTTCTTATTTTTCATGTCTTCTATTTTTTTATCACTGATTACCTACATAATTTGTCACATCTTTAACAGAATTTAAAATTCTAAGTTTATGAAACTGTACTATTAACTTGGCATTCAAATTACTTATTTTAAAATTTTGTCTTATTTTTAAATATACAAAGATAAGTATTGGGCCAAAATATTAACATATRTAAAATAGCTTGCATAAAGAAAATTTGTAGAAAACACATGTTATGATGGAATTACTTTAGATAAAGGCACAGAGAGAAGAAAACCAATTTCTGTTATAGTATTTCACCTACCCTTTCCCATTCTTCCTTTCCTTCCTCTTTATACTCAACAATGTAGCCAGTGATTCTAGAACCRCCATCTTTTAGTGGTGGTGTCCACTCCAAGTCTACAGAAGACTTTGTCCAATCAGTAACCTTTGGAACAGGAGGGCCAGGTGGGGCTGGAAAATATCATCAGATCATTAAAGCATAACAATGTATTCTGTGTTTTCATTAGAACATTTTCAAATTCAAAAATAGGAACYTAAAATATTTACCAATAGGATCTCTGGCAATTGCTGGATCAGATGGCATGCTTGGTGGACCAACACCAGCTGCATTAATAGCTGATACACGGAACTGATATTCAGAGCCTTCGATAAGACCTGTAACTTTGTACGAAACACCTAATGTCATAGGTTTGATAGGATCACGGTTAACCCGGGTCCATCTCTTTCCAGTAGTTTCTTTACGCTCCAACCAGTAACCAGTTACAGGGGAGCCACCATCATGTTCTGGTTCTTCCCAGTTTACAGTCATGGAGTCATGTGTTATACTGCTCACTGTTGGCTTGTCACATGGCCCAGGAACAGCTAGGAAAAAAAAATTTACACACAGTTTGTAAAAATACCAAAGGAAAATGGAGACAGTTAACATACRAAACAGTACTTCAGAGACACATGATCTCTTAACGATTGTTAAGAATTAATTTTTCTTTCTTTCCTGAATCAGTACCTTTTTTTCAGTGCCTAGACTAACCTTCCATCTTTTAGGAATGCCTTTCTCTTTTCAGACTTACTCTACATTTAAAAACGAAAAAACAAAAAACTAGTTTCTTTAACTCCCCTTATCGTGTTTGAAAACTGAAGGCAGCAAAGTGATTCTGTCAGAACTATAAAATCAATAATGTCTTCGATACGATATAATGAGCYAAATCTTATCAGATTAATTCCTATCTATATATTCCAACCATAAAAAGMTGGAGATTAACGGTATTTAATAGATGTGTTACATGTACCAAAGTACGAAAAAAAGTTTGCATAACCTGAAAGCATATTTCTACTTACTGAAAAGATTTCTTGCTGTTTCTGGTTCACTATCCAAAGGTTCTCCAATACCAAATTTATTTTGTGCCATAATACGGAACACATATTCATGACCTTCCATGAGTTTGGGAACAGTGAAGATGCATTCCTTAGGTTCATTAGTAACGGGTACCCACGTCCTCCTATTTGCTTCTCTTTTCTCAATAACATAGTTCGTAATTTTAGAACCACCATCGTCTAGTGGAGGAAGCCAYGATATTGTCATTTTATCAGCCAAGATGGATTCAAATTTAATAGGTCCCACTGGAGGTCCAGGACGACCTAAAAATTAAGTTTTTGGAAATAATTAATTCAAGTGCAA
Source organism: Eudromia elegans (assembly GCA_003342815.1). NCBI lineage: Eukaryota > Metazoa > Chordata > Aves > Tinamiformes > Tinamidae > Eudromia > Eudromia elegans. The sequence goes on along the minus strand of PTEX01000034.1, from coordinate 2,983,742 downwards.
TTAAAATAAACACATGATTGTAATCTATATATGTAACATATAAAAGYTCTTGATATCTACCCAGAACATTTAGTCTCATCTCCTTAGAAGCAGTTCCCAGATTATTTACAGCAGTTATAGTAAACAAGCCTGTATCACTTCTGCGAGATTGCTGAATCAACAAAGTGCAAGTATCTTCACTGATGAGCTTGTTGACGTGTTGATCATACTGCACTGGGGTTTTGTCATCTGGTTTCTTYGGAGAAGCTTTCAGCCATGTTAATGTGGGGAATGGTACACCCTTTACTTTGGCCACAATGTTAACATCRGTTCCTTCCTCAACCTCCATAAATTCTTTGAGTTCAATAGAGGGTGGGCCTATAATGGAATGTTGAAAAAATAACATTAAAAATGCTTCATAGATGTAAAATCGAATTTGCATTTACTAATATCAGTTGGTACTCACATGTTTGGTCTTTGACAATAATAGGACCAACAGTGGCTGAAGGTCTGCTAGGGCCTGCTATATTTACAGCTTTGACCCTGAATTCATATTCTCCACCTTCTACAAGATCCTCAACAGTAAACTTTGTTTCCTCCACATCACGTCTGTTGCATTGCCTCCAAGCCTCTTTCACCTCTCCCGTACGATCCCAACGTAGACATTCAACATTATAATGTGTAACAGGAGCTCCGCCATCATTCTTTGGTGGCTTCCATGTTAAGCTCACAGTGTTCTTGGTTACGAGGCCAATCTTCAGTTTAATAGGTGGATCAGGAGGATCTTTATAAAGGAAATAGAAACGTGAATCAGTCCACTGAAAGGCACTATCCGGTTTTGAAGGAATCAAGTCAGTTTTATTTCACTTACGGATTGGATCCCTGGCTGTTGTTCGTTGGATGGTTTCTGCAGGAGGGCCAACACCAAAACGGTTTTCTGCACGTACCCGGAAGAAATATTCTTGGCCAGATATTAAATCAGATACAACAAAGGAAGTGCTTCCACAGTTTGCATTGACTGTTGTCCAGGCTTTCCCATCAATTGTTCTTTTTTCTATAACATAGCCTCTGATCCTATCTCCACCATCATCATCTGGCATCTTCCATGAAAGTTTGCAACTTCCTCTTGTGATATCACTTACTTTCAGGTCCTTTGGTGGACCTGGGACATCTGTTAAGGTAAAAGCACAATAAAGTAAAATTTACATAAATATATAGAAAAATAAGAATAAAAATTCTTATTTGAACACTTCAATATGTGTAAGTCATACCAAGGACATTGACTCTGATGTGAACAGTTTTTTGCCCTGCTTTGTTCTTTGCTGTAATACTGTATCGTCCAGAATGACTTCTGTTGCACTCAGGGATGATAATCACTGAACGCGTATCAGTTGCTTCCACCTGTGTATTATAGGAAGATAGAGAAGATAGAGATCAACTTTAAATATTTACACACTAAAAATGTATCAATACATTTATTTATTTATTTATTTTACCTGAGCTGCTTCTGGTATATTATGACCTCCCTCCTATAAAGGAAAGGAAAGAAAATAAATATAAAGGGAATATACTTAAAGAGTTAGAAATAGATACAGAAAAAAAAGAGAGTTTTTTCTTTTACTAACCTTTGCTGTTGTCTTTGCTTTTCCTTCAAACTCCCAAAATGTTTTTGGAACTGGGCGACCCTTGATAACAGCTGGGATTTTTATTGTTGTGCCAGCACGACAAGAGAGAAAATCCTGTGCTCCGATGTCAAGAAAGATTTCTGGTTCCTCTGCAAAAATATATCAATATTTAATTTTTTAGAACTGCTGAAAACACATTTCTGCCAGTCCTGGGCTAGACCCCAGCCAGGCATTCAGAAAACCTGATTATGTAATAGGTTGAGTGCACCAGAAGAGAAGCTGGGAAGCATATAAATAAAATGACTTTGTTGCTGCAATTTCTTCATAAAACACATGTTATATGCTAAATATGGCTGTAGGTACTCATCAGTTTTCTAATCGATTATGCCCTGGCGATGCTGCCTTCCAAAATACGCATCAATCTTTTGTTGCATTKTTGCATAATTATTTGATTGTTTTTGACTTTGGCCTGATTGACATCCTGYGTGAAGATTTACAGCAGTAGGTGGCATTTCGATATATATATCTAAATTAATTCCAGTAACTCTTACCTAGAATATCTTGGACAGGTATTTCAGATGTTGCAGGACTTGGTTCCGACTCTCCAGCAGCATTTACAGCTTTCACTCTAAATCTGTATTTTCTGAGTTCTTTCAAATTGGGAACAACACATTCACATGTAGGAAAGAGTTTGTCTCCTTCATTCACCTTCTTCCAGTCCGTAGTACCTTCTTCTTGCATTTCAACAATATATCCTTTTATTGGACTGCCACCATCTTTTTGTGGAGGCTTCCATGCAAGAGCTACAGTTGATTTAGTTTTGTCCTTGACTTCTGGGCAAGATGGTGGATCAGGCACAACTTGTAAAACAAAAGAAAACAAGAGTCAGTGGTTTTATATTTCTGAAGAGCTTCTACAAGAATGCAAGTATTTTGAGTTTTTTTTCTATCACATCTAGAGTATACAATACTAATTATACAAATGTGATCTAAATATATTTAATATRCAGAGTAATTAAACATATTACATAGGAGTACTTAAGATACAATGCATAAAGCTTGAACTCCAATATTTTAACAAAAATGAAAATATGACTTTGGAAATCAGAGTTTTAGCCTAAATAATTTTATTCAGGAATGATTCCATTGCTGTAACCAGAATTTGCATAAGAGAGGGTAAAAAAATTAAAACTACATCTATTTATTTTTTWAAAAAAGTGAAAAATAGCAAATCAGGAAAGCAATGACAACATTTTTAGCTTAATGCAAACACAAGGCGTTGGATTAATTTCAGTCATTTCAATACATATTGTGGTAGCATGCTGTGATTCTACTCCAGCATAAYGTAACATAGTCCTTAGAAATAGCCATATAGACCATATACTTACATATGGGATCTGCTGCCAAAGCAGGATCTGATGGTTCACTGGGAGGGCCAATTCCAGCAATATTTTCAGCCATAACTCTAAACTGGTATTCAACACCTTCAGCCAAACGAAGCACATTAAACTGTAGACCTTTCACTGCTGGTTTTGTTACTGGAGCTCTATTAACACGTGACCAATAGACACCTTCCACTTCTCTCTTCTCTAGCCAGTAGCCAGTGATTGGAGCTCCACCATTGTGCAGAGGAGGCTCCCAAGTCACCAGCATTGATGACCTAGTACGATCTAAAACCTTTGGCTTTCCAGGAGGTCCAGGAAGGCCGTATGGATCCTTAATGGTGACTTTTTCTGAGAGGCACTCATCACTTATTCCATATTTGTTTACAGCCCGGACTCTGAATTGGTATTTTTCATTTGTTGTGAGATTCCATACCTGAAAAATAAGATTTCAATGACTATTTGGCTGATTTCATAATAAACTTATTTGAATAAGTTGATATTCAAATCATTCTGTAAAATGAAAAAGATAATTTTTTTTTTTTTGATAGTTGAGGAAAATACACATACATGTATGGGCAACATGCATCCAGTAATTCTGGAATMAGAATGGAGCATAAGATAGTGAGTAAGAGTTCTCATTACATGTGCATACTGTTTTCTTTTTCTTTTCTTTTTTAATGAATTCTGAAATATATAGTAAAGATATTTCATAAGTTACCCCAAATCTTCTCTCAACAACACTTGTGGAGACTTCTTCCCACTCGGATTTCTTCCTACTAGCATCACGTTTCTCAATAATATAATGAGTAATTTCACTACCACCATTATCAAGAGGTGCATCCCACGTTAAATAGCATGATTCAGCTTTAATATCAGAAACAGCAAGGTTTCTTGGCGGAGAAGGACGATCTGTATGAAAGCAACAGAACATAGGATTACTTTAAGAAAATGGCAAAAACATTTTAATAGCTGATATTTTATTAAAATGTTGTGTCCTTACCATACACTTCAACGTGCACATTGCGAAAGGCCATGCCAAGACGATTGGAAGCTCTCACAGTGTAAGTGCCTTTATCATCTCTCACTGCTGCAGGCAGGATAAGTTCAGTCTTTGCCTCACTTCTGGACACTTCTTCCTTGGTTATCTTAAGGGCGCTGGATGTTTGATCAATTAAAGTTTCATTCTTGTCCCATTCAATCTTTGGCATTGGCAGACCTGTCACTTCAGCAGGAATATTAACTGGTTCTCCTGCCTTTACTTTGATTGTATCTCCCCTCACAGCCAGGCGCAATGTGACAGTTGGAGGTACTGAAAAACAGGAAAATTCACAGCGTGAAAATGGAGTGGAATAAAAAAAATTGTCTTAKAATCTTTCAGAGATGTTTGTATAGATTTCTTTATAGAGGATATACCTTCATCATCTTGTATAACTACATTGAGGGGCAGCGATGGCTCACTCTCTCCAATCTCATTAACAGCTTTCACACGGAATTCATACATGTGAAGTTCATCAAGATGTTCAACAAGAAGAGATGTGGTTGGACAGAGCCTTTTGTTAACTCTTTCATAGTCTTTTGAATCATGTCTTCTTTTCTCGACAATGTATCCTTGGATAGGACTGCCACCATCACTACGTGGAGGCTTCCAGTCAAGTGTAATGGTTGACTTTGTCCTCTCTGTGTACATGAACCTCTCAGGTGCTGTTGGAGGACCTATTAACACAGATATATCATAATGAAAAGGATTAGATATTAGAAAATTTTTAATCATACGAATACAGGAGCTCTACTGGCTCTGACTTTTTAGAGCCTTATCTTTTGTATGCAAAGTATTTGATTATGGTTATGGCTAGCAAAAAGTTTCTCTTGTATATAGATAAAAAGGTAACAGGTATATTTTTACATAAAGAGCCATAGTATATTAGAGTTCTGACTTACATATTAAATCTCTTAAAAGCAAATGCATAGTAGGTGTGTAGGAAAGTAGTCCCCACAGCATTACTGGAATAACTGAGTATTAATTTATATCTCTATAGATTTAAATAATTAAAACAAACACTATAGTTAGTTATTTTACCTAATGGATCAACGGCAAGAATGGGTCCTATTTCCACAGCTGGACCAGTTCCAAACTTATTCTTGGCGCTAACACGGAATTTATACTCTTGCCCCTCAACTAGACCGGTAATATCACATTTAGATCTTTCTGTGTCTATAGCCAATCTCCATGTATGCATTTTGGCATCTTTTCTTTCCACAAGGAAGCCTATGATATCACTGCCTCCGTCATCTTCTGGATCAGACCAGTTCAGCAAACACATTTTTCTGTTTGTGACCACTGGCTTCAGGTCAAGGACCGGCCCAGGAACATCTGTGAAAACAAAACAAAACAAAACCAGTATGATAAACGCTAAACTTTATTTCACCAAAATAAACTTCACTTGATTTCAGATAATTTAATTCTTACCAAATACTTCTACTCTGGTTCCTGCAGATTTGGAACCGCTGCTATTGCTAGCAGTAATTACATATCTTCCATGGTCTTTTCGCAATGCATTCCTAATGATTAGCTCAGATTTTGTGCCAACATTTTCAATAACAACTCGGTCTTTATCTATTTCACCATCCTCCAAAGTCCAGGTAATGGTGGGAGTCGGACGTCCAGTCACGGTAGCAGGAATTCTGAGAGTTTGCCCAGCCATGATCTGAATGCCTGCTTTGACAGAAACATCCAGCTCAACTGTGGGAGGCTCTGCAGAAGAAAGCAAAGTAGTCCATGAGACTCAGGTACATCTTGTTGGACATTTCTTGAAATTTCTTGAAAATGATGCAATTACAGTACCTTGAGGTTCTGCAACTGTTACAGGTTCTGTTTCACCAGGTGGTCCTTCTCCAGCTGCATTAAGCGCAGTAACTCGAAGTTTATAGTCTGCACCTTCTCTGACTTCCTTTACAGTGTACTGACGAACCTTAATAGGTTTCTCTGTGCAACGTGACCATTCTTTCACCCCCACCAGTTGTTTGTATACATGATAACCAGTGATATCTCCACCACCATTATAGGCAGGGGGTTCCCATTCCAACTCAATACAAGTTGAGCTTGTATCAGCAACCCTTGGAATGGGTGGACCAGGTGGCACTATTTAAAAAAAAAAAAAAAAAAAGGTAAATCAAAGTTAAAGGCTATTAATCCTATTCTGTCATCTCTTTGCTAATAACTTCTCTTAAATTACTTACTTATTGGGTCCTGTGCAGTTTTGGGATCTGATGGTGGACTAAATTTACCAGGGCCAGCTGCATTTTCAGCACATACTCTAAATATATAGGTTAAGCCTTCCAAAAGTCCTTCAACTTTGATTTCCAGAGAATTCAAAAGGTTTGTGTTGACCCGAGCCCAATGAGTGCTATTAATTTCACGTTTTTCAATCCAATATCCTAAGATAGGGCTGCCATTGTCTTTTGGTTCATTCCATTTCACCAACATACTGTTGCTGGTAACATCTTCCACGTCAGGTTTATTAGGTGGATCTGGTGGAGCTGGAAAACAAAAAAAAAAGGTAATTTTGCCATTAATACTATCATATTCAGAGACGAGGTTTAATTTTATCTATCTTAGCTTAGGTAAGCTTAGCGAGAACAAAGATATGAGAAACAGCCAATTTAAAGTAATTCTTAAATTCACCTGTTCTTTTTCTTACTAACTTTGACTATTAACAATAATTATTAATGAATTAAACTTGATGTGGTTCCCTTTTGGGAAGAACACCAAACACAGAATGTTAGGATTTAGAAGTTGTTTTTCCAAGGCCAAAGATTTAAATGAGTGACAGTTATATCTGTATTATTAAAATACAAAATTAATAAATCTTTTATCTCAACAACCCAAACCATGCAATAGATAGCAATTACATTGCTCAAGCTTCTCCATGGAAACATTCAGATGGATGAAGCTAAGTGTTCTAAAAGTTTGTCTAATTTTAGAGTCATTTTCTAGAACGACTCTGCATTTCAAAATTAACACAAAACTTACAGAAAGGATCTTTTGCTGTCATTGGTTTTGAAACACATGGTGGTCCAGCCCCAACTCTATTTTCAGCAAAGACACGGAAGAGGTATTCTTTTCCTTCAATCAGTTTTGTCACATGGAATTTGCAATGCCTGAGTGTTGAGCTGACAGTGACCCAGCCCATTTCAGCTTTTGTGTTGTCTTTCTTTTCCAGCACATAGTTCAGGATTTCACTTCCACCATCATCAAGAGGAGGTTCCCACTTGCAATTGACAGAATTTTTCCTCACATCTTCAAAAACAAAGTTGACTGGAGGCCCAGGTACATCTGTTACAAAGCAAGCAAAAATAATGAGCACTCTTTTTGGTACTTCTTTATCCAATGCTCTGAACAGGAATGTCTTTATGAGGACATTCACTACATACCTAACACATTGACTTCACAGGAGGCCTTTGCAACACCATGATCATTTTCCACTTTAATTGTAAATGTTCCATGGTCAGCTCTGATGGAGTCACGAACTGATAATATAGACTCTCCTTCTTTGTGATTATCAATACTCATACGTTCTGGCAGTGAAAGCTGAAAAGGTTCCTCCTCTTCCACTTCACCCTTCTTCTTCCTAGTATACTTTGTAACTCTTTTCTTGATTTCTTCTGGTCTGATAATTTCATCGTTCCTCAACCAAGTGATAGAAGGATAAGGTGACCCTGAAATATGGGCCTCGAGTATGATCTCATCACCTCGCTTCACTTCAAGGCCAGACTGTAGGTTTGCAGCAAGGAAGACTTTTGGAGCATCTATATAATAACACAGAACAAAAATGGAGCTTACAATCTTCCCAAATGTTCAAGGCTGGCAATTAATACAAGCAAATAAATAAGCATATCTTACCAATAGGATCCACAGCTTTCACAAAAGGAGTAATACGAGAAGGCTCGCTGATGCCAGCAGCATTCTCTGCACGAACACGGAACTGGTATTCCTTTCCTTCCTCAAGCCCTTTCACTGGATAGGTTAATAGAGGTACGAGATAGTCATTGCATCTCTCCCATCTCTCCTTGCCCTTAGCAAGCTTTTCTATTATATAGCCCATAATCTTGCTTCCACCATCAAACAGCGGTGGTTTCCATGTAAGTGTTACTGATTTTGATGTTGGATTATGGACCTCTAGGTCAACCGGAGGATCTGGAGGCTCTGTGAAATAGTAACAAAGAAAAGAACATATGAGAAATTAAACTATGAAGCATTTAGTTAAAAATCAACCTGCTAGATCATCTACTAGTAAAAACTTACGTTTTGGATCTTCTGCAATGATTGGGTTTCTCAGTTCAAGATATTCACCTCCTCCAATCTTATTGACAGCTTTAACACGGAAGTAATATTCACAGTTGGGAATAAGATCTTTGACTTGCCAAGAAAGCTTGTTTTCACCAGACATAACTGGGATATATGTTCTACGACCAGCTTCTCTGCGTTCCAGAACATAATGCAGAATAGGAGTACCGCCATCAAAGTCTGGAGGTTCCCATGATACCTTGCATGAATTCTTAGTCACATCACTTGCCTTAATGTCTTTACATTGTCCTGGTGGACCTGTTTTAAATAATTATAAGTAAATGTGTTAATTTCTTCACTTTGCAGAAGGCAGACCAAAATCACATGTTCTGTTGACTACAGAGTAAACATACTAATTTGTGTTCATAAAGGTGATAAATATTAAAAATTCTTGCACGATTATTTATATTTACATGCTTTACTATACAGAATAGTTGAGTTTTGAGTAATCACAGACCAGGTAGGCCTATCTGGRATAAGGTGGTTATTGCTTTGGATTTTGCAATATTAAATGCCTTTATGGCAACCTGTGTGGTTTTTGAGTTGAAGAGATTCCTCCACATTGTAGAAAACAAATGCTTCTAGGCCTTTTTCCTATCAACTGAGGAGCTAAGGAGAAAAGTATCTCTTCCAAACTGGAGGAAGTCTAGTTACCTATGACTTTGACATTGACTGAGCCAGTTGTGGACGCTAGTTTGTTCTCCAATGTGATAGTGTAAACACCAGCATCAGCATGGACACTGTCTATTACTTCAAGTAATGCAGAGGTGTAGTCACTCTTCATTGTTGTTCTTTCACCAGCTTTCAGCTCTTTGCCATCTTTGTGCCATGTTATTGTTGGGGATGGAACAGCTCTGAAGGGTACAGGGATACTTAATTTTTGTCCTTTAACAACAACAATGTCACGAGTCTTGAGATCAATSGTTGGATTACCTATGAAAACAAGTATAGTAGTATTAGAAAATTAACAAATACCTGTAGTCTTTCATCAGTTATCAGTTATGCATATCTGAAAAGTAAACCTATACTTACAGTCTGGGTCTTTAGCAACAACTTTTTCTGAGATATCTGATGGCTCACTAGCTCCAACAGCATTGACAGCTCTGACTCTCAGCACATACTCCTTGTCTGGAACAACACCTTCTTCAACTTTGCATTTTAGATCTTTTATTGGACGAGAATTGATGCGCATCCATTTTTCTGTTCCTGCTTCACACATCTCAACATTGTACCCAATAATAGGACTGCCACCATTCTTCTCTGGTGGTTTCCATGCAATGCAAATGTGCTTTCGACCTGCATCTGTGACATGTAGATCCTGAGGAGGTGAAGGAGGGCCTAAAAAAAGGAATTGGTTTAGTTTATTTTTTTTTTCTTGCAGAATATCTGTGCTATAGAGTAAACTGCTTCCATAATTAGCATACTTTATATTACACTAGTACATACTTGTTGGATCTTCAATATGAATGAGGTCAGTTGGTTCACTTGGATGACCACAGCCAGCTTCATTTTCTGCACGAACCTGGAACTGTACATCTGTACCTTCAATGACATCCGTCACTCGGAAATGGCAGTCTGGACCAGGTGTCTTGCCAGCTTTTACCCAGCGGGTGGCTAGCTTTTCTTTCTTTTCAATAACATATCTGATAAATAAGGGAAAATACAATCAGACACTTGAAATATGAACACAACAGATTTTGTGATCAATAAAATAGGCTGTGAAGGAATGAAACGATGTAGCCAATGAAAAAATAAAGAACAAAAAGGGTAACAAACTCAGCAACTTTATCTTCATATGTCAGTCACATAGTTGTGGTGATTCTTGGATGTAACGGGGCTGATGTTATTGACCAACTTAATTTCAAGACCCCATTCCTGAATCTATGCTTTATTCTCAAGATTTGGAGAGCAACAGAGGTGAAGGAAAGGGCATCTAAGCTATATCTTTATCTTTGCTGGTTTGCATCTCAGTAGAAAAGTCTACCAACCATGTTTTCAGGTATCATCTGTGAGGTCTTTAGCCATCAAAATTCTATCTATAATTGGTTAGGGGAAAGTGATATGAAGCAAGTGGTTTAGGCTTTCGGTTCAGGCATATCTCTATATGTACTGGTTTGTTTAGGATAAGCTTACTCTACTGGGCAAGGAGAGGAAGAGCAAAAATCTAGCTTGGAATCAAGGAGATTTGGAGTAAACTTCAGAATTAAGATGCTTAAAAATTACAGAAAAGGAGAATTTAAAAGAAATCCATGAGTAAAAAAAATAGTCTGTTTGATAAGCATAATGAAGAAGAGAGTAACAGAAAAAATGAGGCTCCATTGTAGCTGATTGTATGCAGATTGAAAAACTGAGGCAGAAGGAAAACGTGCAGTACTATTTGGTAAATGGGGCCAAGTGGCTACAGCTCTGAGGGAGTCCGAAGCCATGTCCACATTACAGCAATTTGTGTACAACATGATTTTATCTTATTTCTTTAGCTGACATTTACAGAACGGTTATACACATCCCTTATCTGTGCAGATTATAATTTATATTTGCATATTTTTTATATTTTTTTKATATCAAAACCTTAACAGTGTGACTACATGACTTCTATTTTACATCTCCTTCACTTGTTTTTCAATTAAAACATGTTGATATAATTTTTAAACCATTTGAAAATTTTTTCATTTACAGGAAACCTTACACAAACCTTCATGATCTTACCTTTGAATTGGTCTGCCACCATCATTTTTAGGGGGTTCCCATTTCAAATCAACATGACGTTTTGTTACTTCAACTATTGTAAGAGCATATGGAGGGCCAGGGGTTGCTAAAAAGAGACAATATTCAAATTAGAAGAAAAGGAATCCATTGATTGGTTTCTACAAAACAAGCAGCAAGCAAGTCTGGTACTTACTGAAAGTATCTTTAGCAAGCACTGAATCTTCAACTTCACAATAGTCACTCTGTCCAATGGCATTTTCAGCAGCCACACGGAACACATATAAAGAGCCTTCAGTCAGTGGACTAACGGTGTATTTGATGTCTTTCACTGTTGTATCGACTGTTTGCCAGCCTTTCCGTCTTACATCTCTCTTTTCAACAATGTAGTTGGTAATTGGGGAACCCCCGTCTCTTTCTGGTACTGTCCATTTAAGATCTGCTGTGTTTTTCGTAATATTAATAACCTCAAGCCACCGAGGGGGTGAAGGAGGATCTGTAAAACAGCAAAAAGGGAAAAAAACAGATTAGTCTATTCCTCCCTCAAAAATATTTAAAAGACAGGGAATTATGCAATATATAAACCATTAAAAATTTTTAAAATTATTTTCATAGTTAAAATAGTATGCTTTAATAACTATACAGGCATTTACTTGGTAACTTCTGAGGTAAGTAAATATACAGCTTATTATTTCTAAGTATGGAGATAATGAATTTGCAGTAACAGCATATTATGAAACACTACTTACAAAGCCTCTCCTTGCACAGCACAGGGTCACTAGGTTCACTGGGCTCACTCTCTCCGGCTTTGTTCACAGCTCTTACACGGAACGAATATTCTTGTTTCTCCATAAGCCCTTTGAGAAAATGTTCAGTTGTGGGAACTCCTTCAGCCACTCTCACCCACTCATCTGTTCCGGTCTTTAATAATTCAATGACATAAGATTCAATCTTTGCCCCTCCATCGTGTTCTGGCTTTGTCCAGTTCAGGAATAATGATGTCTTGCCAACATCTTTCACAGTTGGCTTTCCAGGAGGCCATGGTGGATCTAGATAGATATGMAATAATAATTAGATCAATGAAAATAAATATATATTTTTTGGTTAAATTAATGCATTAAAAAAAAAAAAGTATTTATTATACCAATTGGGTCTTTCACTAAGATTGGTTCTGTTTCCTTGCTTGGCTTTCCAGGTCCTGCTAGATTCTCTGCCAAGACACGGAACTTGTATTTCTTCTTGTTTGTAAGACCTTTAACTCTGAAATTAAAAGTTAATTTGATTAAACCAAATCCACTTATTTGCTCATGCTTAAAAAATTGTATCCTCTACTCTTTGTACTATAACTTACTTGGAGAACGTAAAAATACCTAAGGAAGGTAGTGCTAATTATAAGAAAATGTGATTATTCAGATTTGGCATATATAGTCAACAGTAAAATGGTATGAGGTCACACAGAAATCAACTTTTTCAGAGCCATCATACATATTTGCATATCTTGTGGTTGTTACTCGGTACAAGTARAAAAATAAAGAAGGCTTTTGGCAAATAGATGCATGAGGTGGCTCTATCTACTCCTTTACAATGTCTTGTGAGTAATCACAGAAAACAATTATATACAAACCGTAGAAATTGTTAAGAATAATGATCTTTTTTTAAAGAGGAGATGATTCAGTATTCTAGAAGGACATTCTTATATAAAACTAATTATTAAATAAAGAGTATGTCACCAGACATTACCTGAATCTAAACTTATAGAAGCAAGCAAGAAAAGAATAAGACCGATGTTGAACTTGTAAAAAAAAATTTCTGTTACATTCTTACATTCCGTTACCTATTTCAGACTAAACTGACTATAGTCTTACTTGAATGTTGTATCTTTCACTGGCATTTTGTTGCATTTTATCCACTTATCCTGCTCAGGATCATATCTTTCAACCCAGTAGCCAGTGATGGGGCTGCCACCATCTTCATCTGGTTCATTCCATGTTAGCGTCACTGAATCTTTAGTGACCTCTATAGGCTTAAGACCTGTTGGAGGGCCTGGTGGATCTGCATAAATTAATAAATTTAAAAAGATACCATCACATATATGTTTTTTTTTTTCTGTTAACATATTTTCATAATTTAACATCAATTCARTGCACTAACCAAAGGCATATTTAGCAATGATAGGGCTACATTCTGCTGGCTCCCCAACACCATACATGTTCTCAGCACTGACTCGGAACACATATTCTTTATGAGGAGTTAAATTGGTAGCTCTGAATCTTGTGTCCTTAATAGTTGAAGACAGCTTGTGCCATATTTCACTGTCTGTAGCTCTTTTCTCCAGGACATAGTTGGTAATTTTAGAGCCACCATCATCTCGGGGAGGATTCCATGTCAGAAGACAGGTTTCATTTGTAATTTCTGATACATCAAATGCAGCAGGTGGACCAGGTTTATCTGTAGAAGAGAAAATATAAACATTAATCTTTTCTGCTTCCACACTTCACTACTTGCTGATTTTTTTTTTCAGACAAGGTAAAGTAAAGGCATACCAAGTACATTGACTTCAACAACAGCAGTAGCACGTCCACTGGAATTAACAGCCTCTATAATATAGGTTCCACTGTCGCTTCTCTTGCTGTCTGTAATAGTGACCGTAGAATGACCAGGTTTGGTTTCAATTGTGATTCTATTATCAGGTCTCAAAATTTTATCAGCCTTGGTCCAAGTAATCTGGGGTTCAGGCTTTCCAGTTACTTTAGCTGGCAGCTCGATTTTAGTTCCAGCTTTCACAGTAAGTCCAGCAAGCAGTTTCACATCCAAGAAAATTTCTGGGGCCTCTGATTTAGAAGAAAATTAAAATATTGTTATAGAAACAGTATTTCAATGACCGGTAAAAAGAAAACAGATATGATGATACAGTGAATAACACAATTAATTACCTTTTGCATCGATGGCCTGAATATCATCTGTTGGCTTGCTTGGCTTGCTGGCTCCTATTCTGTTCAAAGCCTTAACCCGATATGCATACCACTCTCCTTCTGTGAGTTTTGTTACTTCCATTCTGTTAGTTAAAAAAAAAAAAAAAAAAAGAAAAAAAAAGTGTAAAGTGATAAGAATGGTATATTTAATTAAAATGAGGTATCATCCATATTTACTTGACTTACTTTGTCTCAATAACAGGCTCCCCACATGTCTCCCACTTGTCTGTGCCACGCTGGGATTTCTCTACCAAATAGCCCTTGATGCGGGCACCACCATCGTACTTGGGGGGATCCCATGTTAGGAAGATTCCTTTTGATGTTGGATTTCTCCATTTAACATTCTCTGGTGGATCAGGCACCGCTATAAAAAAATAAATACATGTTGAAACTCAGAAACCAAGATATGAAAGATATTTTATCCATGTTGCCTTCAAGAAAATCATCAAGATTAGACAACGTAAAAAGATGACTTACTTGCTGGTGTTGACATATTTACAGGTTCGTCAATATATGCAGGCTCTCCTGGGCCACTCTTGTTGCATGCAGAAACTCTAAATAAATATTCTTTTCCTTGTATGAGGTCAGGTACAGTATAGTCTTGGTCAACAATATGATCAACAACCTAAGGAGAAGGAAGATTCCGAAGTGTTTATTTAAAGTTTGTTCTCAAAGAAAAACTAACCAAAATACAACACAAAGTTCAGTAGCATGTATAGAAATAATATAGAAAATAGGGACTGAAATGAGAAAGAATAAACTTACTTTGATCCACGTTTTCCGGCTTACTTCACGTTTTTCAATTATGTAGCCAGTCACTGGACTTCCACCATCATCTTCTGGAGGCTCCCAAGACAGCTGTACTGTATTTTTGATTATGTCTAAAACTTTAAGTTCCCTTGGTGCACTTGGGCGAGCTAAAAATCAGAAAATAAAAAAAATGTACTGATTATTTTGTAATCAGAGTTTTTCAAACGATCTTTATTTCATTGCTATAAAGGGTGAACAGTTGGATATTGAAAACAAACAAAAAGCTTTTAAAAGATGAAAGCTTTTAAAATATGCTTTTCTACTTTTAAAATATTGTTTAAAGTATCTGCTTTACTGAAAGTTGTCATATTTCTCATGATTTTCCAATTAGATTGTAGCAAGTTAAATATGGAATAGTAGCAGTAGATCATACAGGTGTCCACTTACCAATGACATTAACACTAATTTCTCCAGAAACAGATGACACAGGATTTTCTAATGTTAAGGTGTAAATTCCCTTGTCTGGACGTTCACTTGGAGTAATTACCAGCTCTGCAAAAGCTGCTGTGGTCTTCATTGTTATGCGATCTCCCTCTTCTAAGACATGGTCACCTAAAGACCATGTGGCGGTTGGCACAGGGTAGCCAGTGATAGGAACGCGGATCTTTATTGGCTCTGGGACAAAAACTTCCAGCCCATCTTTAAACGCACTTAAGTCCATTGTAGGTCCAACTAGAAAAGAGAAGGAAAATAGATTCCATGAAATATTTTCAGATGTTCTGCTCTAGAACATTACTGCTCTGTCTTTCTCTTATTCTGTCTCTTTCCACCTCCCACACAGCTATGTCAGGACAAAGAAGGCCATGTCTTGGTCTTCAGTCAGCCTAATATGTGTCTACTTAATAGAGCGGTTAATTATCTTCAGAAYTGGTAACAGAAGAGAAATAATGTAGAATCTCAGAGGCTCTAAGGCTGTTCCTACTAATTGGCATCACAGTCATCTGGTGAAAGACATGCATATTACCTTAGCTGTGTGTTTTATCTGATTAATTACCTTTAATAAATACACTATAGCTTACCAAAAGCGTCATCTGCTGTTAATGGCCCAATAGCTTCMGCTGGGTCAGACACACCAGCTGCATTTTCTGCTGAGACTCTGTAGTAATAACTGCATTTTGGTTTCAATCCAGTTACCTAAAAAACACAAATACTCATTCAGTAACTAATGTTAAAGATGAGGTGTACATTCTCAATACTTCGATGACAAATGAAATATCCAACCTTAAAAGTAAGAGCAGGTACTAGTTTTGGATTGCATCGGATCCATTTGTCTGTTCCTTCTTCCCGCCTTTCAACAATGTAGCCCAAGATTGGACTTCCTCCATCTTTTAGGGGAGGTTCCCATGTGAGCTGAACAGATGACTTAGTCTGATCTGAATGATCAAGGTTAATGGGAGGACTAGGTCTCTCTGAAAATAATGAGAGAAATAAATCTTAGCAATTGAGAATGGATTATGGTTCTGTGCATAAGTTGTCCATACCTTAAAGTATTATTTTTAAAGCATTTGCATCATTTTTAGAATGAGGAGATGGTCTGCTAATTACAAAGCAGAAATATTTTGAGTTCCTACTGGACCAAGTGATGGCAAGGTACTTCTCATATGTTTAAAGGGCAAAGTAGGCAAAATCTAACTTTGCACACAGAACTTTCAGCTCACATATTTCTTAATTGCATGTGTGGCTTTTCCCGAATGCATACTATACAAATTGCCAAAATAACCATATGTCATAGAGCACTTGAAATAAATGCTTGCATACTTACCAATTGGGTCCATAATTTTTACTGCATGTGTAGGATGACTTGGTTTGCCAACTCCAACCATGTTTTGAGCTCTTACTCTGAAGAAATATTCTTCATTTTCCACAACATCAGTCAAGACAGCTGACAACTCATCAGCTCCAGTGGTCATAGTTGGCTCCCACTTGATGGAAGCTCTGTTACGCAGTTCAATAACGTAGCCAGTAATTGGAGATCCTCCATCATACTCAGGTGGTTCCCAGGTAAGTGTAGCTCCAAATCTGTTCACATCAGTAACTTGCACATTTTGAGGAGGACCAGGAACTTCTGCATTTTATTTTAGGAAGAAAAAGGAAAAACAAAATATTCTTTTATCTATTAATAGAGCAGGCCTTTCTTTTCTTATGCTGTCTTACACTTTTCTTACACTTAAGCTAATGAGCTATTCATAATTTCTGCTTACCAAATTTGCTCTTAGCTTCCACAGGTTTGTCTGTTTCCACTGGCTCACCAGTACCCACTCTGTTCCGTGCACTAACACGGAAGAGGTACTCAACTCCTCCTTTATGAAGTCCAGTAACAGTGTATTCACAGTTTTCAGCATGATCAGTGACCACAATCCAAGTCTTACGCTTGATATCACGTCTTTCAACAACATAGCCAATGATTTTGCTTCCACCATCACTTTCTGGCTCCTGCCAGGCAAGACCAACTTCACCATCATATGTTTCAGTGACTTCCAAGTTTCTAACTGGTCCTGGAACATCTGAAAAACATATGAACAATATTTTAGAGAATTTCATCTTTTTTTTTTTTCTTTACTCCCCTTCCCCCCCCCGCCTTTGGCTTAAAGAAATAAGAGCAGGGTCTTAAGGGGATTACTTACCAATGACCTCTACGTTGATGAATGCTTCTGCTTGGCCATGTTTGTTTCGAAGTATAACTTTGTATCTTCCTTTATCTGATTTCTTTGCCTCAAAAATTTTGAAGGTAGTGCTGTCAGTTGTTGTATCGACAGTTGTTGTAGGCAGGCTTTCCTCCCCTTTTGACCACTCTGCATCTGCTCTTGGGTAGGCATCATATGGAACAGTCATGGTTAAAGGCTTCCCAACGTCAACCACAAGATTTTGATCACCAGTCTTGATTCGAGGTGCAGCTGAAAAAGATCAATGTGACAAGTGAGTATTTATGTATTGAAAATAATTTGATATATTCAYGTCACCAGCAAAGAATCTAGCAGAAAAAAGTAAAAGGATCAGTGTGTGATTTCTAAGCCAGTCATTCATATGATTGTGGGACCACTCCAGAGAAAAAAGCTTAAGCAGGTTAGTATGTACTGTCTGCTCCTATAAAATCTAGCAAGAGRGAACAGGTTTTTGATCCTGAATTTAAGGTATTTTACTAGACTGATCCTGTAAATGAGGCAAACAAAACTAAATGTTTTGTATGACTGAAATGTGTACTTGTCKGTATTGGATCAGCAATGTCTTAATGAACAGATTCTACATCTCCTTTGAGCTCAATTTATGCTCTCTACTATACTTATTGAAAAGCACCCTATATTTTCCTCAATAGGTGGATCAGTGTGGTATGATAAAAAAAATCTTTGCTGTCTGAATTATTTTTAATATCTTTAATTCAWACAGTTTCACAGACTCTATACTGTCTCAGCTTGATTAGATATTAACTTTATTTCAACTCTTTGAAAGCATCAAAATTAATTTAATTAGAAAGAAGAGTTAATTCATTACTCTGAAATTTTCTAAAAGAAATATAAGGCAGACAACTCACCAGCTAATTCGAGTTTAGCTCTAGCTTCTTTATCTTTGGCAATAAATCTGTATTCCCCTTGGTCACGGGGCCTTATCTCACACACTTGCAGTCTGTGGACCTTTCCTTCACTCATCATCTGATGCTTGTCACCTTGGATAATAATCATGTTGTTTCTTAACCATTTGACCTCCACGTCATCTTTGTTCAGCTCAGCCATGAAGATGACATCAACACCAGGTGGTTCATAAGCATCTTGTGGTGGCCGGATAATCTCCACAGGGATTTCTGAAATAAAATCAATTAATTTGTTAAGCGACTGTCATTTCTGTTACTAAATATTCTATTTCTTATTATTAAAATAGATAARATAAATCCTATTTAAACTTATACATACCTTCAACAAAAAGTCTTGCCCTAGATTTCCTGTCATCTACTCCACAGGAGTAYTCACACTCATCATTTAATCTGCAGTCTTTTATGATTAATCTGTGCAGATTTCCATCCTTTTCAAACTGATACCTTTATGGAGGCAAAATAATTAAGCAATATGTTAATTTTCAGACAGAGTGTTAAAATAATTCATTTTTAGCATTTTACCAATTGCAAAATGTGCGTACTTTTTGCCTTCTTTAAGTTCTCTTCCATTTCTATACCATTTTACACTGGCTTTTTCTTTGGAAAGCTGACAGGAAAAGACAGCATCATCAAATTCAGTGACAGTCTGGTCCTGAAGATGTTCAATGAAATCTGCTGGTGCTTCTGTGATRAGGAGTTCTGCAACAGATTTGTCTTGCCCAGCAGTAACAGTGTATTCACCTTCATCAACAAAGCCACAGTCTTTAATGATGAGYGAGTGTTTGTACTTATCGATTTTATACAAAATGCGCTTGTTGAATGTGATCTCTTCACCATTCTTTGTCCATTTGAGGGTTGCATTGAGGCGATTGACTTTGCACCAGAATGTGACAGTTTTCTTTTCCATGGTCTCAATGTCTTCAAGAGGCTCAACAATTCTGAGTTCTTCCTCTGTTAAGACAAACGTTAAAATGTAATTAATTTATGTCCTCATAACCCTTATGAGAAATTGAATACAATATGATTAAACAATTTTAATACTATGCTAGTTATTTACCTAACACCTTCAAAGCAGCAGAGCTCTTGACGTGCTCCCCTCTCTGRTTTGACAGTGAGACAGTATAGGTAGCTTGATCTTTTAACTGTGCATCTCTGATTCTGAGAGTGTGAACTAAATCCTTCTGGACAATAATGTATTTTGCACTATCAAATATTGGCTCATCATTTTTGTACCACTTYTCCTTGGCACCTTCTTTATTGACTTCACAGTTGAAGATAATTTCTTGTCCCTCATTAACTTCTTGGTCTTTAAGGGGAGTTATAATCCTGAGTTTTTCTGAAATTGAAGAAATAGAAGAAGCATGATATCATCTACAATAAGGAATACAATAAAATATGCATCTCCTCATTGATAAAATAAAGCTTACCAATCACTGTTAAACGTGCTGTAGCTTTAGCTTCACCAACCATGACGGTATACTTTCCTGCATCTCCCAGAATAGAGTCTTTAACCACAAGTGTCCTCTTTTTGCCATCTGAAATGATGTCATACTTATCACCAGGCTCCAGGACTGTGTCGCCTCTCAGCCACTGCACTGTAATTGCCGCTTTGGATACTGAACAGACAAATTCAGCTTTATCTCCTTCAAGCACCTCAAGATTTTGTGGTTTTGTAAGGAACTCTGCTGCAAGTTCTGAAAGACAACATTTTTGTAGATATAACATTTTGTATATATGCCTTTTATTTATCAAGAGAATAAACCAAATTGTCTTCTCTTAGTGATTTTGAGAAATCTACTCTACAGAAGTAATTCTCTTACCATGTACAGTAAGTTTCCCTGATGTAGAAGAGCTTGGAAGTTTGCAAGTATATTTGCCAGCATCCTCTGGATGAGCATTACGTATTACAAGAATTCTTTTTCGGCCATCAGAAATGTATTCAAATCTACCACCATCAGGCACCTCCTCGTCTCCTTTAAACCAAATAACTTCAGCATTAGGCTTGGAGACTTCACAAATCAATTTTACAGTATCGGTTTCATTTACTTCAAGATCATGGAGATGTTTTGTGAAAACAGCCTCTTCCTCTGCAATAGGAATTTAGAAATACATAGTTAAAGCCAGTCATCAAAATATAATTTTTCTTCTTCATGGAACAGTTCTAAGACCACTGCTTTATAATTTACCTATAACTGTAAGTAATCCAGAAGTTCTAGCTGTTTTAGCTTCACAGGCATACTCGGCTTCATCATCAAAGACACATTTACTGACAACAAGAACGTGTTCGGCCCCTTTAGAAATTATGTCGTACTTTTTGCCTTTTCTAATTTCGATGCCATCTTTAAACCACTTGACCTGTATTAGGGAAAATTGATATGGTTATTACTATGAATACACTTAGCAGAGATTTTAGTTGTGTGTTGTTTTCCAGTGTTATAATAAAATTGAGAATTAAAAAAAAGAAAAGCTATAGTTGAAGGAATTATTTAGATTAAAAAAGGCCTTTGATATTACTGACCTTGACACCTGGACGAGAAATTTCACATTCAAACCGAGCAGGTTCYTTTTCTTTAACTTCAAGGTCAGTTAGGGGTTTCAGGAACTCAACACGAAGTGCTATGAGGGAAAAAAAAAAGTATTAAAATAAAGTTGTAGGAACAGAAAAGTAAACTTCTCACATTGATATTACTAACTATTCCTAGTCATAGACATTATGATAATAGAGAGTTTAAACACAAAAGCAATTTCTTTGGTTTTGAAGAAAATGACAAATGACTCACGTTCTACATTGAGGAAACATGATGTCTTGAAATCCTTAGCATCACAGGTGTATGTTTTTGCATCTTCCAGTGTGCAGCCATGGATAATGAGTTTTCTGACTCTACCATCAGAAATGATTTCATACTTCTTTGTTTTGTGAATTTCTTCTCCATTCTTGAACCATTTCACTTTTGCATTTTCCCTGGAAACTTCACATTCCAGTATAGCAGTGGCCTCCTCTTCAACAGTCTGGTCCTCAAGTGGTTTAGTAAATTCTACTGGGGGTTCTAAAAGAAGTAGGTAGKTTTTTTTTAAAGAAAAGAGCTAAAGTATAATCAGTCTTCTGCTAGTGCAGAATTGTCCCATGCTATCTACTTTCTTTGAAGCAACAAGGCTCTTTAGCTTTTTCTATGATRAACTTTTGTATTTTTAATTACAAAATATATTCAGGTAATTCATCAAATTTCAAGATTTTCAGCCTATTGTAAAGTCCGAGTAAGTCACTTTGAGGCCAGATGCAYGCCCAAGTCTACAATGAAGTTTTTGGAACCCTAATGAACTAATTCAYCTTCTACCTTGGAAACATTTCCAGAATTGTCTTTTTCCCTCASCTCTCCCGTGAAGCATGAAGTGACTTAAAATTGTCATAAGATTCTAAGTTGGCAGTTTTTTTAATCAGRAAAGTTGTCTACCATGCCAGTGTTGTATGTATGATTTTATTAGTTTGAGATATGGTACATAACGACACCCTATTCCATGAAGAATCATGAATGAACCATTAGTAACTTGCATGGCTTAATTAAAMTATCTTACCTTTCACAAAAAGATTTGCATGAGTTCTGAAATCTTTAGCAGTCAATGAGACCTCTCCCGCATCAGTTAGCTTGACATCTCTAAGAGTAAGTGTGTGAACTCTCCCTTCAGCACGGGTGACAACCTTATAAAGCATAYAAGAAAAATTCTCAGTACAGTAAATATTTAAAGAAATATTTAATGAAAATAGCATTTGTTATTTACTGTTATCTGTGGACTTTTGTTGTTTATTTTTGTATGAAATTGCTTTGCATATACCAGATATAGCTCAAGACACAAGACTGAAGATCTTGAGAATCATTTCTGTTTGGGCCTTTTATTTACAAGGAACTGGAATTTTAAGTATCCAAAAGGTTTTAACATATCTATATCACTGTATGACAAAACCTGAACCTACTAGAAGGCTCACAGTGAAATTGAGTTGAGATTATGTTTATTTTGAGCAGATACAAACAAATACCAAAATAAGTAAGTATACAGCTTCATGGGAAAACCTCTTTCTAGATGTAGCTCCTGACTACATGTAAAGGAAAAACTTCTAGGGAAGGGATTTGACACCTTCCTCATGTATCCTTTATTGCATGCTATTTTGACTATCATTAAAATTTGGTAGAACGTTCTGCCCAAGAAAAGATTTCTGTGTTGATCTAAGGCTGCATCTACTTCCTACTTTGCAATCATGAATTTTAATTAGACTATCCTTGCCCAAATGTTCCTGTTCTCTATGAACTGCGATTCAACTATTAATGCAGTAAAGTCTAAGATAACTGCTGAAGAAATCTCTCTCTCTCTCTCTCTCTTTCTCTGTCATTTATTTATTGTCAGAGAAGTACTAGATCGAGTAGTAGATACCGGTTTAGAAAAAATGAAGGAAAATACACAAAGGAAGAAACAGAAAAGACAGCTGCTAATGAGAAGGCAGTCCCTCTAGCCTCAGAGAGGATGGTAACTGAGTTGCTCTCCTTCCCAAACGGTCATTGTGTCCCTGAAAACTAACTCTAGTGATTACTCAGCTGAAACAAGTTGAGGTGATGCCAAATATATACTTGACTAAGATAAACAGTAAGGATACACAAAAAAAGTCACTAAAGGTTAAATGGGTACAGCTGAATGCGAGCCACAGAGGTAAAATTATGGTTTAATTTAAAAATAGGTGAACTGAAACACTTGTACAACTAGATTGATTCTTGAAAGCAGTGGTAAAAGTGTTCAGAGTGGCTATTTTTAAATGGGGAGAAAGTCAYACATCAACTAAATATATGGTTTAATTTGCATTTCTTTTTGACAAGATTCCAACTGAAGTCAAATGTCGGGTTTGAATATATAAGGGAAACTAAATGAAAATCTAGAGTTTCTTCATATAATTGAAATGACGCTTTAGGCAAATAAGAATAATGTAATATTCCACCACAGGAAATATTGAACTTATAAAATTTGTCTTGCTGAGCAGTAATATCCACTGTAATGATTAATAACTTTCTACAATTTATTCTTGTATTCCCAGTGAGTCTTTCTTTGACTTATTAAATGTCTCATTTTCTGAGTTTTAATTTGCACTATTTGTCCTTAAATATAGTAATGGGGTTGCTACCTCTCTGATGATCATTTTTGCTCTTCTATTTCTATATTCTATTTTTGTATGAAATTGTTTTAATTAAGGAAAATTCAACACATCTTGAGAAGTAATTACTGAAAACAGAAAATACTGTCTTTAAAATTACAGTTAAAAGTAAATAGTTCGTACCAAGGCAGCAGTATTACAAGTTCTGAAACTGTGCTAGCTCATGTAATGCCTTTAAAGTATACTCTGCCTGAGGTTTCCAAATTACATTTTTGTTTGCATTATTCTCCTTATGGTCAGTAACTAAAAAAAAGAAAATCTTAAAATCAATTATATCCGCTTTTATTTCATGTTTCTTAACATGAAATCCCACACCACTAACTTTAAACATTAAACTGGTTGCATTCCAGGCTGCTCAGATCTCAGAACTAAGAGCCAACACTTGAAGAAGGGTTAAAATTAGCAAGTGAGAAGTGCTTGATGAGCAGATTTGCTCAGAAAGTTATCTGGAGAGCCAGAACAAATGCCTGAAATGGAATTTCAGTCCTGTTAATCCCCTTATATGCAGAACTGGATTGCAGTTTATCATTCAGGAAAAGAAAGCATTTCCTGATATCACCTGTCAAAATCCCCTCACTATAACTGCGATTAACCTGAGCAAGCATTATGCTGTATCCCTGCGGATGAGTTTTCTGGAGGATCAATCATAAAAACACCGTTGTTGTGGTAAGTTGGTGCATGGTAAGTACTTGTTGCATTCCAACTCTTCCCTCTTATACAGAAAAAAAAAGCCATATCTGATTTAATGAGGATTTACCACTCAGGAAAGCAGCACTATACTATCCCGATATTTTAATACTTCTACCAGCATAGGATGAGAAACAAAGAAAATGAAAAATGGTGAAAAAGAAGGAGAAGGAAACATGAGGGAAAATAAAGGTAGTCTCTTTACCTTGTCACTGGGCTCCAGTTTCTTTCCTTGCAAGAACCACTCAACCGGGATTCCTTCATAAGAGAGTTCGCACTCAAAGGTTGCGGATTCACCAGCTGTCACTGTTACATCCTTGAGCGGTCTCAGCAAACCAATTACTCGAGCTTGGTAAGAAGACGACATCATTTTCAGATTAGTTACTTCTACCCAAGACAGAGCTTCTACCTTTAGGCACTAATCTCCATGGTGGCTTCCCTCAAGAGAGACAGACATTGAATGCTGCTCCTTAAATTCCATAAATAGAAGGGGCCACTCTGGGCTTTTAGGGGGAGGGCCAGTCACTGAAAGTTCCCTACTTGCAGAGTGTGTTTCTTTAAATTGAACAAGGTCAGCAGGAAAGTTGCTGTGCATCTGTCTCCCTGCCAAGCCCTGCATGCTTCTTGCTAGATAAGGCATGTGTTTTCCAAAATAGCGAGGGCTAGGATTGGAGCAGGAAACAAGTGGTCTCCAACCATGTGGTCTGTCCCTGTCCATCAAGCTCCTAACCCTAACCCCAAATATCACTATGATCCCATCTTCTCAAGTTAACATGATATTTTAATGCAGCAAAGTCTTTGCTTGCAATACTTTAATTTCACAACATAACAGCATGCTGGAGCATTAAGTAGCCTTGAAGTCCATTTTTTTAATTTCACTTTCTCTTATTTCCTCTCTATTTCCTGTATTTGCTGGGATAAAGTGTATGCAAGGTTAAAAATTATAGGAGATTCCCCAAGTCTCCTAAAATGCCCTAAATCTCCCTAAGAGACCGTTTGAATAATTAATCCTTGAGTTTCTGTTTCTGGGAAGAATTCCTTTGGGTTGAATACASTATAGGGATTTGCCCACCCTCTCCAAAGTAATGATATGTAGGCAACTAGTAACTTAGTTTCATGTAATCAAGTAATTCTATATCCAAAGACACTTACGTTTCACTCGAAGGTGAGCACCAGATTTGGCATTGGCAGCTTGGAAATCTACTCCACCAGCTTGGTCTAAGCGTACATTATACAGTGTAAGGAAGTGTTTTTTGCCTTCTTCTTTGATTTCACAATCCTGCAAAGAGAAAAATGAAACAATTTTTCCAATGTTGTCTTTATGCTCCTCACTACAAAAGCCCTTCTGCTCCTCATACTTTGCATGTTGTATCTCTTCCTTTTCCACTCACCATACTTCAGGCCTAATGACATCTACAGTATACCCTACTAACTTTTCTTTCATTGGCTGTCCCTTTTTCTTTCAAAGTTCTCTCCTTTCTAATATGGTCTACTTCCTCTCAAAAACTTCTCATTCCTGTTTGTGGCATGCAAGTACTGATTAAGCAACCAATATGCCCTTTAGGAGACCAGTCAGAAGGCTTAAGAGAAATTGCTGAGCTTATGCTGAGTGCTCTCCCTGGAAAGGGTCTTTCTTATCTAGACACAGATTTTCATGGAATTTGTTATTTTTACTTACTATTTGCATCTGTACTGTTATATCAAAGTATCAATAAACTATTACATTGTTTCTTAAATTTCCAGATCCCATCGACATGGAAGTATGAGAACTCAGTTAAGCCCTATACCGTTTAAAACAAATTTTAGTTCACATAGTAATGAAGAAAAGCTTGATAATGTGATCCATCTCTATTTGAACCCAATATTACTCAAAATACAAGGCAGGAACCCCAAATTTTTGTATTTTGAAAATTGTATTTTTAAATGCCATTATATTTAAGAAGATTCCATGAACACATCCAGAAATACTTCCTTACAGGTGATTCATTCAGGGGTTCTCCTTTGAGCTTCCAATTTCCATGGACACCTTCCTCGGAGATTTCAACATCAAAGCGGGCTGTCTCTGTCTCAATTACTTCCACACTGTACAGTGGACGTACAATCTCAATATCCCGGTCTGTAGAAAGCAAAAGTGATTGGTTTCCTCAATCTCTACAAGACCCCAAAGGACCTCTAAACAGAACAACTCAGTAAAATAACCATACCTTCAATATTGAGTTTAGCAGAGGTTTGATCAGTACCACAATCACAGGTGTACTGACCAATGTCTTTCTTCAAAGCTTTCTTGAGGATAAGAATTCTCTTTCTACCATCAGCCTTAATAACAACATTCTTCGATGGAGTAATTGGTTTGCCATCCTTCATCCACTTCACTGGGGCGTCTGCTTTGCTGATTTCACACTGTAAAATCACCTCATCTTTCTCTACAGCAGTGTAATCCTGAAGCTTCCCAGTGAAGTAAGGGTCTCCCTCTGCAAGAACCATTAAGATAAATGGCTGAAGTAATAGTCTTTTGAAAAGTACAATTAGTTCTTACTATATTTTTCTTGTTTACACACCTTGCAAGAAGCACTAACTGTAGTCTTTATAAATAGTACAGAGCTTTGTTGCAAAAAGGGAAACAATAAATAACTGTAAGCATAGATATAAAAATAGCAGCAGAAGCAGCAATTTGGTTTATTACTAATAGTATTGAAAATATTGGTCTGGTGATCTACAGCTACAGAGCATTATGTAAGCATCTACCATTTAATTCTGCAAAATCTGTGAAATTTTAAAATGATGTTTATTACTCTTCTAAAGGATAAATAGAGGCCAACCCTTCCCGCTCCCGTCCCTTCCTTAAAAGACCTGTTACTTTCTCATAATTAAGATTCTCCTGATAATGTATACAATAATGTGACTTCATTTGGGTATACTTACCAAGAACAGTGAGTTTAGCTTCTGAAGATTTGCCCATAGCTTCCACTCTAATCTGAGAAGTATCATCAATAGTGAGATCTTTAATTGTGAGTGTATGGAATTTGCCATCATCTGTCATTGAAACCACCTTGGTTGTGTGTAATCTCTTGTCATTCTTGAACCAGATAACAGGGATATTTTCATGTGAGAGTTCCACAGTAAACACTGCAGTCTCACGTTCCTTTTTAGTTACGTCCTTGAGAGGAGTAATGAATTTCAGGCGAATACCTATATCAGCAAGACATTAATTAATAATGAGKTTACTAATAAAAATTATTCAAAGATAACTATGGCGTAAATCCCTCATAGAAAAGCAAAGTAAAACAAACCTTCAATAATCAGCTTGGCACTTGTTCTCTTATCTTCAGCCTCAAACATATATTTGGCTTCATCTTCAAATGCAACAGATTTAATAATCAGGGCATGCTTTGTCCCATCTGAAATAATTTCAAATCTCTCATCAGGGGTGATCTCTTGTGTTCCTTTCAGCCAGCGGAAAGTCTTTGGTTCTCTGGACACCTCACATTCAAATTTGGCCTCATCTTTTTCAAAAACCTTCACATCACTTAGTGGAGTGATAAAGATGAGAGGTAATTCTGAAATCAAAGGAGAGCACTCAAGTTCAGTGATGAGTTTATGTAGGACTTTTAGCTAACAGATTTGCTCTAATGCTCTGTGATACACACAGAAATATTGGTAAAATGCAAACAGTACCTTTCACTTTCAGATTAGCTGCACTTTTAGCATTTGCAGCTTGGAAAGACACTTCTCCTGTCATATCCAGTTTGCAGTTATGAAGGACAAGAATATGTTTCTTCCCATCTTCAATGATTTCACACTCCTGGTGAAAAAGAAATCCCCCAAATATGACTATTTTAAGAAACTATGCAGTAAACATTATTATAAAATATGGTCTTCTAGTACAAATTAAGATTTAAAAATAATGAAGAAGCCTTACAGGTGAAGGTGTTAAGGTTTCTCCCTTTAGCTTCCATATGGGACGGACATCAGGCTCAGAAATTTCAACTTCAAAACGTGCCGTTTCACCAACAAACACTTCCACTCCATACAATGGGCGCTCCACCTTAATTAAGCGAGCTAAAATAACAACAAAACCCACATATCAGATACACTGATAAGTACATATCAGATTTACAGACTCATTTTATATCCTAGAAACACAGCACTGTCATATATAAAAACTTTCTCTCCTTCTTCAGTCCTTTTCCTTAGCTAAGGTAGGATCACTTACGCTCAACGGTGATGTTAGCACTGGTCTTGTCAGTTCCACAGTCACAATGATAAACACCCTTATCAGTATCTGCAGCCTTCTTGACCTTTAAAATACGGCGCAAGCCATCTGTTTTTATGGAAATTCTGTTGGAAGCAACTAGTTCTTCACCGTCTTTGTACCATTTTACTGGCACGTCTTTGCTAAGTTCACACTCCAGAATAACATCATCTTTCTCCAGAGCACTGTAGTCTTGCAATTTTACAGTGAAATATGGATCAGCTTCTGCAAAAGGCATATTGGAGAAGAAACAGCAAATTAGTAATATAAATTTACTAAAACATCAATATTTGGTCACTTTATACTTTTAAAAAATGTTTACACAAATTATAAGACATATTTTACATGTTGTATTTATAATTACCTAAGACTTTGAGATTTGCTTGAGTATTCATGTCCTTGACTACAGCCTTTATCTCAGAGATATCATCAAGTGTCACTTCTCTCATTTCCAGTTTATGAACTTTGCCTTCTGAAGTGATAAGCACTGTTCTGCTTGTGTGGAGTCTCTTGTCATTTTTATACCATTTCACTATCATATCTTCATGAGAAAGCTCAAACTGGAAGTGAGCCGTTTCCCCTTCTTTCACTGTTTGATCCTGGAGAGGTGAGATGAATTTCAGCCTTACACCTACAATGTAAAAAAGAATTGGTAAGTACCATCGGAAAGAGACCAATGTGGTTCTAAAAGATGCATTCTTTGTTTAAAAGGTACTTGCCTTCCACAAACAGTCTTGCTGTGCTCTTCTTGCCCTCAACTTCAGCAGTATATTCTCCTTCATCATCAAACTGAGAATCATTAATTACAAGGATATGTTTCTTGCCATCTGCAATTATGTCAAATTTTTCTCCAATCTTGAGTATATCAGTGCCCTTAGACCATATAACATTGGCTTCTCTGGTAAGGACACATTCAAACCTTGCTTGGCGCTTCTCAGGAACAGTGACATCTTTCAGAGGCACAGCAAAGTCAAGTTCAATTTCTAGAAGCAAACGAGAATACATCATTTGTAAAGCACGCTGTGTGAACTCTGGCTAGCAGTGTACTGTACCCTGCTTAGTAGCGTATCATACCTTTCACTGTGAGGATAGCTGTAGTAACTGCATTAAGTGCCTGGTAGAGGACTTCACCAGCTTGGTCTAGCTTGACTTTGTGTAAGGTTAGGAAGCGTTTTCCTCCTTCTGCCTTGATTTCACATGTCTGGGGAAATGGCCGACTTTGGTAAGTAAAGTGCACATTTCCTACTACTAGACTATTKCATTAAAGGAATTCTACAGACATTATTTTATACACAGTGGACAGTCAGAAATACTAGGATTATTTCTCAATTAAAAAAGAAATCTTTTTTTATTCAAAAATAATAAAATATGGTATATTTCTTTACCCTTCCACACATTTTTTAATGTCAGTATCATTTTTAGCAATGCATATAGGATATTTTAATTGTTCTAAATAATATGCTATAAGCCTGCGAGATAATGAAACACTTCAAAAGTTAACTTCTATGTCATATAAATCTTATTAAGAGAACCACATTTTTTAATCAACATAATGCTTATTATGGTGATTCTTGTCTGAGTAACAGCTACAGACCTGCAAGGATCTTTCAATGCAATTACCACAAAGACTCAAGGAAATCTCTTCACAATGTTCTAATTTTAAATAAACTGTGCAGTTAAATGCAAGGCTGCTTACAGGTGAGGGTCTCAGGATTTCTCCTTTTAGCTTCCATTCTCCAGGAATATCATCCTCAGATATTTCTGCATCAAAGTTTGCGGTTTCCTTCTCATATACAGTAACATCTTCTAATGGTTTAAGCAGAGCAACTTCACGTTCTAGAAAGCACGTATTACGGAATTAGGTCAAGTATTTATATAACTCTAATATCAATTCAAGTTAGAGTTTGTTTGGTTGTTTTAGAATATGGGCATGCGAGATGATCAAGTGTACTGCAAACAAAAACTTCCTTACCACCAAGGGTCAGCTTAGCTGGGTATCTGCGGCCTTCAATTTCCACAGAATATTCTCCAATATCAGCAGGGCCAGCATTCTTAATTTTCAGGAAAATTTTATTTCCTTCTTTCAAGATTTCTGTCTTGTCAGTTGGTTCAGCAGGGATTTCCTCATCTCCTTTAAACCATTTAATGTTTGGTGTATCCTTGACAATRTCACAGGTAAAAGTAGCTGTTCCCTTTGGTTTCACATGCTGGTCTCTTATAGGCTTTACTAACCAGTCTCTTATCACTTCTGCATGATCAAAAGATACACAAATATAAGAATAACAGACATTTACTAAACATAAAGTTTCATGAATAGAAAAAATAGKCAAAACCTATTAAAATCTTATCTACCAGTTTATATTCTAATACAGCAGGAAAAAGTTTTCCCAATTTTAAAATAGCACAAATATTCCATGTAGAAAAGAGAACATGATTTTGACWGCTTACCTACTACTTTAACACATGATGAACATGACAGATCAGAGTTTTCCACAGTCACAGTGTAGGTGCCAGCATCAGCATCATCTGAATCAGTGATGGTGAGGGAATGTGACAAACCAATAATGCCCAGMGCAAATTTCCCAGGCTTGTCTTTGATAATCTTCCCATCCTTCCTCCAGACCACACTTCTTTCTTTGTTAAGCTCACAGGTCAAGTACAGCGGCTGGCCTTTAATCACAGTAACTTCTTCTTCAAGAGTTTTCACAAAACGCACTGGGAGTTCTGTGGGGAAAACACCATATTTTGACTTATTTATATACAGGAAGTGCGATGCAAAAAAGCTTTACATATTAAATCAAAATGCCTAATAATTGATGGAAATGARTGGATGCATCTACCAATCACTGTAAATTCGCAAAGTACCAGTAACTGTTAGCTTTACAAACAGATAAATTTATCAAGCTGAACAAGGGATTACCTTCAACAATGAGCTTGGCTGTAGAGGTCTTCTCTTTGTTCCCCAGTCGTAATACACATGTATATTCACCAGCATCTGACAGTTGGACATCAATAATATGCAGCTTCCTGTCTTTGCCGTCAGCAATAAACCTGTGCTTTGGGCTCTCTCGGATGTTACTTCCGTCTTTCATCCAGCTGGTAATTGCAGTAGACGGTGAAATAAGTACTTCAAAGATTGCAGAAGATCCGACAGATTCTGCTTCTTTCAGTACTATGTCCTTCATCTCCTTGACAAACTTCAGTGGCACAGCCTTAAGTTGGTAAGTGAATGGAGGCTCTTCAGGAGGCTTTTCACCTCCACTGCCTGGTCTGAGTTTCCTTCTTTCTGCATCTGCTGGTGAAGGTGTCTTCTTGGCTGTAATTCAGATTCAGAAATTAATATACAAATTGTGATATACTGAATTTGCTGCTTGTAGGCATTGTGCATAACTGAMCTGGAAAGGCCACCCTCCTCATTGATACATTTGACAGAATTGACAATGCCTATGCTTTTAATGGAACTTCAGTGGATTTGGCTGAGACAGCAAGGTTAAATTTGGTGCTATAACTAAGAATGCTAGCTCAAATGAAAAGGTTGGCTCTATACGACTTACTGTGTTCTCCTTCACGGATTGACTCTTGACTGCAAATCCAAAACCTCTATGGGGACCAAAACACGAGAACAATCATTCATCTATGTCTTCGATTTGAAAGGATGGGTGTTTTGAGCAGAACTATGTTTAAACTAATTTGTTTAACTCTATGCATATGGATTTCCTAGGGGGGTAAGTTGGGGTAGCCCTCCTACTCTGCCTCTTTGATTTCACCAATGATTTGTTTCCCAAAACAGTATGTATAGTCTTGATCAACTGATGTAGCTGTGCAGGAGGGCTACACAATCTCTAATTACTTTTGTATTCCACCTGAGTTCAGCCCTATCTAATACCTCATATCTCTAATATCTAATATTGCATAATGTCCACCTACTGAGACAAGAACGCAAATGTAAGCATGGTTAACTCATTTAAAGAGCGCTCTTAACAAATATTGCCTGAGATCATCCACGATATTATAGAATTATTTCATGGACAAAGTCTAATTTAGACCAATGTGGATAATAATTTTTTGCTTAACGTATTATTTATAATTAGAGTTAAGGAATGCACATCCATAGTAATCATAGATGTTTAATTATAACTCTTCTTACCTTTGACTGGGCTGATACCCTTTGGAGTTTCTTCTTTTGGTGGCTTGGCCTCTGAAGTTGAATGATGATAATATTAGGAGTTAAATAAACAGTTAGCAATTAAATTAAAAAATAAATTAATTAAATTTAAGACAAGATTTTCTTTTACAAATAAGTTCTCTTCCTTTGGATATATACACATGCAGAGTGCAGGAAAAGATAAACATATATATATTTATACAACTTATATTGCTTATATTTTAATGGCATGCTGAGTACCTTGAAGCCACATAATCTGTATTGGAGCCTGAAATCCAGTTTAGGAGATTCTACTCCCTCAGCTGCTTATCCTGCCCATTTTGTAAAATTTGCAATTCCCTGTCATTTAACTCTCAGCTAGGCTCTTAACCAATAAGACTAAACAAAAAAACTGCAAATAAACAAATTATAACTAATGAATCTGAGCAAATCAAAAAACCAAAAAACTTGTAAAGTGGGGATTTTTATAGGTGAGTAATAGAACCTCCTTCAGTTTTTCAGAACTCATCCATAGTGATATTGACATCTAAAAGCATAAGGCTAAGTGATGCCAAAGAACATTAAAAAATAATTTTATGCTCCTCTGTCACCTGCTCAAATGGAAAAATCTAGGAAAAAAAAAGTTTTCACATGGTATTGATCCAACTACCCTGGATAACCACACAAATCTCTCATCTATCTACGTGTCARCCGGAATAGCTTATGTACATATAAATTATATGTTATTTTAGAAAAAGGAGTAATGAAGTCAACAAAAATATAAGTTGTATAAATTAAATATATGTTTTAGGATAGTAAGATATTCTTGCAAGTAAGAGATGTTCTATTTGTTAGCTGCACAAATTGTAATGGAGCATCTCACACTTTTGAAAATATTTCCTATGTGATCTGCTTCTCATCATCAGTTTGTGAAAAGTAATAGAAAAAATACTTGAAATAGGAGAATGATATGAATGAAATGCAAGACATTTTATTGCAGTGGATGGGAAAACAAATACTAGAAGGAACATGAGTTATTCTGAGAAGATAATGGCACGTAACATGATTTAGGCAGTCCTATGAAAATGTAAGACTAAGACAACGAACGTAAATTACAGGGACATACAGGCAAGACAAACATGTGACAAGAGTGGCTGAATGCCATTTCAGACAGCTGACAGAATAAATGGAAATGTGTGTGGCATTAAAGAAGATACACAAAAACGACAAATGGTATTTTCTCTGCAAATGGTGTTTTCTGAAGGAAATGGTATGAATGCTTTGTGGAAGAATATGGCAGTGGTCTTCCTCACCTCGCTTTGCCTGAGACTTTGCAGGAACATCCACAACTTCTTGTGAGTCTCCAGGCTCATCCAAGTCCAAGTCCGCCCCTGAGAGGCTAGTGGCCTGCTCAGTCACATGAGCAGGTTCTGATTTCTGGTATTCTTTCTCTCCTAGAAGTTGGTCTTTTACTTTCTTGGAAGTGATTGTCTTACCTATGCTTGAGATGCAAGGAACTTCTCCATGTGCAGAACTTTCTTTGCTTGATGGTGTTTTGTCTGAAAGCTTTTCTTTCTCTTTTCTCTTGACAACAGATCTGATTTTTCCAATGCCAAATTTAACTATTGATTTTTCATCTGATGTGCCTTCTGTCACTGGAAGTTCTCCTCCAGAAATCTTCACTTCTTCCACAGACAAAGGAGATTTATTTTCTTCAGTTTTAACTTTGCTGACTTTTTTGAGAGTTGGAGGTTCTTCCCTTTCATCCTGAGTGGCTTGGAGAGCCAACTGAACTTTCTGAGGTTGCTTTTTATCATCAGTTCTTGATGGCTGAAGAACTTTCTTTACTGAATCAAATCTGTCAGCAATTTCCTGGCTTGCTCCCTTCTCATATTTTCCTAAGGAAAGTTCACTTTCTTTTCCTTCTCTTGCAATCACAGTATCAAATTCTTTCTCTGCAGGTGTCTTTTCATGGGGGGTTGGTTGTCTAAATTTTTCATTTTTTAAGTGAGTGCTGGAAGCAGTTTTGTCTTTCTTTTCTGATGTCATGCCTTTTCCTGCTTTTTTATCATTAAACTCAACTAACAATTGTCCTGAATACTCTTCAGTGGGTTGAGTTTCAGTGAGTTCTCGTTCCACTGCAGAATATTTTCCTCCTGCTTTCATTTCCTCTAGTCGTGGCTTAATCGATTGTTTAATGACTTGGCAAGCTTTTGCTTGGGAAAGCTCTGTACCGTCAGGGGTGTGTTCCAAGTTGGCATCTTTCTTCATAACTGGTTCAGTCTCCTCAGGTAATTCAACGGAATCTAGTATTTCTAAAGTAAGGCCCCGATGCTCATTTTTCTCATCAYTTTGGGTAACTTCAATTTTCTTTACTTCCTTACTAAGAATTTTATCTATAGGAATATCAGCTACTGTGGTATGAGATTTCTCTCTCTGATGGGCTTTCTTTTCTATGTCACGCTCCTTCACAGATTCTCCTTCTTCAGATTTCTCTAAAGTAAAATCTCCTCTTTCCTCTTCATTTTTAAGCAAAGATATTTCAGCTACTTCTGCCTCTGTGATGTCCTTTACAAATGAAGTTCTACCCTTAAGGGGAAATTCTTCAGGGTGCAATCTGATTTTTGATTTTCTGTCTTTTCTTAGAATACGTTTTTGGTCATGAGGCTCTGTGGAGATATATTTAGGTACAGAATTTGATTCAGCTACCACTTCTTTTTCATGCACGGGAATGTTTTCTTTGTGAGGAGCTCTAGACTTGCTCAACAATCTCTCAGGAACATCTTCCTTATGAATGAGTAACTTAGGTTTACCCCAGTTTTCTTCTGTGGTATCTCTTTCCTTATGTTCAGATGCTATATAAATCAATTCTAATTCCTCATCATGTGCTAGTGGTTTATCCTTAACATAAGTGATGTGATCTATTGCAGCTTCTTTTTTCTCATATATAAGGATAGGACTCTCTCTTGAATCTATATGCGTCATTTCCAGCTCCTCTCCTTCAGGAGACATTACAAAATATTTAAGATCCTCTTTCTCCTGCTCATCTTCCTCTGGCTTCAGTATTCCGTAAACTGGTTTTGGTGAGATTTTTAGTTCAAGTGGCTCTCCTGCCTGGATGTCTGAAACTGTCTCCTTAGGACTTGCAATTTCTTTAACATGCAAGCGTTTCTCAACTGAAATCTTCTTTAACACAATTGTCTCAATCTCCTCTTCTTCCTCTGGGGGCATTTTACCTTTAYGCTTTAGTATAGTTGGTGCAGCAGGCTTTTCTGCAGCTATAAAGGTTTCACATGTAATTTAGAGAGTTAAAATCTGTAAGAATGACTACGAAGAACAATATACTTTAAGACAATATTACCATCTACACCTGAAATAAAAGGAACATAGAACACATTTTTTCTTCATATAACACAAAAGTTACATTACAATCACAANAAAAAAAAAGAAATATAAGAATGACACATACAAAACAGCACAAAGGACCTAAGTAAATTTCTGTTAGGCTACAGAGCAGTGTACCAGTAGTTTACCAATTCAAATGCAAAAACTGATGGCTACCATAAAATGGACCAGATGTGCCACTGCAGGTCAATACAAACAATACAGGATTTGTTTTAGAAATATGTGTAACCTTCCATTTGTTATACAGAAAATGCAACATAAACTTCACCAGACTTACATCAGGACGTAATGAACACATAGAGAGCACCAAGGACTCAACAAAATGCTGGTATTTTGTAGTAGGACATTTGGTCATTTGACCATCAAGAAACAAGAAAACAGATTCATCTGAATGGTATATCACAGAGACATGAGTTCTTTCAGATTAGGTGACAGTATCTAGCACAATGGCATCTTTAAAGACCTTAAATCTTCTTGGAATTAATGAGTTATATGAGTGTACAGCCCTTAATTCTCCTTTTATCCTGAATGTAATTAGGTATCTCTGAGAGCAAAGTCCTGTGAATAGAATTAAGATAATACCTGCTTTCTTTCCAACGACGGGGGTTGTCACTGGAGTGGTAACAGCAGGTGCTGGTTCTGCTGCAGGTTTCGGAGATTTTAAAACTGTAGAAAGAATAACAACACTCATGTTTTTGCTTTTACACAGTACGATTTTCTGTAAAACGTTCTGTAAAGTGCGTGAAACTTCCACTTGTCATAATACTGAAATTGAGATATTGGCATAATGTACTTTCAAACAGAAATCTCTGAATGGGGAATACAAGATGCATGACAAAGAACGAACTGCTATTCATGACTAAAGAAGTCTTACCTACTGCAGGTTTAGGTTCAGGCGCAGGAACTGGAATAGTTGCTGGCTTTGGTTCTGGCATTTCAAACATAGCAATAACAAATAGGTTAATTTCCATGCTTTACAGTCTCACTGAACTATAAGTTAGCAGCAACAATATGCAGAGAGTTAATGCAAGACAGACTTAATTGTTTTACACTTTATTTAGCCAAAAAGCAAGAGATGAGTTTGAAGCAAATCCTCTTAAATCAAGACACAATGGAAAAAAAGAGATGTATTTTTCAAGTATTGAAGAAATTAAGATGAAAAAGAAACCCTGAAGAATGCAAAGTCGTTAATCATGACAAAATAGTTATGGATAGGCTGGATGACAGTAACAAATTATTTTAGTGTAACAAGACATTCTAAAATATTGTTTAGTTGAAGCAGTAAGGAAAAGAGCTGCCACATATCCGTACCTTTTGGTGGTTCAGGCACATGTTTCTCCTCTTTTTTTATGACAGGTATCTCAGTTTTCTTCTTAGGAACTTCTGGGACTTTAAAAGATTATTTTCACTTTTAAAGATGTATTTAAATACCTTACATCCCCACATACCATAGTCCCAAATATTTTAAAAAGTTTTCATTTTCTATATGATGCTTGTAAGGTTTAGGAATAGGCATTTTTAAGAGTGAAATTTGAATAAATTAGAAACATTAAATGGACAATAGGATGTATATTTGCAAGATTTTAACTAAACTAATATTTAGATTAACTAATTGTGTCAGTGTAGCTAGATTTTTATATGTATTATAAAATATTTCTAAAGTTCTCTTTACAGAGTGAAGATTCAGAAACAGAATCACAAAATGCAGAATTCATCTGGATAAATGTGTCAAATTTGATTTTACCTTCAGCATAGCTTTATTTCATATAATTAGACTAAAGAAAGCTAAATATGGCGTCCATTCCTGAATTTCAGAGAGTACTGCTTAAAAGTGGTCTTTT
Organism: Eudromia elegans; assembly: GCA_003342815.1. Taxonomy (NCBI): domain Eukaryota; kingdom Metazoa; phylum Chordata; class Aves; order Tinamiformes; family Tinamidae; genus Eudromia; species Eudromia elegans. Next base: position 2,945,816 of record PTEX01000034.1, on the reverse strand, counting down.
CTTTTTTTTTTTTTTTTTTTTTTATCTCTTCCTTATCAGACAGATATGAATGTAATCTAGTACCTTCAGGTTTCTTAATTTTTTCTGTGGGTGTAGGTACTGGTTTGACTTCTGGTTTAGGTTCTTTCTGAGGTTTAGGTTCCTCCTCTTCTGGTGTCTTTTTAAGAACTTTAAAAGAAAAGGAATTTTATTTTTTAAAGCACTAATAAACAAAAAGTAAGACAGTGAACAAGACAGACTAATAGCCATACAATCACAATAAAGAAGAAATGAGAATACAAAACACGTTGTTTAGTAGGAATGGAAGATTTTGTATAACTACTGAAGATATTATTGTGAAAGTATTTTTAATTTCAAAGTTATCTAAAGCAAAAAGAAGTCTTAGTTAGGAGACGTTCCTATAAATAGAAAGGTATTCTTAACTATCTAGACTACAAGAAAATTTCTTGTTGCAATACCTTTAAGGAAAAGATATGATAGGTACATATTTCTAAGGAATAGCGGAAAAAAAGTACTATAATGGTGATATTTTTTATAAAAAATCTTCAAGTTACATCTAACTTCATTGAGCAGAATATTGTTAATAAGGATATTTTATGACAAGTTAATTTTAAACCTATCTGCAAATTACAAGTATGATATTAAAAATGCAGCAGATTAAATAACATTGCTTTATTTCACTTTAGATAGCATACTTAATGTAATCTGTACATTTATACTGAATGAATATTGCATTCATTCTATTATATTTCATTTAGCAGAAAACTAGCTGTATATAATATTTGAATAACTTATGTTATTCCCATGTCTTCATGTGGGCTAACAAGTATATGCATTATATTTAAATGCTTTATTAACATAGATAATTATGCCTTCATATTGCTGTTACTGATCATTTTCAGGGATAAAACGAAGAATTCTGGATTAAATTCCTAAGATCTTCAGTGAAGAAACAGGACTGAATCTTCCAGCGTAATAATGGTTGGAGAGTTCAAGTTTATAATATGCCTGGTTTTATTTCACCTATTTTTGTCCTGTTATACAGCTATCTTAGATATCAAATGAGACTGTCATCTAAAGAACTGTGTAACTATGTTTGATGTTGTCGGATATCGGAAAGTCAGTTGCCGTATTCATATATACGGACATGAATAATTCGCTAATGGGAATTAGTGCTTTCTTTTTTCAAAGTACTAACTGAGCATGAAATAATTTAGAAAGCTCCAGGCTTTGCAGGAAATAATGATCAATGTTCAGAAAGAATGATCGATATTCCTTTGCGCTTCTAGATCCCTAGGGTCTGCAAACTATTTCTAAGAATCCACAAAAGAGAATACAATTGCTACATACGTGATTTCTGACAATGCTTACACTGTCACTGGAAAATATTTAAGAGTTCAGAAAACTGCCAACAAGTATAAACTTTCCAAAGAATAACAAAATGAAAGAAAAGTGTTAGACTCTAAGCATTTTGCTGGTTTCACCACAGATCCTTTGGATTTGATGAATTTTCAGAAAGTCCCTATGTCATCATGGGGCTATAAACTTCTTACCCAAGAAACGGACATCAGATAGTACTCTATTCATGCAATTTTCTACACCACACACATAAAACAATACTAGTTGGAGAAACACACTGAACAACAGTAGTAACCAGGCTTCTAAAACAGAACAAAGTTACGATACCTCTTTTCAACACAACTTCTTCTTTTGGAGGAGGGGTGACTTCAGGAATTACTCTGCGAGGTTTCTTTACGAGCCCAGGCACTTAAAATAACATTATTTCAGATTTTATTATGGGTCCATAGCAGTAATAAGAGGTAATCAACAATTAGCCACTCCAGACACACAAAGCTAGTCCAGATGAACGTTCAAACACACATAAACTGCTGAGACTGAAGATGACAGTTTTAACCTTTTTTTTGGTGTGTGTATATGTATTTGTACTCAGTTGCCTTATAGTTCTATGTATAAAAGGAAATTCTCATATAAAGAATACCAGAAAGTATCACAAAACTAAAAAGTTAAGTATTCAAAGGCAGTTATCATATCTCTTTGTCATTATAGGCTTATGTTACCTATGCATTAATCTGAACTGCCAGCCTATGATATTCATCAGGATCAAGACAGCTTAATTTCTGAATTCTGAACTGTATTAATAAGAGATGTTCACTGTGTGAAGCTTGGCTTGCTTAAGCTTGACTGTAGAAAAATATGGGGGAGTACATATAAGTTTGTGGTCTACAGTGTAAATTACAAAGGCTTGGTAAATTAACTATTCATTTCCAGTTATGACCAATTTTTTCTCAGAAAATTAAGTTACATTTTAGATAAAGGGCAGATTAAATATATTTGAACAATGTTCTATCTATGGACTATTTGTTAAAAAAGCATTTAACCAGTGTATTTATTTATTTTCTATTTCTGCCTACAAAATGATTAGAGGCAATCATCATTTCATATTTGGAAGCAAATTAAAGAAGAGAAATAAAATTCTGGGCTCATGAGAAGCTTGAATGAGGTTAGATGCTTCTATCGGGTAGGTACCTTTAGCAGGTGGAGGTTCCAGTTTTGGAGGCTCAACGGGTTTTGCAGTCACAACTTTCTTTCTTGATTCAGGAGCTTAAAGAAAATAATTTGAACTTTACTACACACATCCTTAGATTTAAAGAAGAAAATTGTTAAAAAAAAAGATTAATATTGTTGACRTAACGCAAAGATAATAGATAAAAAGTTAAGATTCTTGATAAGTAACTGTTTAGAAGAAGTCAGGTGAGATATAGAAGAAGCACAGCTGATCTGAAACTCATGTTCACGTAGCAGCACCAGCAAATTTTTGCTGAGGATTCTTTTCATTTGTAAGAATAGATTAAAGAAGTAAGAATGTGTTACAGATATAAGAATGTGTTAACCTTGTTAAGATATTTTAAAAAATAGGTGGATTTTTTTTTTCCATCAGTATCAGAAAGAACCCATAAAAACTGACACTGCTAAAAATTCATAAAGGATTAACCATTAGTATGGCTCACCATTAGAGTGATAGTAAATTAGAAAAAAAAAAGTGAATATTTTAAAGCACACTTTTCAGGACTCATCATACAATCCTTACATATAATCTTTTTAAATTATATGCTTGAATTCCCACTGTTAATTGTGGCTTCAGATGCTTATACCTTTAAGCAGTTCTTTTGCCATTTTAATATCTTCTGTTGGTGGAGGAGGTGCTGGTGGTTTTCGCTTTTCAGGAATCTTCTTTGCAGGTTCTGGCTCTTTAAATAATATTAGGTGGATTTAGTATAAATTTACTACTACAGAAGATAGATGAAGAGTGCAGACATAAAGATGACTCTTATTCTATTTCTAAAGAACTGAATGAAAAAAATCCATTGATTTAAATGGGAATACGAAGGGTCCTTAAACCACTGCTATGTTGCTAGCACATCCAAACTGACACAGAAAAAACAGAACACATTTCCAACACATAATGACAGAAGAGGAAATACATGGAGACCTACAACATATAGGTACATGTGTGGAGAATGACAGAGCAAGAAAAATATGAAGAGTAATGAAAGAAAGATGCCTGGCAGCTTCTAGAGACTTTGTATACCTTCAACAGGTAAAGCTTCCTCTGTGTCCGCAACTGGAATTTCTTCTACTTCTTCAAGGTCAATCTCCTTTACGATTTCATATTCTTTAAAGAATATTGACAACTAGTATAAGTTTCCCAAGTTGAGATCATTATACATGAACATATCTGTATATCACTAAAAAGTAAGCTACTCTAATATTCACAAGTATAGTTTAAGCTAAGTAATCACTCAGTATTCTGCTCACAAATAATCTTTGCAGATTATGTGAATTTTTGAGAACTTCTCTATTTATATGCATAAATGATTCAAGGTTGTGTGAAGCACAGTGTCATTTTTGTGTGTAGAATGAAAGATAAGTAACATTGACTAATGGATGAGTCATTGTAATTGGAAAGCATAAAAAATGGAATGCTGTCAGTCCATTTATGTACATGACATCAATATTAGTAACAGCTTTGAAACGACTCATATTTAGCAGGAATTGATAGTTGTCTTAAAAAGAGAGTAATAAAGAATGCTCTTTCTTAAGAATAACCTAGGTAGAAACATTCTTCTATGGAAAATATTTAATTTTGGAAGTGATATGTTGCCTTCATAAATGAAAATATTCGATAAAAGAAATGCATATCGGTATTGACTAAAAACAGGAAGTGAATAATATACAAATGTTTCAAAGAAGAAAGAAAGGACAGCATCTAACATTATGTTTGCAAGAATAGGACAGGATCTTCTTAACAATGATATTCATGGTGGCATATACCTTCAACTGGTTCTGGTTCGGGTATTGCAGGCRGAGCAACAGGTATTTTCTCCTCTGGGACAGCTTTCTTGAGCACCTCAGGAACTTCAAAAATATTAGGTCCTTTTATTTGCATGTAGATAAACATACGTATGAAACGTAAAAAAGACAAAGACAACTAGCACACAGAATATCACAGTGACTAACATTATTATTAATATTTGTACAAGAATGCTTGTGCTCCAGACAGTCTTTACCAAAGGCAATCTAAATACAACTGCCACATTTTATAAACTCAACTATTAAAAAGTCAATGGAGAAGAATAAGAAAAAAAATTCAAGAGCTGTGAAGAAAGCTTTCTTCTCATGAGTTTCCTTTTGGCAATATGTACCTTTGGCTGGAGGAAGTTCTGCTTCTTTGAATTCTGGCTTTTTAGGTGTTATAAGAGGCACTTTCTCTTCCGGAAGAGTCTTCTCAGGTATTTCAGGTGCTTTAAAGATATTAGTTATTTATTACTTTTTTGAATATCAAGACAGATCCGTACAATATTGAAAAATGCAATGACTCAAAAGAGTAATATATTCAAAAAATTAAGATTAAAATTTTAGTAAAAGAATACCCACTCAGATAATGGAGCTCTGGTTATATAAGAAAAACTAGGGAAAAAGCCATCAGGTAATATAGAGAAGATCCTTGTCACTGATGTCAGGTACCTTTAACTGGAGGAACTTCACGTTTTTTAAGGACGGGCACTGGTTCTGGTTTCTTGGGCACAACCACAGGCTTCTTGGGCACAGCCACAGGCTTTTTGGGAACAGCCTCAGGCTTCTTGGGCACAGCCACTGGCTTCTTGGGCACAGCCACTGG
>PTEX01000034.1:2870610-2935932 GCA_003342815.1 Eudromia elegans | reverse complement strand
GGCACTTCAAAGATATTAGTATATTTTAGATTTGTGGGGACAAGGGACACGTAGGAGACTACAAGACAAACAGTAACACACAAACACAGTCTTATCTGAGACAGTGCTAGGGTTACATTCATTTATTTCTCTAAATATTTATTTAATATTTCAATTATAAAATGTTTCATCCTTGGCATTTTGAATATGTAAAAGAGACTGAGAAAATAGATGCCYTTTATAAGGCATTTTGCCTTGAAGATGTCTAATTCAATGAACTAGGTGTCCATAATACAGTATAAAGATTTTATATATTGCAGATAGTGAGGAATGATGTCCTATGACAAAATTAAGTGAAAATAATAGCTAATAATCTAAGAAAAATATTCTGCTCCATGATGGTACCCATGTCAACACAGATACCTGGAAGTATTTGTAATTTATTTAAAATGGGTCTCAGGAACTTCAAAGTTATTAGTACATTCCATTTTACAGTTATAATATATCTAAACATCATTGCAGAGATTTAAACATAAAGTACAGTAGAAATTTACAGAAGTAACTGTCCACCATTAGTCGGTCCGTCTGACACACACTCATGCTCAATGTGAATTTTTCAGTAAATACCATTTACAAGCTCCTACTGGACAAGACAGAACAAAAGAGGTTAAGATAGTGCTTAAGAGAAGACTTGTTGTGTCTATCATGATAACCATGACAATATATACCTCTGGTTGCTGGAGGTTCTGTTTTTCTGGTAACAGCTACAGGAATTTTCTCTTCTGGGACAGCCTTCTTGGGCATTACAGGCTCTTTAAAGATATTAGTATTTTTTAATTTTGTGTATTAMGCTTTAAAATGAGGGTGAAATATACTTTTTGAGGGAAGGAAAAGAGATCTTGATCACAAGATGTACCTTTTGCTCGTGGAGCTGCTCGTTTTTTGGGCACAGCAGGAGGCTCTGGCTTTTGAGGCGTCTTCACTGGCGCTGGTTCCTCAGGTACCCCAACAGGCTCTGGTCCCGCAGGTGCCACAACAGGCTCTGGTTCCTCAAGTACCACAGCAGACTCTAGTTCCTCGAGTGTCACAGCGTGTTCTGTTTTTTGGGGTGCTGCAGAAGGCTGTGGTTTTTGGGCTGCCAAGACAGGCTCTGGTTCCTCAAGCAAAGCAACAGGTTCTGGACTCTGGGGTGTCACAACAGGCTTTGTTTTGGGGGACACTGCAAAAGGCTTTGTTTTTTGAGAAACTGCAACAAACTCTGTTTCTTCAGATACCACATAATGGACTGATTTTTGGAGTGCGACAAAAGGCTTTGTTTTTGGTGACACCTCAACATGCTCTGATTCATGGAGTGCCACAACTGTCTCTCGTTCTTCTGCTGCTATAATGATCCGTGGTTCCTCAGATGTCACAAGAGGCTCTATTTTTTTGGGTGTTGCAATAGGCCTTGGTTTGGGGGGCAAGACATGCTTTACTTTTTGGGGTGCCACAACAGGCTTCGGTTCCTCAGGTTSCACTATCAGTTCAGGTTTCTCAGGTACCACAACAGGCCTTGGTTTTTGCAGTATCATCACATGTTCCTTCTCTTCCAATGTCACAACAGGTTCTGATTTTTGGGGAGCCAAAATAGGCTCAGGTTCTTCAGATGCCATGAAATGTTGAGGTTTTTGAGGTGCTACAAGAGCTTCTGGGACCTCAGGAGCCACAAAAGTCTCTGGTTTTGGGGGCAGTGCAGCAGGTTCTTCTTTTTGAAGTGCTGCAGAGAGCTTTGATTTTGGGGGTGTAGCAGTTGGCTTTGTTTTCCGTAGAATTGCAACAGGTCCTTTCTTTGCTGAGAGAGATGTCTCAGCCACTTCATGTACATAAAAAGATATTAGTTCTTAAGTTAACAACTGCTCAGACATACACCTCAAGTTTAAGTTAATCATAAACCATAAAACAGAATTGTAACAGAAACATTAAAAACAGCAAGCATCTCTCATTTATGTTGGTTATCCTTTTTTCAGGATGGGTAGAGACATTTTGTCTTTTCTCCCTTCACATTTGTGCACACACGCTCACACACACCTCACGCCTACACTCAGAAGAGCACAGATGCACTCACAGTATAACTTAAGCTGCAAGTAAAATTTATAACTACACACAAAATTGACAAAAGATATAACAACTCTGCAGGTAACAAGCTTAAGACTCTTTTAAGAATTATCAGTGATGGCATCCAAGTTTTCTTTGTAGAGCTTCTGGTATTTTAAAAGCACTAATAGTTTCTGCTCTTAGCTACTCTACTTAGTACTTCCCTTCTTTGACTATTATCAATTTAAAGAGGTTAGTTGCATTTGTTTTCATGAATCCAAACATATGCTAGGAAGAACAGCGAGTTTGTCATACAGCACGAAGAATTGAAGCATAAAATACAGGTAATTCGGACATCCCAGATTTATCACTATTTGTCAGAAAGAGCCATATATGCCTGTGTCATGGATGTTTGCACATGTAGCACTCATAGAACAAGAGCAGTTTAGAAACTCAGAAAGTAGAAGGTCTGGAATGTAGCAGTAGTAAAGATAAGAGGAAAAATTATTGCTACTGTTATTGAATTACTGTTGAGATTTACCTTTTGGAGGTTCTGGTTCTTCAGGAACAAACTCAGGTTCTGGTATAACTTCAGGTTCTGGTTCCTTAGGCACAGGAACTTTCCTTTCTGGAACAACTTTCTTCGGTATCTCAGGTTCTTTAAAAATATTTATTTGATTTATTTTTAGGAATTTGAAGAATAGGAATTGAAAAGGAGACAATAGCTCCAAAGTGAAAATCGTTAAAAAAAATCAGAAAAATGAAAAGAAACTCAGACAAATTCCCTATGCATTTTTGTATTTCTTGATATACACCAGTATTAGCTATTCTTGCTTATTTGGAGCAATTCAGAAAGGAAGATGACAGGACAATCTGTAACATTTATAAATATCATAAATATAAAAAGATGATGAAATGGGTTTTAAAAGATAATATTCACAGAAATAGCTGAAAATTATATCTTATTCTATCAGTATGAAATATGTACCTTTAGGTGGCGGAGGTTCTGGTTTTTTAGGAACTTCAATGTGCACTTTTTCTTCCGGAACCGCTTTCTTGGGCACCTCAGGAACTTTAAAGAAAGTACCTTATTTTATTCGCATGAAATTCAAATCCATGTCTACAGTTCTAAAAACACTAAGAAAAAGCAGAACTTGGGGATGTAAAAAAAAAAAAAAGTTCACTGGTTTTGGATATGAATATCAACCTTTTCCTTGCCTAAAGCAATTTTTTCTCTGATATATTCTTCTGTCTAGAAAAAGACCAAGTTCTCTCTCTCTCTTTCTTCTCACACACATGCAAACACAATAGTTTACACAAAAAATATAATTTATAAATCTTTTGTATAAAGAAAAACAAAACCAAAACCCTAGTATCTTAAAACAATACTCTAGAGAACAAATGGTTATTCTTTTATTCATAATACAGCTATTACCTTTCGGTGGTGGAGGTTCTGGTTTCTTTGGTACTTTAACTGGCACCTCTTCTGGAACCACTTTCTTCGGTTCCTCAGGCACTTGAAAAAATAATAATAATGACTTTTACTATAAGAATTTCATAAGAAGCATTAAAGAATAACAGCAGAACAATATTAGTGAAGACACTACTTTCCAGATCCACTTTTTTTTCCCATGTTAACAGACTAGAAAAATGTTAGACAACAGAAGAAAATTCCAACAGAGACGTCTCTTATTTTCTATAGTATTAAAATAACAGACGAGTTTTCTCCCTTCTCTTGTTTCAAAATAAGAAATATCTTCAGCTGGTAGAACTTCTGTGTTTTTTCTAAGTTCAGTAACAGGTACTTTTCTTGTCTGGGATTTTGTAATTATTTGTAAATTATTTGTAAATATCAGTAATGTAGGAAAAAAAAGCAAAAGGAACACCAGGCAGTATCAATTACACATGACCCTCTCCCAAATAATCTTTTCATTTTCAGTCTTGACAAAAGTCATGTAAGAGTATCAAGGGAAAAAGAGGCTGCTATTCAAAATAAATTATTTCCAAAGCTTYACTAATGACACTATCTTAAGTTGGTAGAGCTTTTGGTTTTTAAGCACAGCAACTTTGATGCTTTTCTTCCACTCCAAACCACTTCCTTGTACAMTTCTGACATTTACAGAATGAGATTATTTTATGTTATGATACGGAATTCTACAGTTATGTTCAGAAGTTTGGAATAAAAATTGCAAAATATTAATGTCTATAAGGAACCATTGTTTTGATGTGTTTATTAAATTAAATTTCCTTTATTTCCCTATAAAATGCAATGGAACACCTCAGACTTCTGGATTTTTTTCTGCTTTGAATTTAGATTATCCTTCAATTTTAGTAAAATGCCTTTCTGACCACAGATTGTCTGAGGTTGACACTGCTCTTTCTACATTCTTGGTTACATTCTTCTCTGTACTCTTCTATGACTTCTTCTCTGCCTCGATTTTTCTTCTATAGATAGAGAGTCTCCTTCTGTGTTAGACCTGAGACACTTATTCTGGGAATGTACTTGGAAATTATTAAATTCTCTTTTGGAACTAGTTTTTCATTGTCAGTCCAAAACATTTCAGATCACTGAAGCCTTGTACTCTCTTTAACATTTCTGATACAATCTTCAAGGTTCAGTCTTTTCTATGTTCAATTTTATTTTATTTCTGACTATCTTGCACTAATTATGGTTATCTTTCAAAAAAGAGGGTTTAGAGTTTTTAAAATATTAGTATATGCAGAGCTGTGGCCACAGAAAATAAAGGTAATAGACAACCGTTTTTTAAAACACTAACAACAACAGCAACAAAAACAACAACAAAAATCACAAAAACAAGGCAGAAAATGTTTTTTCTTCCAAAAAAACCCACTTTTATCTCTATTGAAACATACCTTTGGCTGGTGGTGGTTCTGGTTTTTTAGGCACTGCAGGTACTTTCTCTTCTGAGATTTTCTTGGGTACCTCTGGTACTTTAAAGAAAACAGCATGCATTTTTGTTATATTTAAAATATCTAAAGATATGTAAATTATTAAGAAGAAAGACTTTCATAGGACACCTATTACAAAGATTCATTAGGCCAAATAAGAAAAGAGATATATTATGCCAAAAATGTTGTATATGGCTACATACCACTAGCAACTTTTGGGAATGTGAAATGAAGATTTCTTAGGTACCTCAGGCACTCTAAAGGTATGAATGTATCTTACTTTGAAGAATTAAAAATGTGAAACTTTAAGAACAGAAAAGTAAGACAAAACAAGCAGACACGAGCAGACATAGTGACAAGAATCAAGAGAAGACTACATTTAAAGAGTACTGTGAAAGAGGAAGTGTGTGTTCTTCTTAGTTGAATGGGATTCTGCAGGCTGCTTACAGGACCTATAAAATATCTGTGAAAACATCTGCTCCATTAACGTCACTGCCTATTGACTCAACTACAGTTTTCCTTATTTGTTTTCAGTCCTTTTGCCTGTTTTCTCACATAATTCATGCTATAAAAGGTACAGCTAACATCAACTAATTTCTAAGCATTAGACAACAATGAAAAAACAAGAGACAGAAGAAACTTGAAAAAAGGACAAGGAGAGGGTATGCTGGCCTATACCTTTGGRTGCTGGGGCTTCTGGCTTTTTAGACACAGGGACAGGTTTCTTTTCAGGGATTGCTTTCTTGGGCAGTTCAGGCACTTGAAAGACACATAAGAGATTTTAGTTTTATGAATTTCAAGTACACATACAAATAAATAAGGCTAGTAAAGACATATGAAAAGGCATACATACAACACAGATGTCATAAATCTGACGTGAACTACAAATATACTAAATTATTACACTAGACACAGTTTTCAAGAGACACAACAGATTTGAGCAGCAAAAGACAAGACCTCAATTTCATGAGTTTATCAAACTACCTTTAGGTGGTGGAGGTTCTGGTCCTTTAGGCACAGGAGTAGGTTCTGCTTTTTTAGGCACAAGCATAGGTACTTTTTCTTCTGGAACAGTTTTCTTAACTACTGCAGTCACTTTAAAGATATTAGTTGTTTTAAGAATTTATAAAGAACAGAACGATAGGTCATACAGAAAAACAAGTTTGTAAATGTAAGTAAGGAATAAAAAGAATGAACACAAAGATTAATTACACTGAAAAAGAATTATGCTATGAACACAATTTTCCTGGAACTCATTACTTTGCAAGTTGCAGGAAGAGATGAAGAAGATTATATACCTCTAGGTGATGGAGTCTCCTCTTTTCTGAAAACAGTAGAAACTTCTTCTTCTAGGTAAATTTCCTCATAAACTTCATGCACTTGAAAGATATTAGTTCACATAAATTAATTCTAGATTAGTATCTTTATACAACAAAATGACATGAAAGACAAACAGCAAACAAAATCAAATATCCAGGCTTACTGAAAGATGCACATGTCTACTCCATATCTACCCTCAGAATTAGCCTCATTACAACTGAGGAAAGAAAACCAAAATCTGTTCTACCCTGGCCTGGCTCTGCAGGTTGTCAGAAGAAAGGTCTGTGATATGCCCCAAACAGACTCGCTTCCTCAGATGAAGAAAAACCATTCTCTTGATTTAAGCTTTAACTTTTTTTCCTTGGACTGATGTCAAGTAGCAGGCTCATTTGCCATTATCTTTTGCACTTAAAGCTAAACAAGCAATTTTTCCTTTTCTTTTTTTTTTTCTTCCTTAAGAGAAAGCTAGATGTTACTATTTTTTAAAATGTTCTCATTAATTTCAAGTAAGTTATCTGTGTTTTCAATAACACTTTTTTGTTCTTTTATAATCTATTAAGCCCCACTGAAAACGCCATAAGTTATGGTTCATAGAATATTCTCGAAGATGTTAAAAAAATCTATGTGAAACTATTCCTTCTATCTGTCTAATTCTTCTCTCTATATATAAATATATATGTGTGTATATATATGTAATCTTTGAGGTGTAGTACTTCCTCATTAAGTATAGCAGGAGGTATTTTTCTTTGTGGACAGTTTTCTTTGGCACTTTAGGCACTTAAAAATATTTGTTTATTTTAATACACACTAAGAAATAAGTAGCACAGGTCTGTAAAACAAAAGTGCTACTAGAACAACAGGAAAATACACGGTATTAAGCAGTGAATAACAGAAACTCAAACTTTGTGGAGTTCATTGGTTTTCTAACAACTAGGAAGTTATAGGTGTGAATTCTACTCTAAACAGCTATGTATTAGGTTTTTTTCCTCTCCTGTGAAACATCCTTTCGGAATTAGGGGATTTAAAAGTAAAGTTTTTCTTTAAAAGTTCAAAAACGGCACTGAATATGGACATCATATACCTCTAGCTGGAGGAGCTTCTTCTTTAGGTATAGCAGCAGGTATTTTCTTAAGTGGGACAGCCTTCTTTGTCACAGCAGGTACTTCAAAGATATTAGATTCTTTAAGAATATTATCATATACATAATGTAAGTAGCAAAAGAACAATGGCAGACATATGGCATTTAATGGAGCACTAGAATGATCACATTAACTGATGGGAATACAAATGGAATGATAAAGATGAATAACTGAATTGCATATGATACTTCATACATTGTTTGAATAGTTGGTTTACCTTTAGCTGCTGGAGCTTCCAGTTCACTAGGGATAACAACAGGGACTTTTGGTGCAGTTGGAACTTCCTCATAAGCTTCAGGCTCTTTAAAGATATTAGTTTATTTTACACATTTCAATGGTATTTACAAGCCAAGATTAGAAAGACAATTTATAATGCAAATACCTAGATCTGTACACTAACGAGATGTTTGGTCCTAAATTATTTAAATATCCTAAGTTATTTAAATAGCTTAGTCATTTAACTGCTATTGCTCTAAGTGACTAAGCGGAAAATAATCCTTTAAATATCCTAAACTATGACTTTATTTCTGAGGGGAGAAGGTCCTAAAGACATGGAATGAAATTACTTTTACATGATCAAGAGAAAAAAATAAATTGACAATACTGTTGTTGTTGTTGTTGTTGTTGTTGTTCTTTTATAAAGCACCATAGGACATTAATGGCTTTATTCTCTGCACTTTTATATTTGGTAATTGATTCACTGGTGTACCTTCATATGAAGGGGGTTCCTCTTCTCTAGGAATTACTGTAGATACCTTCACTTCAAGGTCTGCCCTCTTACGAGTCTCAGGCACTTAAAAGATATTAGAGCTTTCTTTTAATAACCTCAAAATCATATGCAATTTCTAAAATCAAAAATCATAAGGAGAATTTTCTAATAAAAAAGTTCTCTTGAGTCTCCAGTACCATGCATTTCTGTGGCAGAAATACTATTCATTTCTAAAACTAACTTGGTCGAGCAGTTAATTGTGTGAAAAAACATACAGGTTCTGCTCTCAGAGAGTGTAAGTCATATATTATTTTTACTATGTCTTCATGCTTTTGCCTCTGATACATGGAACAGCTTTAATGATTTTAACTTAATACTTTTAAGTTAAAGTCTCTATGAATATCTCCTCTATGAATATCATGACCATATATTAACTTCAAAATCCTAGCTTAAACTCCATTCACTGCTATAGACCAAAGTATTGAGGATTTGATAGACTGGCAGTATTAGTAGTGGTGCCTCCTCAGTATGTTTTTTTGATAAATCAGTGTAGCACATAGATAGTGCACTATTTAGCCCACGTGCAGTAAATATATAAAAGAATTTTCAATTTATCACTCAGTAGAACCTGCATTTAGGGATTAGATATGCTTGCCATGACATAAATAGCACCAGGATAAATTTAAAAGATGTTAGTTGCCAATGAAGATACAAATATTCCTTTTTCATAAAATCTCATATCAGAAGTTCTTCTACCTTTCAGAGATGGCACTTCTATTTCAGGTGCATATGTAGGTTTCTTTTCTTCAGGGACAGGTTTTTTGAGAACAGCAGGCCCTTTAAGATATTATTTACTTTTAGGACTTAAAAAAAAGTTATTTGGAAGAAGTTAGAATTAAGAACAAATCTAAAAGGCTGATTCATGGCACAACAGAGAATCAAATGTTGATTTTGAAGATTAGACAGCATTTTCTTCAAAGATGGGCATAGTTTTGGACAGTTGGCATTCTCCTCCTTTTAGAAGAAGCAGAAATAGGCCTTATATGGCTGTCATATGCAGCTTAAACTATGCGTATTTTCAACAAGGACTTGAAACAAGCAGACAAAAAGACTCAGTCACAAACAGCTGGCAAAGAGTAACACAGAAACAAAAACATATACACATATGCATAACAAGTAATGAAGATGAAAGAGTGAAATCAGAGTTCATGATTCATGGGTACAATGAAGTATACCTTTAGCTGGTGGAACCACTTCTTTCTTAGGAACAGCGGGTGGCACTTTTTCCTTCGGAACAGGTTTCTTTGGCACTGCTGGCACTTTAAAGATATTGTTGTTTTAAGAATTTTTGCGGTGTGAACATTACGTAAGAATGAAAGTTAAACAACATCAAACARTGCTAAACATCAGATATATCAAAAGACTGTAAAACACCGTCTAATGCTCTTGACCTTATAGGCCATCCCTTCTGATTCTGGCTGCATGATTCTGGTTGAAAATTCTGGTTTGATACTTGTGACAAGAGTCCTCAGTAATCACTGAAAGAAAACACTGTTTTTTTGGCATAGTCCAAAATAATTACTCCGTGGACCACCAGCTCTAATTGACAACATCTGGAAACATACTAAGTTTTTCATTTCATTTAGAGGTAACTCTAAGTCTTTATACTAAAATAAAACCCCATCCCACTGATTTAATTATGATAATTTGTATGAGAAGCAACTACAAAGACAGCACAAAATGTGTTTCTGGCAAATACAGTGCTTTGAACAGGAAATTACAGAACTCGAGGATAGCACTGAAATTCTGCTTCAATCCAGTGACAGGTATTTATGACATTCATCTGTTGTCCAGGCTGACACAGTGAATACTCATTAAATTGTATTCAGCATATCATTACAGCTGAAAAGGGTCCTTGATTTGTAGATTATTAGGGGTAATTGGGATTTAACTGACAGAGAGCTACAACTAAGCATCATAGAACAGCATAATGAACCTACATTGATTTATATAACCATGTGTTTTCAGCAAATAGAAAATTTCATTCATATTGTAATGACTAGGATTTGGATTTGATTCAACAATCAAGAAAATTTTTCAGCCCTGTTCCTTTGTCTTCAGCAAGAAAGTCATTTGTCTTTTTAATTTGTCATTTTTTTCTTGAAGAAATACTTATTTTTGAGGGAAAGAGAGGATTCTGAGAAGGCAGAAGAATTTGTTTTTAAATTTATATAGTAGCTGATGTACCTTTAGCTGGTGGAGCTTCTTTTTTAGGAACAGGAACTTTTTCTTCTGGGAGAGGTCTTTTAGGCACCTCAGGCACTTTAAAAAATGTTTCATTAGGGATTTTTAGGTTATTCACAAGGAATTTCAACAGATACAGAGAAAGCAAACAGAACACCCACTCATCCATTTAAGAGCCACATCATCATTTCTGCAGAGACAAGGACTAGCCACTTGGCTCAGAGCAGCTAAAATGAAGGCTTTATGTCTCTCCACTGTATTTTAGATACTTTCTGTTTGACACTATGGATCCTAAATTCTATAGAATCAATAACTTTAAATGACAGACAAGAAGGTCCTATCTAAGTTTTAATAACTCTGTAAAGCACAGGCATTAGACTGGACAGGAGAAACAAATATTGACACATAGAAATATTGAATATAAACTGAAGCTGAWTTGCACCGGAGAATTATCATTTACTTTGTGTCTGTCACACCTACACTAGCTTATTTTAGGCAGTCTAAYGGGAAACCTTCACATTGCACTTTGAAGGGATATATTCCTTAGAAAGGAAGGAATAGGAAAGAAACAATCTTTGAGTGGATTTTTTATCACCAATGGCAGATATACGTAGTCTGTCATGAGTGGGCAAAAATATAAACAAACATCAAAAGGAGGCCTAAGCTGTATTTGGGAACTCAATAAACAGCATTAAGAATAAAGAAACCATGATGTACCTATAGCTGGTTGGATTTCATAAGCTTCCTCATATGCCTCCTCGAACTTCTCATAGATTTCTTCCTTCTCCTTAAATTCATACTCTTCATAGATTTCTTCCTTTTCTTCAACTTCATATTCTTCCTGTTCCTGAACCTCCTCATATCTTTCAGGTTCTTCAGCTTCCTCATATGCCTCAATTTCTTCAGCTTCCTGAACCTGCTCAAAGTCTTCTGTACCTTCATACGTCTCATATTTCTCATATTCCTCATATATATATTCATATTTCTCCACTGCTGGAGCAAGAGGAGGCGCAGGGACTCTCTCCTTCTGGACAAGTTTCTTTGGTACTTCAGGGACTTTAGAGACAGTGTAACTGTTACTACCTTACAATTACTTAATTTTTTTTACAGTTATCTAAGACAGTCCACATGGAACAGAAACTGGTTTTGATGACCACAAACCRAAGTTACAAAAAAGTAAAATATGTTCTTGAAGTAGTAAATATATTCTAAAAGATTTTAGCAATGAAGAGGAASAATAGGAAGTGAATCTATACCTTTAGTTGGTGGTGGTTCTTTGGGTTTGGGGACAGCAGCTGGCACTTTAGCTTCTGCAGCTGGTCTTCTCTGCACCTCAGGAACTTTAAAGATATGGTTTTCTTTTAAGAATTTTAATAATCTTAAAGCAGTATGAGCAAACAACACAGGAAACACAKCTTTACGGTTTTACAATGACTTTCAACACATGACAATGACACTGTTAGAAAGAAGGTCAAGAGTATTGTCAACATGCATAACAATAATCATGACCACAAGCACATATACCTTTTGCAGCTGGAACCTCAACTTTTTCGGGGTGGACAACAGGCACCTTTTCTTCAGGAACAATTTTCTTAGGCACCTTTGGTACTTTAAAGATATGAATTGATTTCAGTTTTCTTGTTGCACAATTTTTAAATACGCACAAATCCAGACATTTTTGAGCAGCAGAACAGAAGCAGACAAATAAAAAAACATAGTGGCAAATAAAATATAAAGACAGACACACTAAAGCATCTTGTGCCAAATTCAGCTGCAAGAAGAATGTTATCTACTAATGCTACAACATTTACAAACTGCAATACCTTTAGCTGGTACAGCTGGCACCTTTTTAGGAACAGGYACTTTCTCCTCAGGAACAGGTTTCTTAGGCATCTCGGGCACTTTAAAGACATTTTTTTATTTTTTTTTTTAAAGAACGTCATTGGCCAGTAGTATTAGAAAGACAACACAAGACATAAACAAACATATATACTGGAATAAGAATTGATTTGCCRGTCTTGTTTTAAAGATGAAACAGAAATATAAACAAAAGATACTTTATATCCAGGGAAAGATTTCGTAAGGTCAAGTTATTGAAGAGCTTATTTTTTACTAGAAATTTTATAGACAGTACTAAACATCAAGACAGAAAATGCTGCAACACAGCATTGACACAAAAATAACATAAGTATAAAAAATTACTTATATATGTAAAGCTATTTTATAAGAATAACAACATAGATTATTTTCTTAGATGTTAATTTATATACCTTTTTCTGGAGGATGCTTCATTTTTTCTGGAGTAGGTACAGGTATTTTTTCTTTTGGAACAGGTTTCTTAGGAACCTCTGGCTCTTTAAAGATATTATTTTGCAAACATATTTTAAGAATATTTTCAAAGCATTAGAAACATGAAAAACATGAAACAAGACAAGAAATTCCCCCCAAGGACATGAAGACTTATAGACAATTTAAAACACAAAATAACAAAGCCAAAAGATTTCCCTGGTAACTTGCAAGAAGAGATGGTATACCTTTGGTCGGTATTTCTGGAATAATTTCTTCTTCTTCCTCCTCAGGAACAAAAATGGGAAGCTTTTCTTCAGGCACAACTTTCTTTGGCACCTCAGGCGCTTTAAAGACATTATTTTAAGAATTTCGCTTTTGCAACATTCCAAAGGAAAATTCAGAACATAAAACACAAGGACACCAACTTTAAAATAACAATGGTAATTGACAAGAAAATTTCATTAGTTWTTTTCCTTCCCCTTCCTAAAAATATCAAATGGAATTGGGCTGTATAAATTATATGAAGATTCGCTTTCCATGCCCAGTTCTTAACTGCACAGAATTATTGCTGATCATAAACATTAGTAATCCATGCTACAAGAAAAGCTGTATAAAAACAGCTCSAAGTTTCCATACAAACAAAAAATGTGTCTGCTTTCCAAATTTGTTCTGAACAGCTCAGCTGCTTAAGCAGAAACTGCTCAGCACCAAAGCAGTGGCAATAACCTGCCTCCACTTTGAAGGGTCCATCTCCCAGCTACACACACAGTCAATTGAGTTTTGATTTTCTTTTTGCATCAGATTTCAGGATACAATGTGAAGATATGTGTCAGAARGATCTTCCTGACCTGGAAATTTTCCAGATAGCAGCCTATATGTTATAGTTGGAGATAGTTTGTTCAAACATTATGCCATGATAACGCTAGTTCTGAGCAATGATATCACAGTCCATCATTTTATTCAAGGCAGATGTCTAATAGAAAAAGAGTAGACCATTTGCGGTCTGATTCTCAGCCCATTGAAGTCAAAAGCAAAGTAGATAATCAAGTCCTATCTGAGGCCTGGCATTTTTTGCTGCAGAAGATYGTCAGTGTGCTAGAAACAAGGATCTAATTTTACCTAAGTATAAACTATGAGTTTTAAAATAAGATTCCATAGRAATATAAACAAGTAAGAGATAAGAATTGTCTGCATACACCAGAAGGTGATATACCTTTAGCTGGTGGCAATTTCTTTGCTTTGGGAACTTCAGCAGGGACTTTTTCTTCTAGGACAGCTCTCTTAGGCATCTCTGGCACTTTAAAGACATCATTTTGTAAGAATTTTTCAATTACTTCTAAAGCATCACAACCACTAAAAACACGAAGCAAGACCACAAACACCCAAAAGATAAAGAAACTCTCTCAAAATGACAGTTCAGATTTACGTCAGGCTTATAGAAGTGACAAAGCTTAACGAACTGAACAGACTTCTTTGATAACTTTCAGGAAGGAATAGTATACCTTTTGCTGGTATCTCTGGAACTGCTTCTTCTTCCTCTTCCTCAGGAACAAAAACTGGTATCTCTTCAGCGGGAGGTCTTGGTATTTCTGGCACTTCAAAGATATTATTTAATTGTAGGAAACTTAAAATATCACACACASATCAGTCTATACATGACATCCTAAACTGAGACACAAGTGACATAGAAGCTGGGGTGTATGAATTACGTACACCCCAGTACGTTTGACGCAAATTGCTACCACAAGAAGCAGTACGATCACTACTCTAGTAAGATGTATCATTCATATGTGAGATGTATCATTCAT
Organism: Eudromia elegans; assembly: GCA_003342815.1. NCBI lineage: Eukaryota > Metazoa > Chordata > Aves > Tinamiformes > Tinamidae > Eudromia > Eudromia elegans. The sequence goes on along the minus strand of PTEX01000034.1, from coordinate 2,921,461 downwards.
ATGTGAGATGTATCATTCATATGTGAGAAAAGATACCTTTGGCTGGTGGAGGTTCTGGCTTTTTAGGCACAGGAACAGCTACTTTCTTTTCTGGAACTTTCTTGGGCACTTCAGGCACTTCAAAGACATTTTAAGAATTTCATTTTCAATGTAACATAAAACAAACTAAAATGCTAACATAACTGACATTTAGATAACTCCACAAACATGTTWATTTAGTAAGAAAGATAACATAGATTTTAAAAGTGTATGCCTCATCCACAGATTCACACAAATATAAATTTAGAAACACGTAAATTACAGAATTAAAAGTTGATGTAGTAAGGTTGGGGTAGTCTGGCTGTTTATATACGTTATTTATCAATGGAACAGCTGTTTATGATAAATCAAGTAATTTAAAATCATTTATCCATATAAATAACTACTATCCTTTGTTCCACTTCAGAAGTGAAGAACAACGCAAGACAAAAATGCATAAATTTGCAAAGCATAGAACAAACATAAGACTAACAGAAACGCTTACACATAATGTCAGTGTACAATTCCAGATAAAATACATTAGGAAGAGGAATGGAATTATTACTTGCAGTCTTTTAAAGTTGAGAAATAAAACTAGAATTACATGGTTAAATGACAAATTCATATACCTTTGGCTGCTGGAGGTTCAACCTTTTTAGGTATAGGGACAGGTACCTTCTCTTCTGGCACAGGTTTCWTTGGTACTTCAGGCACTTTAAAGAYATCATTATGGTTTAAGAATTAGGTTCAAGTTTTTGAAACATAAGGTAAAGAGTAGTGACATGAATTACACACAATGACAATAAATACTGACAAAAACAGAGAGATCTCTTTTTGCACTACATTATTTTAAAGAAGAAAGCTGAATAAAGAATAAAATCTATTTTTTATTTAATGCATCCAGTTGAGAGCTGATATACCTTTAGCTGGTGGAGCTTCCTTCTTTTTCGGTACAGGAATAGGTACTTTCTCTTCTGGTACAGGTTTCTTTGGAACTTCAGGAACTTTAAAGATATTGTAAATTGAGTTTTGCGCAAGAAGCTAAAATGTCATGACTTAAAAGACAGTGACTCTAAACTAYTGAAGACAAACACAAAGAATGACAAATCTCAACAGAAACAATCCTTTTGCTATCATATGTTTAAAACAAGTGAGCAGAAAAATCAARTCCAGAAGATCTTTTTAAGCATTACTAATTACAAGTTGCTATACCTTTAGCTGGTGGAGCTTCCTTCTTTGGCACTGGAACTTTCTTTTCTGGTACAGGTTTCTTCACTACCTCAGGCACTTGAAAAATATTATTTTGGTTTAAGAATAGTGCACAAGCTATTCAAAGCAGAAATGAAACATAAAAAGACAGCACCACAAATTTTTCATATGAAGAGTCCCCTCCCATAAGAACAGGGAATGAAATATTTAATTAAAGCATYTGAGAAATATTGCATATTACATATCTGGAGAATGTTTTCTAACAAAAGATAATGTACCTTTTGCTGGAGGAACCTCTTTTTTCTTCAGAATAGAYATTTTTTCCTCTGGAACAGGCTTCTTGGGCACCTCAGGCACTTGAAAGATACCATATTGTTTTAAGAATTTACTTGTAAATAGGGAGGAACATAGAGTGCAAGCAAGCATCCCTTGCACAAACCTCAAGTACACACCCAGAACATACAGCTATGATGTAACACAGGCTGCACATTAAGACAAAATAAAACAGCAAACAGAAGTTAGTCACTTCTATTAAGCACACTCTCTCCCCCTCAGCCACTGATGTCATCAAGCATARTGGCTTTAAATACAAAGGGCCAAAGACTGAGTAAGGTGTAATTTGAATTTTCAGTTTGACTTTCTCCAGTTATTAAGTATTATCATGGCAGGAAACACAGAAAAAAAACTTTTTAAATTCAGAATTTGAAGTAAATTAAAAATGTTTAAAATGGTCAAAAATGAACATTCTAGTAAATAACTACTAAACAACTACTAACTGTTGTATCAGATAATCTATGTTTTTACTATTTTTCTCCTATTTTCCCCATTGAGTTTAACTACTATCACAGAGTCAAGAGTAATCTTAGTTAACCCAAATCTTGTTCCTTTTCAGGAATGAAACTTGCTTTCACAGTGCACAGGAAAAAGTGCTAAGCAATGTTTCAAAATTCGCAAATAAGCAAATAAAATTGGATATATGTGTTCTGACACACATTAATTAGTTAAAATAAGTCCTAAACTTCTCTTTGGRGAAGAGAAAAAATGGCATTATTTGAATAAGGACTGGCAAATATACACTTTTAAGTACTGTTTAATGACTAGGATCCCTTTGGAAAATCAGGCATAGCTAGTCTGTGTCTTTATCTTATGATGTAGGATGTTGGAAGGCTTTATTACCAACATCTTGGAATGATCTAGTTATCCTCTTTAAGTTCTGAAGAGTATCTTCATGCTGTGCTAACAACGTTTAAAATTTATCACCATAAAAATATATTCCAAAGGAAAGCATGTAAGTATGAAAATATGGTAATTTCATAGACCTTTTATGCCTTTGCTTTCCATGAAAATATATTCTTCCCTTCCAAGCAAGTAAATAAACAAAAAAGAGTGTTTTAAAAAACATTTCTGTGTGTAATATAACATGACTTGCATTCCTAAATCATTCATTTTAAAATATCTTACCTCCTTTTAGACTATATAAATATATATATACACACACACATATATTTGGTCTATGCTTGCAGAATTCTCATAAAGATTTCTAGGCCTTTCAAAACCTTTCAAACATAGTCTGATAGCAAGATTAGAACATAGACAAGGATGAAATAAAGTTGATTTAMGTTGCCTTAGTAGATTATAGGGACTTCCTGCGAAAGAGGAATGCACACTTATGACATACAACAATTAACTTTAGAGTAGTAGTACTGCACTGTAGGCACACAACCATCCAACATGCTTTCTACAGTGCATGCTAATCATTAAATAACTTGGGAGAATGTACATTGGAACGTACACCAGGACATTTTGAAAGTGAACGTGAACACATTAACAGAATGAAAAGGCATTACTTTTTCTCATATAACCCTAAAATTAAGGTATACCTCTAACTGGTGGGGGAGCTTTTTCTTCATATTGGGGAACTTGTACTTCTTCCTCATACTGAGGTACTTCCTCTTCATAATAAGCTTCCTCCTCATAGTGGGTGACTTCTTCTTCATACTGAGGAGCTTCCTCCTCATAGTGAGTAACTTCTTCATAATGGCTGACTTCTTCCTTGTAATGGATTACTTCCTTCTCATATCTGGTGGCTTCTTCCTCTTCATATTGTGGAGCCTCTTCTTCCTCTTCATACTGAGGAGCTTCAACATATACTTTTTCTTTTCGGACCACTGTCTTGTGTATTTCAGGCACTTAAAAAGATAGCAAATATAGGAATCTTAAAATTTAGCACATAGATCTTATTGATAGTAAGGAYGACCTGGCATAGACTAGTAAGAATTAAACCAAAAGAAGAACAACCCATAGAAAACAAAGCCACACTCACTGCACGTGGAACATACAATACACAAAACACATGTATATCAATACATGTATTTCAATACTCTAAGCAGTATACCTTTAGCTGATGGTCTTGCCACTTTTTTAGGAAGAGTAATTGGTAGTCTTTCTTCAATGATAGCCCTCTCTGGTGCATCAGGCACTTAAAAGATACAGTACATTACATTTAAGAATATTAGAAAGACATAAAAAGATATTTTACGAATTACAGGGTTAATACATAAAAGAGAACTGTGCTTATCAACATTGGACATGTTATTATGAAAGCAATTAGGCAGCTATTAAATACAGAAGAGATACACRTCTCAATAGATGAAAGCTCTGGCCTAATTAATGACAGAAGAACTCATTGCTTGGCAAGGAAGGCAGTTTTCCTCTTCTGTTGACTCCTTTGCCTTGTGGCTTGTATATTCAGTGGCCGTCGCATATGAGAACATAAAACTGTCTCACAATTTTAAAGGTTCCAAAAGATCAAGGTGTGCATCTTCTTTACTCTTTAAGCGTTGTCCAGAAAGAACACACACTTTGTTCAAGTGTGTGCATGGCTGTCTTCTTCTCACACAGGTCTTCTGGCAATTTGTGATCAAGACCATAGGAAACTGTTCCCAGAAAATCACTCTAAGGGTTAATGACGGGGAACCATCAGACTTGCCAAATCAGATAATAGCTACAGCAKTTTCTTAATAGACCTCAGAACCTTTCAGTCTTCTTAAGAGATGAAATCCRTTTTGCTAGTGACAGATTTGAGAATTTCTACTGGTTTTCTTTACAGCAGCTAACTGGGAGAGTAGATGTGGACTGAGCAGCTGTCACAAGTCTTSATAATTGTTAAGAAGATGTTATTTTTAGGGCAATGTGATGCTTGGAAAGTTCTTTATACCCTGGCAGAGCCCTGGTATTTAATTCTRTGTATGAGGTGCACCTGAATTTGACATCTCAAACTAAAACTGATTGGAACTGGTAACCAGTTGGAGCAATTACAAACAATGCATTGTGCATCAGTGCCCTTGCCATGAAGCACAGGTTCATTTGGATTATTTTGTCCCAAATACTGCACTTCAATTTGGTATCCCATGAGACAATGTTGCCTTTCAYTGTTTTAGTTTTGACTTTCACTATTGAAACCAGCTGGCATATGATCCTTGCCTTATATCAAGACAAAAAAATTATCATCTTCTGTTCTCCTCTTAATACTCAAGATCTGCCTGCCTACCTCGTTTCCCAGTAGAGAAATTCAGTAGGTTATTTAACTTCAAACTAATGTGATTGCATTAACCTTTTTAATTCAAACCTAAGCTAAAATGTGCAGATAATGTTGTTTCTCAACCGTAGCAGTTTTACAAGTGATGAGTCTCTACCACCTTGTGGCTCAGCTTCAAGAAATCAACAGATAGCTTCCTGAAGTGACATAGCAATAAACTCGCTTGAAAAGCTTTTTTTTTTTAAACATAGCTCTTGTGTTGGCATGTTCAGTATTTGCAATTGTGCTAAGTTAAGTGTCTGGGCTTCTATTGTAGCATCAACAGGAAGSCAGGAGGAAAGATTTAAGCCTCCAGTATTGAGACTCCGGTATTGTTCTGGAATTCTTCTGATAACCTAAAGACTTCACATTTGGGACAAATAAWTCTCTGATGTACAGATCTTGAAAGCATGTGTTTTGTTGTCTTATTTCCTTAGAATAGCTRACAAGACACATATTTAAAAATATTTTTTTTTCAGTCTGTTCATACCTTCGTATGATATCTCCTCTTCTGTGTGAAGAGAAATGGATACTTCCTCTGATATTGCCCAGTGTTCTTCTTCTGTTTCTACTTCAAAGATAGAATCTATTTTAATATTTTTTTCAGGTGCAACACTATGTACAATATCTATACCAGTAAGGGTTTCTTAGAAAACCAGTTATTATTTCCTTACACCTCCCACACCCAGAGGAACTGGGGAGAATATATCTCTAGTATTTCTTAAGGATTCTGATTCAGGTTCCTTTGGGACTACCATAAAATGTCAGCAATGCAAGAAAATGCCAGGGCAGCAGGCTTGTAGCTCTGGCGGTACTGCATTACAGACAGTCTGTTCGTAAACTAAACCACGAACAGGAGTACCTTCTGGTGGTGGAGACGCTCTTCTTTTTGGAACAGCAATAGATACTTTTCCTTCTGTGACAACTTTCTTTGGAGCTTCTGGCACTTTAAAGATAGCGATTGTAAGAATACTAAATTCTAAAAAATTCACACACTGATGTTCACACAAAGCAATTACAGGGAAGTATTTCACACTTACATAGCAAGAATATGTAGCTTACAATAAACACCACAACCACACCAAACACAGACATTTAACTTTGCAAAGACAACGGCATGCTTAAGCTTTAACCTATAGTTAATCCATGGCCAGATATGTATTTCATATTTTGAAGATCAATAGTTTGCAGGGTTTTCTGGGAAAAAATTCCCTAGATAAATCAGATGCTTTGAAATACTTTACTGACAGTAGGAACATAGATAAGTATTCAAATAATGTATTTTATCAACTAAAATAATAAATAAGATTAGATAAGAATTAAAACGTATCAAAAATCTAACAGTATATTCACAGAACATGAAGATGCAAAAATGGAGACCAAAATAATATACCATTGGATACACTGTCCCATATTAGACTCTTCAGAAATACAATTTAACCACAGAACAGCATACAAACAGAACACAGAACATTTTCTAAACACAAGAAAAACACAGAAGTAAAGAACACACTTGAAAGTTTGAAAACCCTTGTTTTAAATATTGCTGGCATCATAAACATGGATTTTTTTTCTAAATATTTTTGTTTTTACTGAACTTCACTGAGTAAATGCCTTCATTCAGCTTTCTGAAACTCTTAAGCAGCTAGTGTAATTGATGAAAATACTAGTTGCTTGTATATATATATTCAACAGKCACAGACACGTGACTGTTTTCTATCACCTGCGTCCTTTTGAAGGGGAGAAGATGAAGTTCCTTTTACTTTATAATCACGTTAGTAGAAACTGGAATTCTGTTAACCAAGCAGGTGATACGTATAAGGTGCACTGACTGCTGATGCGTAGGAGTCTTCTCTACTTTCAAAGAAACTTATGTACCTTTAGCTGGTGGAGCTGCCACTTTCCGTGGGACTGGAACAGGCACTTTCTCTTCTGGCACAGGCTTCTTGGGCACTGGTGGTGCTTAATTTTTTTTAAACAAACAAACAAAAAGTTTATTCTTAAAGATTTTGAACTAAGCATTATTTCTAAACATACGCAGATGACAAAACACAAGTGCACACACCTGAAATTCCTTTAAGGAACATAAAAAGAAGGGAAACACTGAAACATACAATTTATGCTATACAATCAGATGTTAGAAGTAGAAGCCAGTATTATAAGAWCGTTTTCTTGTATAGCACCAAAAAATGATATACCTCTTTTTGGTGGAGCCTCCTCTTTTTTAGCAAYAGCAACTTTTTCTTCTGTGATAATTCTCCTGTGCACTTCAGTCACTTTAAAATATTAAATAAACATAAGAATATTCAATCATGATATTTGAAATGTAGTTTCGTATTTAGCAGACATAAATAAGTTCGTCCTATTTTATCTGATTTTTTATTTACATAAAAAAGTTTAAAGAACCTTCAATAAGAACAAAAATAAGACTTTTCAGAAGAGTATAACTTATAGCCACAGAAAAACAAAGATGATGAGCAATAGCCAAAATAAAAGAGAAGATCCAGACTGAGATTACAGACTAACAAAGAARTACATCTAAAATTCCAAAATACAAATGCCACAAGACCAGACAAAAAATCTCCATTAGAATATTATTCTTATGATATTTACCTTTGGTTGATGGTGGCTCTTCAATTTCTACCTCAAAAGTGGGCACTTGTTCTTCTGGAGGTTCTTAAAAAAGATTGTGCAACTTTAGACAACTGTATTTATCGCACTAACCAGCACAAGATAAAAGAGGAAACAACATGTAAATCCCATCACCAAGACACAGACCTCAAGCTACATTGTAGACAGACAGACATAAGTACATGTTTAACACTGCAGAAATTTGATGTTAGTTATATTTTTTACTAGCATGCTTATGTGTTAGCTAGAGACGAAGCAAAGAGATTTTTTTTCTTTTTTGCAAAAGGAACAAACCACTGATATACCTATGGCTGGTGGAGCTTCCATTTTTTTAGGAACAGGAACAGATACTTTCTCTTTAGGAACAGCTTTCTTACGAACTTCTGGCACTTTATGTGGATGAGTAAAAATGAGAAGGAAGATGAGAAAGAACATTAAACTCCAAAGTTYGTAATTCTCAACTACATCACAGTGKGTYTTTTTTTWWAAAAAAAAGTTTAAAAAAGCATTTTACTGACTTAACACAAACACTGCACCATACACAGTGRCATTTGAAACAACATTGATCACTGGAAGCAAACACTACTGGTGTCAGTGTGTACAAACAAGACAGTAAGACAAACATTACACCCTTGAAGATACATGTATACATCACTCAGATGTATACCTTTAGGTATACCTTTAGCTGCTGGAGCTTCTTTAGGGGCAGCTGGAATTTTTGGTTCAGGGACAACTCTCCTGGGTTTCTCTGGCACTTTAAAAGATAATATTACACAATTTTAAAAGAGGGAATAGTACACAGGCCTCAAACACAGACGAACACAAAATAAGATAAGTAAACATATAACAGACTCAAACGGATAAGACAAGGAATTCTGAGACTGAAATAATCAAAAGGCTATAATGAAAAGAATCKATACCTTTAGCGGGTGGGGCTTCTTCTCTTTTAGGAACAGTCACCCTCTCCTCTATGTAGTAAGACTCTTCTTCAGTCACTTCAAAATATTAAAATCAAAAATACTTAAATTTGAATATTTGATATCTATTTTTGAATTTACTACAGAAAAAGTAACTGAAAAAGCAAGAATGAACAGTGTGTGCCTTTCCAGTATTACTACATTGAAAAAAAAAAAATCAAATTGCCCTGCTCTCTCTAAAAACAATGGAGCCACTCCAAGCAACATTACTGGAACTGTGATCGAGTCCCTAGCTTGTATTTCCATGGAATTTGAAAACACTAAGCACTTGGAGTAGCAAATCAGAACTTTATACTGGTTCACTACTGTTGGCCCCTACTTGAGAAAGTGTCTCTCCCAAACACAGAAATTTCCTTGGACAAAGTTGTCTTTGGAAAACACTTTCTATGGTGTCACTTGTAAAGGGAATACAGCTAACCTGTGTTTTACTGCTCTTCACAGCATGATGTTACCACCAATAAAGTTATAATTGGCAACAAYCTACTCATTTTACCATGAAATGATCTGAGAAAACAAAATGCATCATGATATTCTGAAGAACCTTTACGCTATACATAAAAGTAGGTGGAGCAATAAATTCCAAGATAGATTTTTTTTTTAAGAAAGCGAAGGCCCGATAATTCTCAACATCCAAGAAATTTCACTATGTCAACGAGATTAGCTACACCTTTYCACAGCACATCTCAAAATTTGTAGATATGCATAGCAGCAAAGCTAGTACTATTTGAAAGCTCAAGACTTTAGACAACTAGCAAACYTGAAATACTAATTTACACTGGTTTTGGTAGAAAACAAAAATTAGCTTTTGCTTTTATCTTGTACTCCTGAATTGTGGTCATACCTTCAGAAATCTCTTCTCTATGAACTGAGATAGACACTTCTTCCATTTCCTCTTCAGACCACTCTTCCACTGTCAGTTCTTTAAAGAAAATGTTTATCTTAGTATTTTGGGTGAATGGATGGGTTCATGGAYAGGAGATGTGGAATAATTCTTCTGAGTTCATTATGTTAATGATAGATATGCATACAGTATAGAAAGTGCTGTGCACACAAGGATGTATGATTTACTCTGAATGGTATGCTTTATCCATGTTCCCTGTATCCTGCCCTATTCCATCTCCCAAATCTCTCTCACTGGCAAGTGTCAGACTATTGGAATGTCTCAACTCCCCAGGACAACAGCTGAAGTAGGGAAATAACAGTCAAAGAGCTAGAGGTTGCTCCTTTATCTAACTAGTTCAGRTAGCAGGAGGACAGGAAGAGAATGAAAATCAAGAAGTAAATGAAAGGACCAGTATTTACATGTCTACAAAAAAGATTGTATCAGGGGAAATATCACTGTGTTCTGGGATAATAGGTGACATTGCATGAAACAAATAGAAATTAACAATGTATGCATCCATCTGAATATCTATTTGCATGCTCGTATTTTAGAAGGATAAGTGATGCATCTGCTTTTAAAGATTCAGTTGCATTTTTGTAAACGTTATGCAAATTTYCTTGACTTGCTAGCCATTAATGGGATATAAAAATTAGTCAAAATGTTGATTTGGGCTATCTTGAAGCAGAACTCAGTGAAATTTTACTACTTAATTGCCTCTAAGTCTGTAAAATATTCCAACAGAARGCTTGTCTACAATAACTACCCTAGAATATTTGTGCATTTTGCTGTTTGTCTTAATAGACTTCAGGATGAAGCACAACAACAAGTTTCTCAATGGGATCTCTGTTGCAGTGTACCTTCAGGTGATGGGATTTCCTCCGGAACAGCAACAGATATTCTTTCCTCTGCAATGAGTACTCTCTCTTCAAAAGTAGCTTTCTTTTGCACTTCAGGCACTTAAAAAAGATAGTAATGTAAAATGAGTGAATTCCTAATTCGAGTGTGAAAGCAATGTTGCAGATCATCAAGTACAGAGTGGTTGAGGTTCAAAGGGACACTTAGAGATTCTCTAGTCTTAGAGATTCTCCTACTCAAGCAGAGTCAATTAGAACACAGTTCACAGCAGGAACACAAATAACGACTGACAACAATAKAGAACATAAAACAAAGCTGAGAAACAGCATGTTCTTTCATTTTAATGGAAAACATACCTTTAGCTGGAGGAGCCTCAACTTTTTTAGGTACAGCTGGAGGTACTTTTTCTTTAGGGACAATTTTCTTWGGAACTGCAGGCACTTCAAAAAAATTACTTAGTTTTAGGTCAACAAAGTGGAAAACTGTCAGTTGCATCATGTAACAGGAATGTATTATTGATTACACACAGACAAATACTTGGTTTACAAARCAAAGCAATTTAGCAAACTAAGTTAAGATTACAACAGAAGTTATTGTACCTTTTGCAGGTGGAGCCTCTTCCWGCTTAGGAACATGTGGTATTTTTTCTTCTGGAACTGCTTTCTTAGGCACTTCTGGCACTTCAGAGATATTAAGTATAACACACTATTACATAACTAAAATTACAAATGTTTCAAGACTACATCTAAAGCACAGTTATCAAAAAAAGTGACAGAAAGAGTACCTAGCTAATATAACTGTTTTGTAATTAAAACCAGATTCACTTTGTCATAAAAACAAAACAAAACATACAGACAAACAAGATGTTTAAGACAGGAAGAAAAGAGTATTTTCTTAGATATACCTTTAGCTGGTGGAACTTCCTCTCGTTTTGGAGCAGCAATTTTTTTCTCTGGGGGCACTCTCTTAGGCACCTCTGGCACTTAAAAGAGATAAGTGTAAGCTAGCTGAAGTCTTGCACTGGGAAGATTTAGAGTATTATAGTTTTGGATTCACTTGTAAGAATATCAAGACACTCCACATAATACGTAAATGATACATAACAGAAAGATGAGTGACAAGAAGAATATATTTGGGGAAAAAAAAAAAGAAGAATATAAAAAAAAACCCCAACAAAAAAGTACACAGCAAATCAACTCCTGGAAACCCATAAGGTGCTATATGACTGAAAATAACTGAACAAATTGAATGACTGAACTGACTGAGTAATGATTGAATTCTTTAACTGAAGAAGCACGYTACTTAGCCTTAAAAAGTGTTATTTATGCAGAGACAATTATACACATAAATTTTTTTTTTTTTTTTGATGACAAAAATATTCACATACGAGCTAACAAAAAATCGAAACAATATTCAAGACGTGCATAGACATTGCAACACTAGGTATACCTTTGGCAGGTGGAGGTTCTTCTTTGGGAACAGGAATGTGTATTTTTTCTTCAGGCACAGGTTTTTTAGGYACTTCAGGCACTTTAAAGATATTGAAATTTGTTTAAATAATCTTTCTAATGTTTCTGAATATGTCTTAGATGAAAATAAACATAAAACACMACACACAAAGCCTACATTTATGAAAATGTATATATTTAGAAGAGAACAGTAATTAGAAAAACAAAACACAATAGTATGGTACTGATTAAACCTCACATTCAGAAGATGACGTACCTTTTGCTGGGGGAGCAACTTCCTTTTTAGCAAGAGTAACTTTCTTTTCTGGAACAGGTTTCTTAGGGACTTCAGGCACTTTGAAAATTATTATCAAAATAAGAGAGCTTTAGTTTTTGGAATACTTATCCAGATTAGAGCATTCCAAAATTTCTTTATAGAACATGTGTCTAGACAAGAAGGTAAGCACTACACAATAAGACACTAAGACAAAATAGAATTTCAGTGTTAGTATTATTGTACTACAAACTTTCATGGCATGGTACTGGAGTAAAAACACCCTATCCATGTCTGCAAAAGCCACACAATCAAGTACATAGGACAAACACTGGAATGTTAAGAAAGAGAAGGTCCAAGACTGAGGTAAAACCAAGTACTGTAAATCAAGTTACAACACAAATTATAAAGTCAAAACAAATTACAATATATGGAGATAATACAAAGCCTAAGCTACATAGACAGTAAATTCAAGACAACACAGAAAATAATACAATGAAAGACAGTAAGATTTTGTTTAATTGGGGCAGAAGAAATACCTTTAGCTGGTGGAGCTTCTTTTTTAGGGACAGGAACAGGTTTTCTTTCTTCTGGGACATGTCTCTCTGGTATCTCAGGCACTTTAAAGACACAGTAGGTACATATTTAGAAGACTGGTAAAATTACTTAGAAAATCACAGTAGGTTGCTTTCAACACACTGGGTAAGTGATCACTATGTAGTGAAAAAAATCTGTTTTATCAAACAAAAATTGTATGCTCATGTAAATAAAAAAAAATCAAATAAATGTTTGAAACAGTTATGAATTGTTTTCAACAGCTCTGGTTGTTTTTGAGGCGTTCTGTGGCCTGAAATTCTAAAATAGACCCGCACTGAGATGGAAAGATCTGAGAAGGTTTGATATATTACACTTTAGTAGACATTGAGACTGAGACATAAAATTCAGAAAAATGGAGCACACAATGGAGCAAAGGTTTTATTCACCTTCAACAYGAGGAATCTCCATTTCTGCTGAAACAATCTCCTCCTCTTCTTCCTCTTCGACTTCCTTTTCTGCTACAATATGAATTTTAAAGATATTAAATTTGGGGACAGCAAATGCCAATGCTCATAAGAAATATGATTTTTTTAAAGAAGATATTATGTGCATCCAGTTCACCAAAAGTACACACATATGTCAATATGTAAAAAAAAAAAAAAATTAATCCAGAAAATCAATAGAATATACAAATGTCACAATTGTTTTTGATAAACTATATGTTAAAATAATTTTTAGAATTTTGGGTATTCATTAGCCTCTTGTTMTTAATCAATCTACCTTCAATTGGGTAAACAGCTTCAAAGAATCTTTCTTCAACTGTTTTCTCATGCTCTGTTGGCTCTTCAAAGAAAAGTATTTAAATAATGTTAAGATAGAATAGATGAAATGTTTGCATCTGTTAATCTAAAGAAAAGTGAGGCTACATAACACAATGAACAAAAGGAAGCAATGCATACTAAAACATAAATGTATGATGTGTCTAAATATGTAATTTGTCACATAAAAAGATAGTTTTAAAGAAAGTCTAGTAAGATTGAAATTTTGTTTTGGTTTGAATTTATAGATTTTGGGTTTGTACATACCTGTGACGTATGAGTACTCTTCTTCTCTGTGGACAGAAACCGACATCTTTTCTTCTGAAACAGTCCATGTTTCTACTGTCGGTACTTTAAAGATAGGATTTGGGTTTAGTATTTTATTTTCTAGATCCACATTGGYAATAGACAATATGTGAGTTTTTATGAAATCAGTATTTGTATTGTACATTCAGGTCTTAGACATATTTAGACAGTCAGTATTCATGTTCTAAAATACTGAACATAAAACAAACATACCAGTACAAAATTTAGTATCTGTTAGAGATTAAAGATAAAGACAGTGTTAACCCTAAAATTTACATCAAATGCACACATAGGTTTTAGGAAATAATGTATCAGAAGACTTCCAAATACATTTCTTCAAGGAATTTTGTGCACTGGRCCATTATTATATAATAATATGCCAAAAGGCAAAATAAATGAAGAAAAAGCTAAGTCATATCGCAACACCGAGTAGGCTATAGAAACAAAAATCAAAGGGCTAGCCACAAACATGTTAAAAACAGGCTCTGTGACAGACTGCAGCAAAACAGAATACAGTAATAGAAGCAGGGTATAAGAGCTATTTAAATAATGAGAGCAGTCAGTGCACAGCTGAAACAAACCCCGGGAATACACACAGAGGCATACACATTCACAAAGGACAGAAGAATACATGGAGTGCTGAAAAAAAAAATGCTATCTGCAATTGAAAGATGCTGATCTGTACCTTCTTTTTTAATAACTTTTTCTTCAACGATCTTTTGTGTAGGTTTAGGTGGTGGAACTTTCTTGGTAACTGTCGGCATTAAAATTTGGTTAATCAGTCATATATTTAAAGAGATCAAAATAAATCTGTAGCTATTTCACAATAATTTTGAAACTACAAAAAACCCACAGATTATCTCAGCAACTATGCTGACATAATACAAATATTATATTTGCAAATTTGCAAATAATACAAAGCTATAGAAGAAGTTGTGATTGCTTCTGCTAATTGCTAACTTTTGAGAGGGCTGTATAGCTAAGGGCATTTTATATGCAGAAGATCATATCCTGACTTATTTTGAGTTCCACTCAGCAGCTTCCTGCTGCAGAACACTAAGGGCTATACAAGAGGAGCTTGTTAACAAAACAGTAGGCATGTGTTTTTATTTCATAAGTAAACAATTAACTAAGACATCTTGGTAGTAAGTAAGTCAAGACAGAAATGTGGGGAAGATGTGGATTTTACATCTAAAGGTAAGAGTGAAATATCATTTCATTCATCAATCCAATTTTACATTAATATCCTGTCTTAAAGCATTTGCTGTGAGCAACTACATTTAGTAATTCTCCCTAAAAGTTTTTTTTTTTATCTTCGTTTTACCCAATTGAACAGAGGCTTTCAGACCTGTATCAAATGAAGACAAAGCTTCTGACGATCAGTTAAGTGATAACAGTCACTACTTTCATATAAAGATAACATTATGGAAATTAAATAGTAGTTACCCTCAGGCAGTTTGATTTTTTCTTCTGCAGTTTTCTGAGTGGTTATTTCCACTTTTTCTTCAACAGGTTTCTTGACAACTGTAAGTGATATAGATACAAATTATTTTCCAGACACCAACCAACTACAGTTGGCCCTTTCCAGGTTTTACAGGTGATCCAGCCCACCCTCCACTGACAGATAGGCAGGGATCTATGCAGACATATGCCAGAAATGTGGCTTCCACTCTAAGCACCATATACTCCTAAGCCTAGTATATAGCGGGAAGCAAAAACAACTATCTGAAAATTGATTTTCCTAGCAGTTCTTGATTTGCCTTAATCGCTAATCTCTGTCTATTGAGGAATCTCAGGTAGGAGGAGAGGAAGGGTTGCCATGATCCTTCATACTAATTAAAGGGAAGTCTTTCCAAGGAAATGTGAGGAACCACAGTCTAGATTGAAAGTGATATATTTTCCATCATGGTGCATATTAGTGCACGTTCCTGTTAGTTTTGCAAGAAAGTCATACCTTTATGAACTGTCACTTCTTTCTTTTCTTTCTTTTCAGCTGTAATTGCTGGTGGTTTTCTCTCAGGCACAGGCTTCTTAGGAACTTCAACCACTTTAATAAAAATAACATCACTTAATGATGAGAAATGGTTGCTGAATGCAACCTGGTTGCTGAATACAGTTAGATATCATTATAAGATTATTCCATCTTATTAAATTGAAATGCACACACAGAGTTTTGAACATCCAACAGTTGCAACAGAACATTCTGTGCTTTCCATGACTGACTGTCTCCCTTCAGAACCAAATTCTGTTCCTATAGACATACACAGTACAACTACCTAAGCCATGCCTAAAGGCATGCAAAGAATTGCAAAATACAGCTATTAATATCCAGCAATACATGTCCAAACCATTTCACCTCTATTGCGTTTATCTAGGATACTTGAAAATCCCACAAAAAATATCCAAAACAAGGAAAAATTACACATAATCTTGCACTACTAATTCATAAAGTATTTTAAAGATATTCCAAACTGCAAAGCCCATTGGCAGCCATATTATAATATATTGCCTTTTATCTGTATCTCTGTTGCAACCGTAGTGGGATCCTTGTCTTATCAAGTACCAAGCACAATTGGCAGCATAGCAATATTCAAGTTATGATAATAAAACAATCCCAAATGTGCTATCTGAATTAAAATTATTTGGCCTAGCTAATACGCATAAAGAAAGAGGAGGACTGAAACAATAATTAACTTTTTTAATATACCTTCTTCATGGATGACTCGTTTTTCTTCATAAGTTACTTCTCTTTTCTCATAAGCCTCTTCCCATTCCTCTTCTCCTTCATCATAGCCTTCTTCCTTGAAGTAATAGTCATGGTCTTCTCCATAATCTTCTTCCCATTCTTCATAAGGTTGCTTGGGTTCTTCATATATGTCCTTTTCTTCATGAATCTCTTCTCTCCTTGCCATAGATGTTATGGTGATTTCTTTGGGCTTCTTTGGAACCTCGGGAACTTAAATGGAAAAAAAAAAAAAGAAAAAAGAAAAAGATTGTTCATATCATAGTCTGGGATTTGCTAAGTGTTTTGGATGTCTACAGTTAATGAACTGATTTCACTCTCACAAAGAATTTCAAGATCTGGTATTTCTTCAGAGATCTCAACCAGTTTATGCTTGGATTTTAAACGTGTACTTCATTAACATAAAGACAGAAATCAAACAGATATCTTTTCCACACGAAAAATTTACACTTTTTAAGAAGTGTTAAAGAATGAAAGAAAAAAAGAAAAAAAAAAGAAAAAAAGAAAGGAAGGAAGAAAGAAAGAAAGAAGTGATGTTTACCTTTAGGTGGTGGAACCTCTTCGGGACCTTTTTTAACCACCTTTTTGGAGACTTTCTTTACTAGAACCTTCTTTTCTGTTTATAAAGAATTTATATTTTTTAATTTAAAAATAAAAAGAAAAAAATTGTAATCGAAAACATACATTTCCAGTTTTAAATTTTAAGTTTTCTTACCTGTTTTTTTCTCCTCTGGTGGTGGAACAAGAGGCAGAAGAATAGGAATAGGGGCAGCTTATGGAAAAAAAAATAAAAAAAGAATATTTACCGCAAGTAAATCAGTTCTTTTTTATTATTAAGAAAGATTCGAGTGCATTTTGAAAGAAGCTATAATAAGTGATTTTATTACAACTACAGAATAAAAGCCAACATGGCATTTTCACTAAAGGTCTGCTACAGCTACTACAATAGACTCTGAGTTGGAATTTCTCCAYCTACCTTTACTTGAATCTGGACACTACTCAGATTTGTTTTCTATACTGCCATCACTGTCCTATCTTTGTTGACAGCAAATTATCATAATATCAACAGCTTTCCCATGCTGCTGCTGCTGCTATCTCAAGCTTTTTTTCAAATCTTAATGGAAATGAAACCAAGAAAATTGAATTCATACTACTAAGTCTTACTACTAACTATACAATATAAGAGAAAAATATGCAGAATTTATAGTCTGTAGTCCAGAGACTAGTGAAAAGATACTGTTGGCAATGTACATGCAAAATATACTATGACTGTGCAAAAATTTTTGTCTTTCATTTTCTCTTCTCTTAAACAAAATGTAGAGATTTACAGAGCTTATTCAAAAGATATTTGTGTAGCAAAAAGAAGATGAAGATCAAGAATGATCAGAAGGTAAAAATGGAAATAAAAGGCAGATGGGTGAACAGGAGACTGCTATGAAAGAGATGGAATGGACACAATCTAAGAGAAGTTGCTTCATTCCTACTTGTGTCTAGTTTTCACCTTCTGTACTGCAGAAGTCTATCCATGTCAAGACTTGTTCGTTTTATGTTTCTACAGAGATGACTAACTAGATCATATCACTTAGCAATCTAAAATGTTTTTTTCCTGAGGTTCCTATTGCACTTTGGCTTCAGTGCCAATATAAATCATTATGGAATAAGTATAGTTCATTTCCCTACCTTCAGCTGGCTTTTTAGTTGGAACTGCAACCTTGTCATCAGGAACATCTACAAAGTCAAAAGTGATTAATTGATAATAAAAAATACAGATTTTAATTTGCTGTCCCCAAAACTACTTTATGGTGCTTTAAAAGTTTCTTGTTCTAGCATAGTTAGCTATTGTAGCCTGCTCCATTATCATAAACTCCCCAATCTAGACTGAGCTCCTTGTATTAACCTTTCAATCCAGGCAGAACCTACACTGTTTCATTTTTTCTAAATAATTCTTGCAGCATTTTGGAGTATGCTCCTGACAAAGAGCATTTAGAACAGAACATTATGACATATCATAAGGAGATGATGATTATCCCTTTTGTCTCCTGGATTAATATTTTTCATTTTTGTAGATGATGTTGATTCATAGATATCTCTTCACCTACTTATTCTCAGGCATCAAAAAAAAAMCCCTTTATGTTTTAGAGAAAGTGGCATCCATAGTGCACAAAAAGGACTCCTGAAACAACAATAATCACAGTTTTTGGAGATATTGTGGTATCTTTGCCATAACTTTGCCAGTGCACCTTTTTTTTTTCCCAAGGATACAAGTTTGGCTTATCTAAGCCACAAAAAAAGACTTTAGAAAACAAAAAAATAAATTAGTACAATATAATTAATCAATGACAGATTTTTTGGAAACTGATCTTTGATTTTTGGAAACTGTCCCCTCCTGCCCCGTTCCCCTCTCCCCTTGCTTTTTCTTTTCCTCCCCTTTTTCTTTACCTGGTGGCTTCAGCTCCAGTTTGATTTCTGCAAAAGAATATTAGATTTCTTTTAGAAACACTTAGTTCTCCAGCATCCCATTTCAAGCTTAAGAATTTGCAGGTGGCTATGATCTCAAATGTGTTTAGCAAGTCTACTTGCCTTTGGTTACCAAATAGAGTTCTGCAGTGCTTCTTGCTTCTCCTCTTGGTTCAAGACGAGCAATTACAGAATATACACCTGCAGCAGACAGGGATTTTGATATTTAAATGATCTTGTTGCTAAAAAGGAAAACACAAAATCATATAATAGAATGGCGTCAGCAGAACAATTCCATTGATTTTACCTTCATCTTCTGCAGAAACATTGTGGATAGTCATATAGTGACAACGGCCTTCACTTCTGAAGCTGTATTTAGGACTCTCTCTCAGTTCTGTGGGGCCTTTATACCATGTCACAATTGCATCATCGAAAGACACTTCACACTCAAAGGTTGCAGACTGGTGTTCACTCACTACAATGTTCTGTATGCTTTTGGTGAACTGAATTGGTTCAGCTGTTTTTGAAAGAGAAAAATATATCAATTGTCATACATCATCAAGCCATTTATCTTGTGTAATATCTTTTCTTTGTTTTCACAATAACAAGTACATTATAAAATAGATAACAATAAACCTTGAAAAAAGAAAGAAAAAAGGAATCAAATCTTCAGTGAGATTTTCTACTTAAGATTGAAGATTAGAAGACATAAGAATTCAACCATAAGACTGCTGTGTAGAAAATTTATACAAGAGAAGCCATCATGGCAAAGAAGATAAAGATAAAGATAAATAAATAAGATAAAGAGGATATCTGACTCAAAAATAAGAGCATCTTGAAAAAAAAAGAAAAATACAAGTACGATCCAGTATTGAGGGCAAGGAGTCACTAACAATAGGTAAAAAAATGTAGCTCACACAAGTATGTCACATATGTTCAAAGAGAAAGAACAGCAAAATTTCTTGTTCAGTCCATTTTCTAGTTCGAGGATATTTTTTAACGTGATCTCTTAATTTCATTTGTTCTGTTAATGGAGTATTCAAAAACTGTTATCACGAATGCAACAAAGAGATTCCATCTCTGTTTACAAACCTTCAATAGCCAGATCTGCAGTTGTTTCTAGATTGTCAAGCTTGCAGGTATATTGTCCCTGGTCTTCTGTTCTAACATCCTTGATGATGAGTTTATGTACTTTGTCGGAGACTTGTGTTGAATATCTCCCTCCTATCTTAATAGGTCTCCCATTTCTATACCACTGAGACTTGGCATTTGGAATAGAGAACTGACAAGACAGGGTGCATGTCTTTCCTTCCTTGAAAGTAGTATCATGAAGATGCCGTTCAACTGCAGGTTCTATTAGCATGTTAAAACATACATTTTAGCAGACATCAGACAGTGGAATACTTAAAGAGCAAATTAGTTCAAATATATGCTTAATGGAATACTTACCGATCACAGTTAGCTTAGCACTGGCAATGTGTGGACCACACACTATTCTGAAATTTCCCTGATCTTCAAGTTGGCAGTTCTTGATTCTCAATATGTGGCGATCGCCTTCAATTCTAATCTCATATTTGTCACTGGAGTCCAGTTTCTGAGTTCCCTTGTACCATGAAAGTTTAATCTCTGGATAGTTAATTTTAATCTCACATTCAAAGACAGCATCCTCATCTGTTAAAACAGTCTGATTTTCAATGTCTCTGATCAGAGTAACAGGCTGAAAAACATTAGATTAAGTGGGTCAAGGTCTCATTTCAAGTTCCCTGTTACAGGTTTAAATATTTTGCAATTTTGAATATTTTGCAAACTGGGCAAAAACAGTGCTATACCTCTGTCTGTGAGAGTCTTTGCTGAATAAATGATATAAGTTCATCAAACTCCTGGTCTTCTCTTTGAGCCTTTTCAGTGAGTTCAATTTCCTATAAAAAGATAGAATGTGCTTAAAGATGAAAGGATACTACAAGTCAAGCTATCATGTTTGTCCAAAATAGACCTAGACAGTGATGTGTCTCTGCATCAAAATTTCTGTAACTATGCTGTAAGTAGTCTATCTTCTGATCTTAAAAATTAAAATCATTACAGAAAATAATTTATCAGAAAGGCCATTTTTTATTCTCGAGCATGGAAGACATTGAGAAATGCCAGTAGAAGMCTGACACCATAGTAGATGACTGGCCACCAAGTCTGTTGACAAGAATGACACTACTCTTAACAAAGTCAATGCTGCAGTCACACTGTATCTTACCAGTCTATGGCTTTCTTCCTCTTGGGTTTGCTTTAGTAACTCAAAGGCTTGCAGGAGGCCACGGAAATCCGTTATTCCATACATACGAGCATATTTCTCATACTCTTTGGGATCAACGTTTTTGAGAAGCTCCATGATATCAATAGGTGTCTCTTCCTCTTCCTCCTTCCTTTTGGTTGGAGTTCTATTCAAATCAGTGACACAAGTTAAAAATGCAGAACTTAATTCCTAGGAAGTTCCTCTTTAAAAAAAAAGGTATCAGCTCAGAATTCCCCTGTGCAGTATAGTCTAGTTAGGTGCTTCTATTTCTTCTATACAGTTACTCTGGTTACTCTAAACAAGCTTTGGTCTGCTCGGGAGCAGTCAGTTGACTGTTGCTAGGATCAAAATCTGAACGTAATGATTTTCTAGATATGTTACAAATATTAATACATTACATTTTGAYCTGAGATACATTTTAATCTTTCTTCTGCTTTGATGATAGTTTATATAAGCTTTGGCATATACCTTTTTAGTTTTGCCCTGAGATCTCCTTCAACAACTTCTTGCTTTCTTTCTTCAACTTGTAGGTTGACACTCCTCTCAATTTCACCATGTTTGTTAAAAGCTACACATTTGTACATGCCAGAATCAGTTTTTGTTGTGTCTTTTATTTCTAGTTTGGCTTCATCTCCTCTCTGCTGGATGGTAATGCGACCTCCCTGGTTGAGTTGCCTCCATTTTCCCTTCATCCATTTAACATTTGGAATTGGGTCTCCTCCAACTTTTGCAATAAATGTTGCAACAGTCTCTGCAGAAAGACACAAAAATTAGAAAGTTAATCTTTTCAAGTGTCTGTGACAGAAGGACAAAATATCAAATAACAGTTATAGACAATTAGAAGAGTTTTCTGAGAGAGTTCTTACTTTCCATGACTTTGATACTCTGAGGTTCTGACACAAAATAAAGTTTTCCTTCCAATTCTACCTTCTTAGCTGCTGGTGCAGCTGCTGGTTTTTCTAAAAAATAAACAGAATAATAAATAAATAAAATAGTTGTCTTAATGTAATCATTTTTATGTATGATGCTTCCAATTTACCTATATTTACTGAGATAGACAGAATAAGATAGTCTGCGAGAAGTTAAAAAAATGAAAAACGCTTTCATATTTTTATAGTAACTTGTATTTTACTTTCTTAGATGAAAATGAACACTTCAGGCCATATTGCACTCTTAGCTAACTTCAGTAATGTTATTTTTAATCTGCATATAAATAACAATTTATTTATATAAATATAAATTTATATAAATAAATAATATCAATATATAAATAATATATAAATAATATCAAAATCATGCTATTTAAATTATAAAAGTATATGCAAATAAGAAGCCTGGTTTTCCAACATGATTTTTTTATTATTATTTTTGTGTGAGTTCTCTCTGGTATTTATTTCTGGACACATCACAAACTTATCTACAYTTTTGATCAGTGACTTGTGGTTTTTTTTTAAATTGGAGGTCCATTGTAATCCTGCTGTTATGTTGCTACCCATACAGTGAAAAAGGTACTGCTTCCACATACTACTGGTCATATAGTTCTTGAATGTAATGATAAGGCTAGACAGTAAGGCTACATGGAAGACTTGTCCTTAGACAATTCACTTTCAGGTAAGAGGCCAAAATGTCTTGGAATTGTAGCAATCCAGAAGCAGGGATTCCATGAAGTTACCTTCTCAATAAAAATCCTTTTCTAGTCTCCTTTAATAAATACCACTGTTCCCATCATTCCCATAAAACATGCAGGTCCAAGTGTTTTCACACACACTTAGCTTGCACAAGCCTCCAAATCTATATTTAGGTTTGTAAATTAAATTCTTAATCAATTTGGTAAGAATATCCCTCATTGTTTATGTTGCTCTTTATATGCAAATTGCTATTAAATTGCCTTCTAAGATGCTACAGTTTTGCAAAGAGGTAAAAATACTAGCTGTTTGTAATTAGATTATTAATATCCAAGATCCATAGGAAGCAAAACGAGACAGAATTTTGTCTTAAATTTCCATAATATGTCTTGATTTTCTCCATGTTACTCTACCTTTAACTGTCACTTTAGATTTGCAGGTGTCACTGCCAGCCATATTTGAAGCTTTGCATACATATTCTCCTGCATCAGATTTAGTAACTGCGGCAACTTCCAGAAGAGCTACTCCATTAGCAAAGCTGAAGCTGCATCTGTCTGAAGCTCTTATTTCTCTT
This sequence comes from Eudromia elegans, assembly GCA_003342815.1. Taxonomy (NCBI): domain Eukaryota; kingdom Metazoa; phylum Chordata; class Aves; order Tinamiformes; family Tinamidae; genus Eudromia; species Eudromia elegans. The sequence goes on along the minus strand of PTEX01000034.1, from coordinate 2,898,245 downwards.
CCTGCCTTCAGCCACTGGATCCGGATTGGTTGTGACCCTTTGACATGGCAGCTGAGCTGAAGGATATCACCTTCCTCTACCGCTGCTGGCTGAAGAGGCTGGTCAAATACTGGAGGCTTTTTAGGTTCTGGAATATGAAAATGTTTGGATGAATAATCAAGGAACAAAAATGTGACTGAAGAGTTTAAGAGAGTTTAACAAATATGGAATATTCTGCAAGAGTAATACAGCCAAGTGCCATGCTGTCACAACATACTGTCCATGCTGTCCAAGCTTATAGGCAATTGCACAGAAAATCTGTTTTCCACCAAAAGCGAAAGAATAAATTTCAGTGAAAAAGATTTCCATCACAGTAAATCGCAAAAGAAAGCAAGTTGTAAAAAAAAAAAAAGCTAATTGTAAAAAAAAAAAAAAAGAAAAAAGGGATAATTGTTTAATTTCAATTAAAAAAAGAAAAGAATTAATTCATTTTGTGGTTTCACTTATTTTCACATCTTATCTGTTGCAGTAACAGTAGATCATTGTGGCTGGTGATAATGTAAAAGCAAAAATCACTGMTGCTAAGCTAAGCAGCTAAGCAAAACCATATAAGCACTGCATTTTATGAGCTGTATAAGTTCGTAAGGTAAAAGCAGAACATTTGCAGCCAAAATACAATAAAGTAAAACCATAATAGGAAAAACATGACTTTAACTAACCTCTGATAACAACAGAAGAAGTACACAATACACTTCCTGCTTCATTGGATACTTTACAGGTATACAAGCCAGCATCTGATTGCCCTACGTTTTTTATATGCAAGAGTAAGACATTGTTTTTGAATGATATTTCACAATGAGGGCTTGAATGGACTTCCTGATTGTTTTTATACCAAGCAACAGACAAAGGCTGAGAACCAGAAACACGGCCCTCAAGTTTAAGTTCATTCCCTTCAGTTTCTTCTACTGCTTCAGACAGTTTCTTAGTAAAAGTAGGTGGAGTTTTTCGTTCTGTAAGAAAGGAATATGTTACTCAAACTCTGAATCTAACTTGAAAAGAAATATTCTAGAGAATATTCTAAGAAATATTCTAGAGAAAATGTTTCAAGAAAGAGTTTTAACAAAGTCATTCAATATTCAGAGAATCAATATTTGCTCTCATTTAAATAAATCTTTAATTTTTTTGAATGTGTACCAAGACCAATGACAAGTATCTTGCTCTTAATGTCATTGTGATAGCTTATTACTCATTAAAAAATAGKGTATTTGTAGCATGATCAAGAAAGAAATCAGACACATGTATCAGCCATTCAACATGTTAAAGCCTGTAAAGAAATCAGGTTGAAGACAATATTCTCTTYCTTTCTTTCTTTCTTTTTTCCTGTTATTGTTAATGTCCTTTCCTGTTTCCATTCAGATACTCATGGGTATTTCCAAATAGGTATTTTCAAATTATGTCTCAAATTTATGTGTTTAAAGTTGATCTCCAACTTATCTTGTAGCAATAAGATTTCCTTTACAATTAAAGGAAGAAAATAATATACATAATTTATTATCCATTCGGTACCTTTAACATTCAGCTGAGCTGTGCAAGAGTCCTTTCCAACCTCATTGCTTGCATAGCAGGTATACTTTCCAGAATCTCCCTTGTCAACTCTTAGGATCGTCAGATGAGCTGTGTTTTCTACGTAACTGATCTGGTAATTTCCTCCTGTTCTAATTTCTTGGTTGTCTTTTGCCCAAGTGACTCTAATTGGTTGTGTTCCAGAAATGTGACATTCAAAATCTGCACTTTCACCAATAATACCATCTGCAGGTGCAATTGGAATGTCAAAGAATGGAGGAGCTTTCCCTTCTAAAGAGTGAAAGAAATAAAAAAAGCATCACTTTAAAATCTCATTTTGCTTCAAACCTCTATGAAATAAGTATTATTTGTACAATATTAAATCCAGATAGAAATGAAAAGTGAGCAATATTCCTATTAGAAGCTTTACGGCCCACCAACCTGTAAGGACAAGCCTGCCGCTAGAAGATGCGGTTCCAATAGCATTGGTAGCTGTGCAGGTATATTGCCCAACAAGGCTTCTGTCTGTCTTCAAAATCTGGAGAGTTGCTACATTATCTATGAAGGATGTGTGTACATTGTAGTCCTCTTTTATATGTACACCATCTTTATACCAAGTCACTTCAATAGGTTCTGAACCAGTTATGCCACAATCAAATGTAACTGGTAAGCCCACAGTTTCATGAACATCTCTTAATTTTCGAGTAAAAGAAGGAGGAAGTTTACGCTCTGTAAGAAAAGAGATATTGTAGAGTGAGGGCTTTCAGAAACTGCATTCAATACGAAGTTTTTCTCTTATGTTCTGATTACAAACATTATGCAGCACATGCTTCAATTTAGTAGCATTTAATTTGGTAGTGAAAGGAGCACTATCACTAGGTTTCCAGGAAAAAAAAAGATAATTCTGGCTTCAGTTACACCCAATGGGCCTATTTAACCTTCAGACTGACATTCTTAGGACTGCCGATCCATGGAAGTAACCAAAGTAATATCCTAAACTGAGTATGAAGAGGTAGAAGCTTGTATCCATACAGAAGAACTGCAGCCCAATAAGAGATTTATTTAAATCAGCTTCCCTGGCATGCCTTTGTTAATAGGAGTCTTTGCCACAGGCTCTCTTACATGTCAGGAAAGAGCATAGCATTTAAGAAAGGAAATACAATCTTTGTTTTTCCAAAAGAGCAAAGTATACTTGAGAAAAATGTCATTTTTCTGTTTTTGAAATGAAATATTCACCTTGAACTGTGAGTAAAGATGAGGAAGCTGCCTCCCCAATACTGTTTTCTGCTTTGCAGATGTACTCCCCACTGTCACTACTGTCCACCTGGCTGAAAACCAGAGTGGCTACTTGGTTCTTAAAGTGCATTTTAACAGTAGCGGTTCCTCTTAGCTTTGTATCGCCTTTGTACCACGATACCATCATTTCTGGTGTTCCAGCAATCTGGCACTGCAAGGATGCAGAATCCCCAACTGTCACCTGAACCGGCTCCAAGGGTGTAACAAAGTAAGGTGGTTCTGAAGAATAAACAGACACCATTAGTACAAGAAGATATTGCACAACGATCATTAGTAATTCAGCTAAATCCAAATGAAGATATGGTGGCTGGAAGACGCACCTAGTATTGTGATTGCACCATGGCAATTATCCTGTCCAGAGTCATTTTCAATATGGCAAGAATACTGCCCCTGATCTTCTAGTTTGCTACTAGGGATTTCCAGTATGGCAGAGGTTTCTGTCGTGGTGATGCTACACTTTTCAGAGTGCGTTATTTTGACTCCGTTTTTCTTCCATGTCACTGAAATTGGTGGAGTACCAATAAAGGTGCATTCCAAGATTAAAGGTTTTCCTTTCTCTACATTTAAATCATTCACCTTCATCACAAATTTGGCTGGCTCTACAAGGAGAAATGGGAAGAATAAAAATTAAATAAAGCCAGGAGATGCTTGCTTTCTTTTCTTTTTCCTTTTTTTTTTTTTTTTTTTTTAAAGAAACATAAGGAACTGTAATTGGGACGAACCTTTAACAAAAAGATGGGTTGTGCAAGAAGCCTTCCCGGCCTCATTAGAGACTAGGCAGGTGTATTCTCCACTCTGAAGTGCTTGTACATCAAACAGCTCCAGTTCTGCAACTGAATCTTGCAAAGTGATATTGCATCTGTGTCCTGGTACTAGCTCAACGCTACCTCTGTACCAYTTAACTTCCAATGGAGAGGAGCCTTTTATGATACTTGTAAAGGTTACATTTTCCCCAGATAAAACATTCAGCGGTTCAGGTTTCTTCACAAAAGATGGTGGTTCTAAGCATACATATAAAAACAGAGAGAGAATAAGTATTTTTGGACTTCAGATGAAGAGCATAATAACCCGAATCACGCAACAAAGCCAAGAACAAAACATTTTGAAAATAGTTTGTGTATTCCGAGTGTAACTTCTTAACGATACTAACCTCTAACAGTCAAAAATGCACTGCATTCRTCAGACCCAGCCACATTAGTAGCTGTGCACAAGTAAGTTCCCATGTCAGACTCCTGAAGTTCGTTCACTTTCAGAGAACAAGCRTTGTCTGTCAGAGTAGCCTGATACTTGTCTCCACTGGTAATCTCCTTTCCATCATGAAACCAGGAAACAGTAATAGGTGGTGACCCATAAACTTTGCACTCCAGTACAGCAGAAGAACCCAGCTGACCATGTGTTTCTTTCAGTTTTCTTGTGAAAGAAGGAGGTATAATACGATCTGTGTGTGTTTAAAAAAACAAATATTTTTACTGTATAGAAGCTTAAAAGACAGAAGGAATCCCCATGTAAAATTAACTTTCAATTAACTTTCTTTTGATATATCTGCTTTAAGGTTCTGTTTTTGCATGCCTAAGTCATTGAAAAGTAGGTAGTCAAGGCTTGAGGATATATTGGAGTTTCCACTTACACTTTTWAAAGAACACTTTTTCCTTTTTGCTATGCTTTTCCATAAGTGACATAAGCAACAACTGTCTTAAAAGAGGAGTAGAGTTATGCTGAAGAAGCCAAGCCCTTGCCACAGCTCCTGCCCCCTGAGGCTAGGCTAAATTCACTCCTTCCTTCCCACGATGGGCCCCAGGCACTCCTAAGATTATGTAAGTAGTGGATCTCCCAGGCTGCCAGTCATGAGAAACACTGTGCTATCTGAAGGCATTTCAAAGGACCTCTATGATGAGACATGATTCAAAAAGATTCAAAAGGTCAACTAACCTGAAACTTGCACTGAAGCTGTACAGCTGCTTTTACCAACACTATTTTTCACTTCGAAAGTGTATTCTCCACTGTCTTCTAGTCCTGCATTGAGGATCTTAAGCCCAGACACTTTGTTGAAGAAACTGATTTTATATTTATGATCAGTGGACAATTCATTCCCATCCTTAAACCACCTGGCAGTAAGCTCTGGCGTGCCATCTACTGTGCATTCCAGAGTGCAAGAGTCCCCGGCTGTCACTTTCACTGGGCCAGGCTTCTCTACAATGACCGCAGGTTCTGCAAGGAGATGCAAGTTGCAGCATTTTTAAAAACCACAATGCGAAAGTTATTAGTAGCATAAAAACTGATGATTAAAGGCATCACTTAAGATGCATTTTTTTAAACATGTTACCAACCTAGCACTGTAAGAGTAGCAAAGCATTCCTGAACTCCGGCATCATTTTTTATCTGACAGATGTACTTTCCAGCATTGGCTGGTTCTGCATTTCCAATCTGCATGGTTGCAACATTTTCTGAATAGGAGATCCAGAGGTTTTCACTTTCCCTAATAATTTCACCTTTGTCTTTCAACCATAAAACGGAAATGGGCTGTGATCCTTCTACTGTAGCCTGCAGTTCAATTGATTCCCCAACTACAACYGTGAGATCACTCAACTTCTTCACAAAGGTTGGTGGTGCTGTTTAAGAAAAGATATTTAATAGTTTAAAAAAAAAAATCAAGCAAGCACCAGGAGTAGAAAAGTAGGAGGAGAATGACAGGAACAATGAAATGCCAAGAAGTATCGATTATTATACAAACCTCTTAGTGTTACAGAGCCAATACAGGAGTCGCTGCCCACATCATTTACAGCTTTACAGTGATAGTCACCAACATCTGCAGCATCCACACTGAGAATGTGAATACTAGTAAGGTAGTTCTCAGACATGACCTTATACTTCTTGCTGCTCCGAATTTCTCGTTTGTCTTTATACCACGAAATTTGGAATGGAGGAGTGCCCTCAAGCTCACATTGTAGGTGAATATCAGACCCTTTCAAGGTCTGGACTGGATGGGGTTTCTTGCTAAAAACAGGAGGTGCTAAAAAAGAGGAGGTAAAATTTGTGTTATTTGAGAGGAAGACACTAAAGTGGAAAGACTATTCAAATAGCCATATTCATGTAGAACAGCAAGGACAAACGATTAAAAAAAAAAAAAAAAAAGCTCACACCATAACAAACAGGCAAGAGATATGCTATGTTTTCAGACAGGTTTTTGCCTGTCTGATGAAAGAATGTGTGACAACTGCTTTTCCACACAGAAGGATTCGTACAAAAAGAAAGGGAAAGAGCGGTCTTGGATCCTGACCTTTAACTTTCAGTGAGGTACTGGTGCTTGCAGTACCCGCTGGATTCCTGGCTTCGCAAGTGTAGTCACCGCTGTCCTCGACAGCGAGGTTGTGCATTTCAATGACCGCCACTGACTCCTCAAAGGACATTCTGTATTTTTCACTGGGATGTATCTCGGTTTCACCTTTGTACCAGATGACCTTGATTTCTGGAGATCCACCTACTTTGCATTCATACCTGGTAGAATCATGCTGTTTCACAAGTCTTGAGGAGTCTAATTTCTTAATAAATCTTGGTGGTTCTGGAAAGCCAAAAAGGGGAAGATGATGCTTTAAGTTGTATGGATTCTTTGAATAAGCATGGTATATGTAACAGAAAATGCCAACTTTGGTGAAGTATGCAAACATTTTAATTCTGCAGCTGCATTTAATTTTTGAATGATTTCAAGTCTGCCCAAATTGTACATCAGGCATTGTATAATTTTTCTATCTGCAATTAATTTAGTCTATTTTTCCATTCTAGCTCTCTGTCTAGCTATTGGTTCATATCAGCTGGCACGTATGTTTTTTTAAAGCAGTATCCTCTTGCAATTTGTAGGTAATAAAACACATGTCCATTGGAAATGCAAGAATCTAAACTGTTCATCCGAGAACTACAATCAAGAAGAGCACTCATACTGAGCATTATAGCAACTGCTTCGGATCTTAACATGCCATTAACAATTAATATAGTCAATCAATATTAGTTAGAATTCTATACACATTTATTGCAAATCCAAATTTTAAGCAGCACAGGGGAAATGAAAGTGCAAAGAGCTAATCAAACAAAAGAGGTTCAAAACAATCATGCTGGGAACAAGATGGCTGGCATCACTGAAATTTATGTTACAAGTCCTGTGACTGAAAGTTAAAACAGATGGTTACATTTTGTTCTGTAAGGACAGGAAGGAGTGGAGGTCTGACACTGTACATCAAAAGCCCCATAATTATGATTCAGAATCACAAGACTCTTGAGTACTCAGGGATCAAAGATCTACCTAGCAAAACAAAGAGATGGGACTGACATAGCTCTCTACAAAACAGGATGAAATGTCTGTTTGGGCATTTGCAAACCACACTGTGTTTCACAAAGCATACTATGTTGTTAGTAACAAAACTTCCTTAGAGTTTCTAAATATAAAGTGACTAAATATAAAGGAGTAATATTCTAAACTAAAGGACTATATTCTAAATATAAAGGACTCTTGCAACCTCTGTGCTTCCTATCAGATTTCATTTTGGCAAAGAGTTGATTTGACCTGGACRGACTGGATAATCGGGCAGTGAGAAATCTTATGAAATTCAACAAGGAAAAGTGCAAGATCCTGCATGTCAGGAGGAATAACCCCAGACATCAGCACAGGCTGAGGACCGACCKTCTGGAAAGGAACTCTGCAGAGAGGGACTTGGGCATCATGGTGGACGACAGGTTGACCATGAGGCAGCAATGTGCCCTCGTGCCCAAGAAGGCCAATGGCATCTTGGTCTGCATTAAGMAGAGTGTCTCCAGCAGGTTGAGGGAGGTGATTCTGCCCTGGTGAGGCCGCACCTCGAGTACTGTGTGCAGTTCTGGGCTCCCCAGTGCAGGAGGGATGTGGAGCTGCTAGAGAGAGTCCAGCGCAGGGCTACGAAGATGATTAGGGGCCTGGAACATCTGCCCTATGAGCAAAGGCTGAGAGAGCTGGGCCTCTTCAGCCTGCAGAAGAGAAGACTGAGAGGGGACTTGATAAGTGTCTATAATACCTAAAAGGAGGGAGTGAGGAGTGTGAGGTCAGCCTCAGTGGTGACTAGCTAGAGGAAACTAGAGGAAACAGCCACAAATTGAATTATCCAAAGTTCCACAGGAACTTAAGGAAAAAATTCTYAACAGTGAGGGTGACAGAGCACTGGAACAGGCTGCCCAGAGAGGTGGTGGAGTCTCCTTCTCTAGAGATTTTGAAAACCTGCCTGGATACCACCCTGTGCCATATGCTCTAGGAGACCCTGCGTGTGCAGGGGGTTGGACTAGATGATCTGCAGAGGTCCCTTCCAACCTTAAGGATTCTATGATTCTATGATTACCTGTCTGTAGTGAAATTGCTGAGCAATTGCACTCTAATTCTGGGTTTTTTTGCTCTAAGTCAAACCAGATAAAAAGGACATCGCTACATGCTACTGAATTCACAAGTAATTTAGTCTGCTATACTTTCTGCCACATTCCTAACCAAACTATCAAGAAAAATCCATACAAATATGTATAGATATCTGCAGTATATATAACCATATATATATATACACACAGAGTCCAGATATATATAATACATTTGACCATGTTAAAAAAATTTTGAGGAGATGCACCTTCTCATGTTAGTTGTTGCAAAGAATAAAAGACAGAGTATTTACACTTAAAATCCCTTTTTTTCCCCCTTATATTCACACAGAGAGAATGAAATGCATGCCCTGAAACAATGGGGGCATTCAATTTTGCTCATGATTTAAGAGGTGTATTTTATATTCATCCATCTATAAAACAAACAGGAATGAGATATCCGGAACAGCTATAAATAAATACATGGTTCCCACCTACATTAAGGAAATTACACTAATTAACAAGTGTCATTTATATCAGTAATAAATTTAGATCTGTGAAAATCACAAGATCCACACACGATGCAAAGCAGAACGTGTTGGCGGAACAGATATTTGTTATCAAGACTGCCATTAGAGCCTCTAATTTTCATTGTTTTCACTAGTCACAGCAATTTTCTRTGTTTTCAGGCTCTGAGAGAGTAAAAATACTTGCAGCAAAAAGAGCAAAAGACCSCATAAGAGTAAATCAAATCCTCATAACTGAACTAATTTCTCTCAGTTACAATTTCCACCCCTGCATTTTTGGATAAGAGTTAAAAGAGAGATATTTTACTGTAAAACAGAGTTGTTCATAGAGGTACAGAGGGGTATAAATCCAGACTCAACATTTAGATAAAAAGATACTTTTGATAAGACAAATGATCCAGTCACATCAAAATGATATTTATAAATTAAAGTACTATTTAACTGAAAGAAGAGTTCACTGTGTGGCCTCTTATAAAGACAGCCCCAAGCGCATCTGTACTGCCTGGGGCTTTGTTTTCTGGATGTCAGTCTGACAAAGAAGAAAAGCATCGTGAAGAGTAAAGCAATACCTTGTACAGCTAGCTGAGCTGCGCACGCGTCCTTTCCAACACTGTTACTGGCAGTGCACATGTAATGTCCAGCATCCCCTTTACCCACTTTCAGGACCGTCAAACTGGCTGTGTTTTCCACCAGTGTCATCTTGTAGTTGCCACCTGGTCGGATCTCTCTGTTGTCTCTGGTCCAGGTAATCCTCATGGGAGCAGAGCCTGTCACATGGCACTTAAAGGTTGCGCTCTCCCCAAGTGGCACATCGACAGATACTGGCTTGATGTCAAAGAAGGGAGGTTGTAGATGTTCTGCAAAGAGGAGAGCATGGCAGAGCTCACAGCTGATCCCTGCCCACTGCACACCTCACCAYGTCATGTGCAATGGGGAGGACAATAGACGGAGCGAAAGAATAAAAGAGCAAAGAGATACAAAACATGTTTCTTTGAAAGTGAATTACAAACCTGTAAGAATGAGCTTGGCACTGGAAGATGCAGTCCCCAAATCATTTTGGGCYGAGCAAGTGTACTGGCCACAATGAGACATGCTAGTTTGCAAGATCTGAAGAGTTGCAACATTATTTAAGAAGGCTGATTGCATGTTATCGCTGTCACTTAAGAGAGACCCATCCTTGTACCAAGAGACATGGATAGGTTCTGAGCCATTTATGCGGCAATCAAATGTCACTGGGGAGCCAACTGTCTCCTGAATATCTTTCAGTTTCCTGGCAAATGTAGGAGGAAGTTTGCGTTCTGAAAAATAATAACAATCACCACTGTAAGTAAGAAATCACCTTATCAATCTAGAATTAATTAGCATTAACATCAATAAGAACCCCTTTCAATGAACAGCAAAGAGTTTCTACAACTATGCCATGGAAGAGTGGTCTTAGTCTATCACCTTTAACAACAAGTGAAGCTGTGGAGGTAGCRAAGCCGACACTATTTTCTGCTTTGCAGACATATTCTCCAATGTCACTATCCTCTACCATGGAGAATGCCAGCGTTGCCACATTGTTCTTGAAGTGCATTTTGTAAGCCTGTGTTGATCTGAGCTTGGTGTCATCTTTGTACCAAGACACTTTGATTTCTGGCGCGCCACCAATCTGGCATTTTAAGACCAAGGGCTCGCCAATCTTCACCTCAACACGGTCCAGTTGTGTGAGAAAATAAGGYGGTTCTAGGGAAGAAAAGAGCACAGTGAGCAGAAGCAGAGCATCGCATGGCTGCCTTGGAGGGATCGGGGTGACGCGCACCTAGGATGGATACAAGGCTGTGGCAAACATCACCACCAGCCTCATTTGCAACCTCACAGGTGTATTCGCCTTCATCACTCTTGGTGCTGTTAAAGATCTCAAGGATACCAGACTTATCGGTAGTGGTAACACTGCAGCGTGGAGACTGAGCAATAGGTGTGCCGTTTCTTTTCCAGGTTACAGAGACGGGAGGGGTGCCCACGTAGCTGCTTTCCAGCACAATGGACTTCCCTTGCTCCACACTGAAATCACTTAATTTCTTCACAAAGACTGCAGGCTCTGTGGGGAGGCAGAGGTCAATAGTAAGAGGGGCTGTTGTGGCTGGGCTGCAGGCACAGTGTGTGCATGGGGAGAGACACCCGTGCATGTGCACAGGCATACACAGACACACACACACACCTTTCACAAAGAGGTGAGTAGTGCACGAGGCACTGCCAGCATCATTAGCGACCACGCACGCATAGTCCCCGCTATGGCCTGGCTCCACGTTGTAGAGCTGCAGCTGTGCCACAGACTCATCCAGAGAGATGGAGCAGGTACTGTCGGGCACCAGCTCCCTGATGCCTCGGAACCAGCTCACTTTGAGTGGGGTGCTGCCCTTGATGAAGCTCGTGAATGTCACGCTTGAGCCAGGCAAAACTTCCAGGGGGTCAGGTGTCCTCACAAAAGAAGGTGGTTCTAAGGTGTCACACAAAGAAGTGAAGAGAGAGAAAAATATTGTTAGGGGAATTCCTGTAGGTGCTGGGAACTAATGCAGGTTTGGAGTAAAGACAGGGAGAGAGGGAGAAAATGAAAAAAACCAAGAAAACAAAAAAAAAACCCAAATAAAAGGAAAACATGGAAAACAGGAGTGCAGAAAAAGAAGAGGAAAGAAGCATTTCGAAGAGGGAGCTGACCTTGTACTGTCAAGAAGGCACTGCATTCATCAGAGCCAGCCACATTGGCTGCCATACAGGTGTATGGCCCTGTATCTGTGGCATCCAGGGCATTAATCTTCAAAGCACAAATGTTATCCAAGAATGATAGTTCATATTTTTCCCCGCTAACAATCTCATTCCCATCCTGATACCAGGTCACGGATATGGGAGATGTGCCAGACACTTTGCACTCCAGCAGAACTGACGATCCGAGCACCCCATTTGTTTCCTTTAACTTTCTTGAAAATGATGGAGGGACAACGCGATCTAAGTAGGACAAGGCAGAAAACTTGTAAGAAAAGTGCTGGTTTTTGTTATTTTTAGTGGAAAGCAAAGAGAAAAAAAGAATTGTATTTAAAGACAAGTGTGAACAACAAAGAAATACAGCTGACCTGAAACATCAACTGAAGAGGTGCAGCTGCTCTCTCCCACCTCATTATGCACTTCAAATGTATACAAGCCACTGTCTCCTCCCTCTGCAGAGAAGACTTTCAGTGTAGATACATTGTTGAAAAAGGTAATTTGGTATTTACGGTCGCTCCTTAGTTCCCTGCCATCTTTGTACCACTTGGTAATAAGTTCAGGTGTCCCTCCTACTTTGCACTCCAAGGTAAAAGGGTTTCCAGCCATCACTGTGATCGGCTCGGTCTTCTCTAAGATGACTGCTGGTTCTGAAATAGTAAGGGAGGGGAGAGTGTGTCGTCAGGAAACCCACCCGCAAAATAGTGAGCGCAAGATAAAAGCAGCAAAGAAAGTTTGGGAGAAGCAACCATGCAAAATGCAAGAAAAAACACCTGTGGGGCAGGCTGTACCCACCTAGCACCTGCAAAAAGGCAGAGCATTCCCGCATGCCAGCATCATTTTTGATCTGGCAGATGTACTTCCCAACATCTGTTCCTGCTGCACTGGAAATCTCAAGAGTTGCAATATTGTCCATAAACCACATTTGAACATTTTCGCTCTCCCTAATGACTTCACCCTTGTCCTTGAGCCAGACAACAGAAATTGGTGGGGATCCTTCCACCACTGCCTGCAGCGCTGTCGGCTCTCCGACGAAGATTGCAGTGTCGCTCAGCTTCTTGGTGAAGCGTGGAGGCTCTGATGGTGAAAACAAGGAGGCAGAGGAGAGTTAATTATGCCTGCCTGCCTGCCTGAAGAAGGGACAGACAAGAGGAAAAGAATGTGGTAGAGCTGTTAATCCCGCTAACATACAAACCTTTGAATTTCACTGGGCAGGTGCAGGTGTCGCTTCCCACCTCGTTCATGGCTTTGCATTGATATTCCCCAGTATCTTGAGCTTCCAGATTGAGAATGTGAAGGCTGGCAACGGAGTGCTTTGCTGTCACCTTGAATTTCTTGCTGCTCCTGACCTGTCTCCGGTCCTTGAACCAAGCTACCTCAAAGGGTGGAGTCCCTGCTATCTCACACTGCAGGATAACATCTGAGCCTTTAAGAGTGTCCACAGGGCTTGGCACCTTGCTAAAAACAGGTGGTTCTATAAAAAAGAATCACATCAGAATGCGTGAGCTCGCTTTCCCAGTGGGTTTCTGGATAGCTGCAGAAAGCAACATATTCAGGAAGGAGGCCTACACTTACTCTTGTAAAACCATATTTAGCCTCCAAATATGTGGCCTCACCTCCACAAAAACTGCTGAGCCTCTGACAGCTCTCAGCAGGTCATGAAACGTGACACTGCTGCACCTGTTTGGAGTCAGTGTGTGGCTGCCCAGCCTAACACACTTGGCATCCTCCGGATCCACCACTCCACTCACCCCTTCCCAAGGGCTACTTACTCCCTCCTCCCAGGGCCATATTCCAACCTTCCCTGCCCCTTTTTAGTCATGCAAACTACCATCAACCAGGCTCAGCAGCACTGCCCCCTCCTCCTTCTCAAGTTGCATTACTGCCAGATCACTGTATAAAAAGGAGGCAGAGGGGTAGCTTCAAACTGTGCCCAGCTCCCTGGTGCTCAAGCTCTTCTCTTCTTCTTTTGTGACTTGACAACAGCTTAAACTTGACTAAAATAGGGAGCCGATAGAGTGGCTGCACCGTGCTGAGCACCCACTGCAATTTCTTTCCTCTAGTGCCTACCCACAGCAACATTTGAACATGAGAGCAGCTGGGGACATGGCCCAGCAGCCACCGACTTGCACAGCAGCATCTGACTCTCTAGGGGACCGTGCAAGAGGGAGAGGGCCAGAGATCCTGGTGTGTGCAGAGTGCCACTGCTAACCTTTCACTGTGACTGACGTGCTGCAGCTGGCCGTGCCGGCAGAATTATGGGCTTCACATATGTAATCGCCGGCGTCCTCGATGCTGGCACCCAAGATGGTTAGCACTGCCATGGAGTCTACAAAGGACATGTGGAGCCTGTYGCTCTCCTGGAGTCCCTGATCGTTCTTGTACCACACAGTCCTGATCTCGGGTGTGCCACTGATTTTACATTCCAGTTGAATTGTGTCACCCTGCTTCACAAACCGCAAAGCTTCGGGCTTCTTGACGAACTTGGGAGGTTCTGCAGAACAAAATGAGTGTGTAGAGTAACAGTCTGCCTGTTTGCCAAGAGAAAACTAGTGAGTTATGCAAGAGTCATGGGGCGCAAAAGAATCTTGGGGTGGTACAAAGTGAGTTTGCTACAGCATATGGATCTAATCCCAAGCTTCGTTTCCTCTCAAGATAAAACATAAGAAGAAGAAAACTGGCAAAGACATCGGCTAGATTCAGATACCACCAACCCTGGAGCCTGCTGCCGCAAGCTGTAAAAGACATGTGAAGGATGACTGCTTCAGGCATCGGAAATTTTGCTATTATCATTGAAAACGTCCCCAGACTGTCACGAAAGCTTTGACAGCTCCCTTCGCCCCCAAGATCCTTCCCAAGGTACAGCAGAAACATGGTAAGAACAGTTTCGCTTGTTTGAGCATATTTCTATGTGAAGAACTGATTACTCTAGATTAAATCAGCATTTCAGACATCAAAATTAAATATTTAGTAAACCTGAAATAGAGACCAGTGTTGGCCTAGAGAGGCAAGATATTTTACTGTATGGTGATATATGCCTTCCATTAGTGATATACAGTTTCCCATATAGTAATCACTATGTGAACACCACTGTAATTGTAGCTTAAGTACGAACGATAAAGTAAAAAGCAGAGATAGTATCATATGCACGTCACCAAAGAAATAGCTCTGCAAAGAGAACTCAGAGATATGGTCTCTTAGAGATTTTACAGGCACACAAGGCTTCCATTGTGGAGTGGCAACGGAAGTGTGGCAAGACACACTTCCTTCCAATGTGGCAGGAAGAATCACCTTATTAAGTAGTGTCTACTTTCTGAAAAGTTACTTTCTATGTATTTCCAACCTGGAAATGGTGGAAGATGAGACTAAGAAGTATCTTAAATTTACCCATGATAAAATAAAAAGACAAAGAATGAAGATGACTTAATCTCAATACCTTTGACACTAAGTTTGGCTGAGCAAAAGTCTTTCCCAATTTCATTACTAGCTTGGCAAGTATACTGGCCAGAGTCTCCTTTGCCCACTCTGAGCACTCGAAGGTGAGCTGTATTGCCTACAAATGTAATATTGAAGTTTCCTCCAGTTCGGATCTCCCGACCATCCTTTGACCAGGTGATGTGTATTGGTTGGGCTCCAGTAACATGGCATTCAAAGTCAGCACTTTCTCCAAACGGCACATCAATAGATTCTGGTTTGATATCAAAGACAGGAGCTTGTTTCGGTTCTAGAAACACAAGAAAACAGTGTAATATTCATATCTCATGCAAAAGTTCATCTAACACACAAATGCCACTGCATGCATGAAAAGGGAAAGGGATTCTGTCATCCAGGCAAAAGCTTGTCCAGCCAACACACCTGCCACTGTTAGCCTAGCAGTAGAGGTGGCAGTGCCCACTGCATTGGTGGCTGTGCAGGAGTACTGTCCAGTATGATTCATCTCAGTTCGCACCAGTTGCAAGACTGCAACGTTATCTACAAAGGATGTTTGCACGTTGTGGTCATCACTCAGCAGTACTCCATCTTTATGCCAAGTCACAGTTATGGGCTCTGAGCCATTAAGCCGACACATAAATTTAAGGGGTAAGCCAACAGGGTGCTCCATGTCCTTTAATTTTCTTGCAAAGGAAGGTGGTCGTTTACGTTCTGGAATAAACCAAGCAAAACATAAATATCTCCCAATGTTTTTACTTTGGAAACTTTGCAAGAGAAAAAGCGCTAAAGAAACGTTTGGCGCAAACTAATATAAAATCATCACCTTGAACTGTTAAGAGGGCCTTTGTAGATGCAGTTCCTACACTGTTTTCTGCTTTGCAGATATATTCTCCACTGTCATTGCTACTGACTTTGTTGAAAATGAGGGTAGCAACGTTGTCTTTAAAGAACACTTTGTACTCAGGAGTAGACCTGAGTTTTGTATCGCCTTTGTACCAAGATACAGTAATTTCTGGTGTTCCAGCAACGTGACATTGCAGCGTTGTGTAGTCCCCAACTGACACCTCAAGAGGTTCCAAATGTGTTACAAAATAGGGAGGTTCTAAAAAAGAAAAGCAATTAGATAGGCTCATTAATTAGACCTTGGGAAGCACACATCAGAAAGAATAAGTAAGAAAAAAGAAGCAAAGGAAGCACACACCTAGGGTAGAGACCATAGCCTCACAGACATCTCTTCCTGCTTCATTTTCAACATGGCAAGTGTATTCTCCTGCATCCTCTTTGCTGCTCTCAAGAATCTCCAGGATGCAGGACTTCTCTGTGGTGGTTATGCTACACTTATTAGACTGAGTGATGGTCTGGCCATTCTTCTTCCAAGTTACAGAGATGGGCAGGCTGCCTGTGTAAGTGCCCTCCAGGACGATGGGCTTGCCAGGCTCCACATATTGATCACTCAGTTTCTTCACAAAGACAGCAGGCTCTAATGAATGGTAAGAAGCCACAAGGGTTGAGCGCAACATTGCAAAGAGAGGCAAGGGAACAAGAGAGTAAATAGAGAGCTACAATCTCTACAAACCTTTCACTATAAGGTGCGTTGTACAGCTTGTCCTGCCAGCATCATTAGTCACTTGACAAGTGTACTCTCCACTTTGGAGAGGAGACACATCAAATAACTCCAACTCCACAACAGAGTCCTCCAAGTACATATTGCATTTATCCCCTGGCAAAAGTTCATTGGCCCCTCTAAACCAGTTCACCTTAAAAGGAGGGGTTCCTCTGATAACACCTGTAAAAGTGATGCTTGTGCCTGGCAAGACATCCAGAGGTTCAGGTGTCTTCTCAAAAGAAGGCGGTTCTAAACATACAAGAGAAAAAGAGAGGTGAAGACAGGTTGCTACAGCATCACCTTAATGTTTCTGTACACTGCTTGAAGAAAAATAATTATATCTTTACTTTCCACTGCATAATTTCCCCACAATATACTTACAAAAGACTATAGGCAATTTCAAGAKGAAAAGAGAAAAGAATAGCTCAAAGAACTTGCTGATTGTCATATACTGACCTTGTACAGTCAATACAGCACTGCATTCATCTGAACCAGCTACATTGGTAGCTTTGCATGTGTAAGTTCCAGTATCTGAGGAGCTAAGTGAATTCACTTCTAAAATACATAGGTTATCTGAAAAGGAGATTTGATGTTTATCTCCACTGACTAACTTATGTCCATTTTGGAACCAGGCAACAGAAATAGGGGGTGAACCCGACACTTTGCATTCCAGAATTGCTGAGGAACCCAGGACACAAGGAGTTTCCTTCAGTTTTCTTGTGAAAGAAGGAGGAATGATTCGATCTGTATAAGAAAATAAGATATATTCACAGTTAGAGAAAAAGAGARGGAAAGAATGGAGAAAAGGAAAAAGAAAAGAGTCAAAAGAAARTTTTTGTAAAAGATATAAGACAAACTACCCAACCAACCTAAAACATCAACTGAAGCAGTGCAACTGCTTTTTCCCACGTCATTCTGCACTGCAAAAGTGTACAATCCACCATCTTCTTTTTCAGCATCCATAATYTTAAGCGTAGATACTTTGTTGAGGAAAGTAATTCTGTATTTGTGGCTGCTGGTCAGCTCTTTTCCATCCTTGAACCACCCTGTGGAAAGCTCTGGTGTGCCTGCTACTTTGCACTCCAAAGTACAGGCATCTCCTATAGTGACTCTCATTGGCTCTGCTTTCTCTACAATGACTGCAGGCTCTAGAAGGAAAGATAGGCAAGATATATGGTGAAAACCTGATCTGACTTGTAGCAGGTATAGGTATCATAGCACTATAAGATACATATACTTATGTAAAAGGACTTACATGTTTTGATACTAAGGTTATCTCACTTTGTTAGGCTGCRCAATTTTTCACCTCTGTTTTCCCCAGCTTTTGTGCCACCCTAGCYTAGAGATTCATACACTCTTCTAAGTGACATAAAAATATTTTAAAACTCCTTGGAGTGACATGCATCTCTCTAAGGARGCTCTAGTAGAAGATGTAGACTGCAGATGTAGTCAACTAGATCCCAGCACAGTGCAGACACCTGGGGCTCCTTTCATTCTTATCACTGGATGACTTGAAATAACTCCTGACTACTGCTAAAAGGAGTCCAAGGATACYCTATTTCGGTTGTTCTGAAGTAAAGGTCATAGGCAAACTATGCAGCTGACACTGAATCACCAAGTTCCTAACTTAAAAAYGTCTTTTATGAACTTGTGCTTGTTACCAACCTAGAACAGTTAAGGTAGCCATACACTCGCGACTTCCAGCATCATTTTTGATCTGACATATATATTTTCCAGCACTGTTTGTCTCGGTGCGTGTGAGCTGTAAAGTTGCAATGTTCTCCACAAATGTGATTCTTGTGTTTTCACTTTCTCTAATAACTTCCTCTTTGTCTTTAAGCCATTGCACAGATATTGGTTGAGAGCCTTCCACTCTTGCTTGTAACTCTACTGGTTCACCAACCACAACAGTCACGCTGTTTATTTTTGTCAGGAATTTTGGTGGTTCTGGACAAGAAACATGCAGTTTAAGTAAACAGTCAGAGTTTTTGCATAGAAGAGCAGCAATACAATGCCCCTGGGAGCATTGCAGAATGCATACATGCCAATATCTTACCTTTCAGCTTCACAGTACAAAAGCAAGTATCACTTCCTACGTCGTTCTGAGCTTTGCATTGATATTCACCAACATCTGCAGCTTCAACGTTAAGAATGTGAACACTTGCATGRTAGTTTTTGGCTGTAACCTTATATTTCTTACTACTGCGGATTTGTCTCCTGTCTTTGTACCAGGTAATGTCAAATGGTGGCGTTCCCGAAATCTCACATTCCAGGCTAACCTCAGTCCCTTTGAGCATGTCTACTGGAGAAGGCTTCCTGCTAAAGACAGGAGGTTCTACCAAGGAAGAAAAGAGAAGTTTTAGAAAGGAATCTGGAGTTATTTGGCTATAATACAGTCTACTGGTACCAGCTTTCCACAACAAGACTGTGGGGAAAAATAAATAGAACAATGAAGGACTCCATTTTCTGAGCACATCATAAAATGATGTCCAACTACCCTGCAGGTAGGTGAGCAACAACTACCTTACTACCTTAACAACTACCTACTACTCTTAGCATTGATGTAGCACAGRTGAACAGAATGGGTGGTGCTTGGCAGAGAGCATACAGATCCCATTCACCAGCTAGTGGTCTCAAACGAGGGTTGTAAAACTGACACTGCTCAGAGTCTTGGTACTCTTTTTTTTCTTCCCCCTCAAATTTCAGCTCCATGTTAGAGCAGATCCCACTGTAATCTGTCTTGCATCTTGGCAGTCATGGGGAGGAGAAACAGCTAGCTTAGGACACATCTGCACTAAGGACAACCATTTTCTTGTTTGGGCCCCAGCAGAAGAAGTATGGGGATTTGAAGAAATAAACAGGACATGAAGAAAAAGGCAGTCCCTGAAATAATCTCATGTTCCCATGGGTTACTGAGTAAGGGAAACCACTAGYGAAAAGCTAACAATATGTTGTCAGAGAAAGAGAGGCTGCTAACCTTTCACTGTGACTTTGGTGCTGCAGCTGGCCTTGCCGGCAGGATTGTGAGCTTCACAGATATAGTCACCACTCTCCTCAGTGCTGAGATGATTCATTTCAAGCACAGCCACAGAGTCAATGAACGAGGTCCGGAATTTTTCACTGGCAACAATTTCATGGTCATTTCTGAACCACACTACTTTCATTTCTGGAGATCCACTTACTTTGCACTCAAGCCGGGCTGAGTCACCCTGCTTGACTACTTTTGCAGCCTCTAGCTTCTTAGAAAACTTGGGAGGTTCTAGAAAACCAAAAAAAAATGGTATCAGAAAGTCTGAATTAATATTGAAAAGAACAAGAAAGAAAAAGGACGAGTCCAGTAAATGAGGGTTGCAAACACAGACCTGGGGGGGGTTCTCTTGGTAGTATTTCAAAGATCACTGAGATGGATATACGAAAGAAAAGAAAAGAAAAGAAAAGAAAAGAAAAGAAAAGAAAAGAAAAGAAAAGAAAAGAAAAGAAAAGAAAAGAAAAGAAAAGAAAAGAAAAGNAAAGAAAAGAAAAGAAAAGAAAAGAAAAGAAAAGAAAAGAAAAGAAAAGAAAAGAAAAGAAAAGAAAAGAAAAGAAAAGAAAAGAAAAGAAAAGACAATGAAAAAGAGTGCACACCTGTTACTGTCAAGACTGTAGTGCAAGAGTCACTGCCAACATCATTTGAAACGTGGCAAGTGTAGTGTCCACTCCTTGAAGTATCCACAGAATAGAGGGTTAAGAATCCAGTTGACCCTTCGATTCCAATGAAACAAGTTGGCCCAGATACAAGTTCTAATTCTTCTTTGAACCACTTTACTGTAAAAGGTGGTGTTCCTTTCAGTGTGGTCTTAAATTCCACTGTAGAATCTGGGATGACTTGCTGACTTTCAGGTTTTACTAAGAAGCTTGGTGGCTCTGGGTTTTTTAAAGAAAAGAAATATTCAGTTACATCTGAAATGCCTAAGATTTAAGAAAAATGAGTGAAGAAAGAGCATAAWGACTTAAGAGCATAAAGATTCACAAAAAGAAAATGGTGATAGTAAGATTTCAAAGTTAATATTAAAAGGTGTAAGAGTGTTATGTTAGCTGAAGATTTAGGGCCCTTTCCCACCATCTATCACAGATAAGAAATGAGCAAAGAGTTTCAAACCTTTCACTGTCAAGACAGCACTGCAAGAATCGCTCCCAGCAACATTAGAGACATTGCACGTATAATTTGCTGTGTCTGCCAGCTCTAGATTTGCAATCTCAAGTGACATGGTGTTCTCGTGGCACAGGCTTCTACATTTTGCGCTGTCAGTTATTTCTTTTCCATCTTTAAACCACTTTGCAGTAATAGGGAGTGACCCAGAGACTTTGCACTCCATTCGGATAGAAGCTCCCAGAATGGTATCCTTTTTGGTTAGCTTTTTAATAAATGAGGGAGGAATTGATTGATCTGGCCAACACAAAAAAGAAAAAAAAGGAGGGGGGGGGGCAAAAACACACAGGTTATCTTCCTGCTTCTCTTTCACAAATACAGATTTTCTTTTATTTCCTCCCTGCTAGACTGGCCAGATAGGTAAATGACAATACAAACCTAGCACAGTCAGGACAGCTTCACAGGTGCTGCTTCCAAAATCATTTTCAACCTTAAAACTGTATGTACCACTATCCTCCTTTGACACAGGTTCAATTCTGAAACTGGCCACATTGTTTTCAAAACTCATCGTGAAGTATCTGCTGGGAAGGAGCTGTTTGCCATCTTTATACCATCTTACTCGGAGTTCTGGTGTCCCTTCCACAGTGCACTCCAAAGTCACGGGGTCTCTTTCAGTTACTTTAAGTGATTTAGCCTTTTCTACAATCCGTGCCGGCTCTGAGGTACAAAGTGTACAAAATTGGCAGTTAGTTACAGAGAAGAGGCCTAACTTCTCAAGTAATCCTCCAGGATGAGCTCAAAGGGGTGTACACACCTTGTACAAAAAGCAAAGCAAAGCACTTCTCGATTCCAGATTCATTCTTTGCCTGGCACGTGTACCTCCCTCTGTGGCTGAGGTCAACACTGGTAAGTTGAAGTGTGGCCACACCTTTCTCAAAGGTAATATGGTGGTTCTCATCTTCTTCCAGTATTTTCTCGTCTTTTATCCATGACACAGATAAGGGCTGAGCACCTGCTATAACGCACTGGAAGGCTGCAGAGCCCTTCAAAACACTGGTGACATTCTCCAACTTCTTGACAAAGGAGGGTGGTTCTGTAGTGCGAGTTTTTTTTAAGTGGTTTGGAGGAGAAGCCATGGAAAGGGAGAAAGGAAAAAAAAATCATATAAGGTCATCCAAGTCACTACACTCTAACTAAGGAAGTGAATGTTGTACACTTCTTAAGGGGCTGACCTTTCAAACTGAGCTTTGTACTAGAAGAGCAGCTTCCTCCTTCATTTGATATAATGCATTGATACTCGCCAACATCCGAGACATCACAGTTGGTCACATTAAGAGTAAACACTGATTCTTTGGTGGAGATGGCATATTTCTTGCTGCTAAACATTTCTTTATTGTTCTTCAGCCATTTCACCTCAAATGGAGGAGTACCAGTCACCTCACACTCAAGTGTAGCCTCCATACCCTTCACAACCTCAGTGGGTCTCAACTCTCGAACAAATGTTGGGGGTTCTATAAAGAGAAATGAAGAGAGGGTAGAGAGTAGCCTGAGAGGATAAGGGGAGAAAAAGTCTCCCCATTCCATCACTCCCACCATATGGCATGGCTAGATTACAGCAAGATGGTCACAACCAACCTTTCACTTTGAGCTCGATGCTGCAGCTCTCACTACCTGCATCATTGTGGGCTTCACAGACATAAATCCCACTATCGCACACTTTGGCTTGAGTGATTTTCAAAGTGGCTAAACCATCTATGAAGGAGATGCTGTACTTAGCTCGGTCAGTCACTTCATTCCCATCCAGGTACCAGGTGACATGGATCTCTGGTGTGCCTACCACCTGGCATTCAAAAGCGGTGGACTGACCTTCACGCAAAGCTACTACGGGAGTTGGCATCTGAATAAACCTGGGTGGCTCTAGAAGATGGATAGAAAAGAGGAGGTTTTATAGCACACAGGGTAATTAGGGGAGGTGCAGGAGGTTTCTCCCTCCTTCCCCCAAATTATAAGGGAAAATCAGCAATAAAAAGAGAACTTTAGGTGGCACACCTTTCACAAATAGAGCCGCTTTGCAAGTTGCTGTCCCCACATCATTGCTTATCTGACAAGTATAGTTCCCAGAATCAGAAGTCCTAGCTGAGAAGAGCTCCAGCACACTAGATGTGTCATCTTTCCAGACAGAGCGATGGGCTCCAGAAAGGAGCTCTTGACTCTCTTTAAACCACTTTATCTGTAGAGGAGTAGAGCCTTTCACCAATGCCTTGAACTGAACTCTAGCATTAGGCACAACCTCTTGGGACTGGGGTTTTTCCACAAAATATGGTGGCTCTATAATAGGTAAAAAATAAGAAAGAGAATTACTTTCAGACAAGAGAATTCCAAAATTATGAATTAGAGGTCTAACACAAGATAAAGTAGGAGCTCAGACCTTTGACTGTTAAGAAACCACTGCACTGATTGCTTCCTGCCGTATTTGTTGCTTCACAGGTGTAAGAGCCACTGTCTGTGCCTTCCAGCTTATTGATTTCCAGGAAGGCAGTATTATCGTGGAAAGAGTATTTGTGCTTATCACTTGCTGTTATCTCTTGCCCATCCTTGTACCACTGGATACTTATAGGATGTGAACCAGATACTATGCATTCTAGGTGGACGAAAGACCCTTTAATGCTGTCCATTTTCTTCAGCTTTTTGGTGAATTTAGGTGGTATAATGAGATCTATCCAAAACAAGGTAAGAAGATAAAATATTAAATTCAGTTACAGTTGGGGTAGATCTCATTGCAGAAGATGACAATGTGTCTGTAAAAGCAGTAAGAAAGAGCCCATACACACCTAGGACGTTAATGCTGGCAGAACAGCTACTGCTCCCGACATCATTGTGAACCTCAAATATATATTCCCCACTATCTTTCTTTTCTGTATGGAGCACCTTCAGGACTGAGACAGTATCYGTAACACTGATCTTATATTTTGGACCTAAAGTCAGTTCCTGGCCATCTTTGAACCATTTGGCGGTAATATTTTTAGTTCCTGAAAATTTACACTGCAAGGTTGCTGGGTCTCCCTCAGTCACATCTATKGACACAGCCTTATCCACGATTGTAGCAGGCTCTGTTGTGAAAAGGGAGATAGAGAAGTGTGTTAACGGCATCCATAAAAATCATAGGTGTCTCAGATCACTGCAAGCACTCAGAAGCTGGACCAACCTTTGACAGTCAACAGAGCAGAACACCTCTGAATTCCTGCCTCATTTTTAGCTTGGCAGAAATATTTCCCATCATGTTTCAGCTCAATAGACCTCACCAGAAGAGTGGCAACATTGTTCACAAAGGTCATTTTAATATTGTTATCTTCAATCACTTCATCATTGTCTTTCAGCCAGGACACGGTGATCGGCAAAGAGCCTTTAATGGAAGCCTGAAACACAACTGTGCCTCCTCGAAGGGAGCTTATGTTTTCTATCCTCTTCAAAAATTGTGGGGGCTCTAGCAGAAAGAAAGAGTCTAAGTAAGTAAAGATCTGACACATGGCAGTGTGGCATGGAAACCACACTGAGATAAGAATGTGCCCATGTCATTCTGCAGCTTGCACTAACCTTTCAGAGTGATCTCTGAACTGCAGAAGCAGCTCCCAACATCATTTGTTACTCTACACTGATACTCGCCAACATCTGAAGCATCAAACCTGAAAATGTGGAGGCTAATGAAAGATTTGTCGATGCTTATTCTGTGCTTCTTACTGCTTCGCACAGGTTTATCATCCTTCACCCAAAACACTTCAAAGGGAGGTGTGCCAAGCACCTCGCATTCCAAAACCACATCAGAATCCTTTAAGACTTCCATGGAYTGAAATTCCTTGCTAAAATAAGGCGACTCTAGAGCACAAAAGAAAAAAAAATGCAGTTTGTATTAATCATGCTTTAGAAGCCTGTAAAACTGCACAGTTTAAAGAGACAAACTGGGTGGGTGGGTGAGTTGARTGGGTGTCACACACACCTTTGATTGTGACAACGCTACTGCAAATATCTTTTCCAGCATCATTTCTGGCCTCACAAATATATTCTCCACTGTCTTCAGTCTCAGCCTCCATAAGATGGAGTATTGCTGTAGATTTTGTAAAAGACATCCTGTATTTGTCACTCTCTTTTAGCTCCCTATCATCCTTGAACCATGTGATTCTAATCTCTGGAGTACCGGTGACTTTACAGGTCAGCTCAGCATATCCACCCTTCTTGACCAGATGGGTTGGCTCTAGCTTCTCTTTGAAGGCAGCAGGTTCTGTGGATTTAAGAAAAGCGTTCAGAAGAAAAAAAAAAAAAAAGTCATCAAAGAGTTGCACTGTATCAGCCCAGCAGCTGAAAGAAGTTGAAAAAAGAGTGAGAATGCAAACCTTTTACAAACAAGTCTGCACTGCATGTTACTGAACCAGCTATATTGGAGACTTTGCAAGTGTATTTTCCAGAATCTGCAGGTTTGACTGCATAAAGTTCCAGGTAGCTTGCTAAGGCTTCTGTCATAATGTAGCAGGCTCCTCCCGTTGCCAGTTCACTATCACCTTTATACCATTTCACTGTCAGTGGTGTTGTGCCTTTAAATGTGCCCTTGAAACGCACGGTCGATGAAGGCAGTACATCTTTGGATTCTGGTTCTACAACGAAGCTGGGTGGTTCTAGATTGCATTAAAGGAAGACAATTGTCAAGAGTAAGATATATGGCCTGCAGTGTGGAAAAAAAGTATCACACGAAAAGAAAAAGTATGCAAGAAAGAAATGCAAAACAAATTGCCAAACCTTTTATGAACAAAGTGCTACTGCTRTCTTTGCTACCAGCAGAGTTTGTGGCTCTGCAAATGTAAACCCCGGCGTCACTTGTGTCTAGGTGTTTTATTTCCAAAGATGCAGACCCTTCTTCAAAGTGTACTGTGTACTTGGCACTTGTCGTGATCTCAGTATCCTGCTTAAACCAAGAGACGGTCATTGGAAGAGATCCAGAAATTTTGCAGTCTAGGCGGCATGAGGCACTAATGACACTGTCAATATTCTTCAGTGGTTTAGTAAAGAAGGGAGGGAGCGTGCGATCTGTTGGGTGTGAAAAGAACGAAAGAAAGCAACATGTGAGCAAAACAGAGGCGTGGTTCTGCTTCTGGGTCTTTCAAGCTCAAAGTAGCAAGAGTTTGCAATAAGTCAGTACCAACCTAGCACAGTAAAGCTGGTAGTACAAGAGCTCATCCCCACATCATTGGATATCTCAAAGGTGTACTCGCCACTGTCCTGTATTTCGGCCGCATAAAACTTGAGCTGAGCAATATTATTTTTGAAGCTGATCCTGTATTTTTTGCTGGCAGGTAGTGGCCTTCCATCTTTGAACCATTTGGTTTTTAACTCTGGAGTGCCTGTGACAGTGTACTCCAAAACAGCTGGATCTCCTGCCGTTACCTGAATCACTTCAGATTTCTCAATGATTTTGGCAGGTTCTACAACAGAATTAAAGAACTGTTGTTAAGTACAAAAGGGAATTACTCTTCTTCTCATGTAAGAGACAGGAGGTCAAAGGGTTCCTACACTGACCTTTAACTGTTAGTTCCCCAAAGCATGACTGACTCCCTGCATCATTCTCAGCCACGCAGGAGTATTTGCCACCAGAGCTCAGCTGGACACCAGCAATCTGCAGTGTTGCTAGGCCATGTTCAAACATCACTTTCACTCTGTTATCATCTTGAACAACATCTTTTCCCTTCATCCATATTACGGAAATAGGCTCTGACCCTTTCACCACAGCCTGTAACGCAATAGTATCTCCAGCCAGAGCTGTCACGTTCTCAATTTTCTTAACAAAAGATGGCGGTTCTAATTCAAAGAAGAGAGAGAAAAAGAAATACTTATCTGCTACTACATCATTGCATGAAATCTGCTGCTCAAAGATTGTTTTGTAAGACCGTCTGTGCAGTACACGGCGCAATCTGGCTTATGCACAGGTACAGAGAAGAGCSACATTCCTCTGCTGTGATATTAACATATGAACCATTAACCCGGTGTCTGGGAGGCATGAAGGTGGCTTGCAAATTCAGTAGTTTGGCGCCAGAAAGAGGTAAGTTATGCATAAAATTTCAAGAGTAGTCGACGACACTCTTCCCCTTCCCATACTCCCAACAAGCAGCCACAATTCCAAAGAAATGACATTTCAAGAAACAAGAGGTTCTTGGAAATCCCTGCAGTAATTTGAAAGTATTTTCGCTTTCCCACTGACCTTTCAAGATGTACGTCGCACTGCATATGCACTTCCCAACTTCATTAGCTATTGCACACTCGTATTCACCGACATCAGCACTATTAAAGGAGGACACCTCCAGAGAAATAACAGCCTTCTGAGAGGTCAACCTGTATTTTTTACTGCTGCGAATCTGCTTTTTGTCTTTAAACCAGCTAATCTCAAATGGTCCAGTACCAGCAACCTCACACTGAAGGACGGGGTTTGTTCCTTTCACTATTTCTGCTGGTTCGAGAGTTCGGATGAAAGAGGGAGGCTCTATAAAAGCATCAAGAAAGAATTAGTCATCCATGCCATTAAAAAAAAAGAAAGTCTTTTCCCAAGAATTTGACTGGAAACGTCAAGAAGAACACACCTTTGACAACTACTTCTGTGGTGCAGCTGTCACTCCCAACCTCATTTACAGCTTCACATGAGTAGCTCCCACTGTCATCAACTTTTATCTCAGAAATATCTAACACAGCCACGAAATTGACAAAGGACATCCTGTGGGTGTTGCTTTCACGGATTTCCTTATTGTTCTTGAACCAAGTAACCTGGATTTCAGGAGACCCTTTGACTTTGCACTGAAGACGTGCAGAGTCACCTGGTGTCAGTAAATAAGACGGATCGACCTTCTTCACAAATGATGGCGGTTCTAAAAAGGGAAAAGAAAAGAAAAGAAAAGAAAAGAAAAGAAAAGAAAAGAAAAGAAAAGAAAAGAAAAGAAAAGAAAAGAAAAGAAAAGAAAAGAAA